>CM053622.1:768711454-768757102 GCA_028646595.1 Phalanger gymnotis
GGGGAGAGAGAGAGAAGAGAGGAGGGAAAGGGTGGGAGGGAGGGAGGAAGAGGAGAGAGAGAGAGAGAGAGGAGGAAGAGAAAGAGGAAAGAGAAGGGGAGAGAGAGAGAATGAATGAGAGGGGGAGAGAGAAGAAGAGAGGAAGAGAGAGGAGGGAAAAGGTGGGAGGGAGGGGGGAGAGAGAGAAGGGGGAGGAGCAGAGAGGGAGAGAAGGAGAGGGAGAGAGGGAGAGGGGGAGGGGGGAGAGGGCAGACACACACTCAGGCAGCCCCCCGGTCGGACCCCAGCCGGCCGCTCCACGGATCACACGGTTGGCCAGACCTTTAGTCAGTCAGACAGACGGACGGTCGGCGCCCCTCCCCCGCCCCGCCTGCCCCGCTCCAGCTCCCCCGGTCTCGGCCCCGCGGGGCTTCTGGAGCCCCCCCCCCCCCCCCAGCCCCTCAGTCCTCCCGCTCCCCCGGCAGGGCCTGACCCTTCGCGCCGCGGCCTGCGCCTCCCGATAGCCGGCGTATCCCCGGACGGCGGCGGCGGCGATGGCGGCGAGGAGCGCGCCGAGCAAGACCAGGCCCCAGCGAACCGAGCGCTCTGGAGGCTCCGGGGGGCTGCGGGCCCGGACCATGACGACTACGGCGGCGGCTCCCGGGCTCCGACCCCTCAGCTCCAGCTAGACCCCCTCCGAGCCAGAGCCGTGAGGGGAGGGAGGAGCCGTGCCGGCCGCCGGGGCGGGGCCTGGGAAGGGGGAGGGGCCAGAGGGTAGGACAGCGGAAGGGGCTGAGGAGAGAGCATGCAGGCGGAGGCGGAGGAGGAGGAGGAGGAGGAGGAGATGGAGGAGGAGGAGGAGGAGATGGAGAAGGAGGAGGAGAAAGAGAAAGAGGAGGAGGAGGATCATCCTGGGCGGAGCGGGGCCCTGTGCTGCCGAGGATGTAGCCAGGCAGTGTTCAGTCATTTATTTATCGTGTCGGACTTTCCATGATCCCATTTGGGGTTTTCTTGGCAGAAACACTGGAGCGGGTTTGTCATTTCCTTCTCTGGCTTGTTTTACAGATGAGGAAACCGAGGCAAACGGGGTAAGTGACTTGCCCAGGGTCACATAGCTAAGAAGTGTCCGAGGCCGAATTTGAACTCAGGTCTCCCTGACTCCAGGCCCCAGCACTCTGTTCACTGCACCACCAAGCCGGGCCCTTGGAATTACTTATTTTCTCAACAATGATTCTTTGAACAGCAGCTTTTTCCGAGCTAAGTCATCATTCTCTTTTCAGTGTGATACACTTACGCCGGCTCCTCCACAGTTACAACAGAAAATGCTTTTGCTTATTTGCTTGCATCCCGATGGTGGTGTTCCTATCAGCCACTAAACATTTATTAGGCACCTACTACATGCGAGGCGCTGTGCCAAGCCCCGATGATACAAAGAAATGCACAAGACAGTCCCTTTAAGGAGCTGAGGATCCTGCATCAAACTATTGTTTTAATGCATGTTAAGGTAACTCTTACTTTCTTCAGGGTCCAGGATAGTTGCCCTCCCTGGCCCCGTATTTATTTTCTCAAACTGGTTATTGGGAATTCAGCCTCAAATACCTGCTTTGCAGTTCTCTTTCTGGTACACTCCTCACTCACTCCTGTCTCCATCCAGCCTCTATTGTGAGAAAAGATATTTCTGCTGCTTCTTCATTTGTGCCGTTCAGGGAGTAATTTCGTATGAGATGGATCATAGTTTCTGGTCCCTTGACCCCGGGCCACTCCAAGGGCAATTGTCCAGTGGATTGTTCCATCTCTCATCAGGTTTTCTGTAGATTTTTGCTAGGGTTGTGCTGGTAAATATTTACAACCAGCTTTCTTGGAAGGGGAAAAAGTACACAAAAATCCAAGTTTAATTAGAATTATTAACATTTTCTCCAACATTTTCTTAAGTCTAGAAAAAGCACAAAAACAGTAAATCAAGCTCTGATTTGTAACAGTTTTCAAGGTGTGAATGTTCACACTGAAAATTGAACATTGGCTTTTGTGAACCATTTGGAGCTGGTGCCAGCACCCCTCTGTATCTTTTCCTAGAGTTAGAGAAAGCAGGACATTCTATTCCAGATGGAAAACTAAAAGCACTTATGTTAGCATGATTTGCTTGTTACAGTTTGAGAATTCAAATCTTTTAAATATTTAATGAACACTATAGTTAATTTTTTTTTTTTTTTACAAATTTTGAGTCACTTTTAGCATTAACCGAATTCAATTACTAGCTGGACTGAATTGAGATTTCTCAAGTCAGATCATTTTTTGCTGCTTGGAAATTATATTCAGATAAGTTTATTATTTTTAGGAAGAGATACGAATTTGGCAGCTTCTGTTCATAATCAAAACCAACTCTGTGTGCCTCCAGGTCTTGATGGATTGCCCTACCCCTGAATTTTTGGTTCCAGTCTAATTACATCTGCTTTCTCAGATTTTATTGTGCCCCTTTTTATCTGTCTTTGTATTTGAATGTCCACTAGTTACAAACTCAGATAGCCTTTTCCCTTTTTTACCCAATGATAGAAGGAATTGTGGCATGAATTTTCTTGTCAGTTTGACTAGCTAAGGACTTCCAGGGTAGAGGAGAGGAAGCATTCAGCTAAATTCTCCCAACATTTCCCTCCAAACAACTTTAAAATAATGTCTCAAATTGAATTCTGGAGTGGTAGAGACAATGAAAGGTCAGAGTATGACATTCTTCCAGCCCAAGAAAACTTAAGAGGTTAGATAGAGAGACCTATGGCATGAGGGTAGAGGCTGGCCCAGAGCCCAGGTGGATGAAACACCAGTGGTGGGACTAGGTGGTGTGACAGAAGCAGCAGCAGCAGCTTCAGGAGCTCTCAAGACAGGGATGGCAAGGGCATCTGCCAACTGGTCAGAAAGAGATTACAGGGTTCTCCTGTGCTAGTACTGGATGCAGGATTGTACTCTGCTTGGCAACTCCATTGCCTATATCCACTTCTGGGTCACAGTTCAAGGGTGGAGAGGAACACTTTTGGTCCAAAGGGAGTAGGGACCCTGAGGAGTAATATCAGCTACAATCCCAAGGGATCAGGCACTCTTCTTGGGTAGGGATCAGAGTGTGGGCCAGGAGAGCAGTGACCATATCTCTCCCCAGGATCACACCACCTTGGAAGCACTGAAAACTTCCAAGCCCCCAGAATTAGCACTGAAAACAGTAGGCAAAATATCCTGAAGCTTGGAATAGTCCCTTCCTCCTTCCCCTCCTCAACAAAGCACAGCTTTAACATAAAGTTCAAACTCAAGAAATAGAATGAAAAAAAATGAGCAGAAAATTAAGAAAAAACAAAATAAAATCCTGACTATAAAAACCTACTATGATAACAAGGAAGATGACACAAACTTAGAATGAAGTCATAACAGCTACAAGCAAAGCCTCAAAGAAAAATGTGAATTGGATACAACCCAACAAGAATTCCTTGGAGAGCTAAAAAATGATTTTAAAAATCAAGAGTGGTAGAGGGAAAATTAGGTAAAGAAGTGAGAGTCGAGAAAACAATATGAAAAGACAATTAAAGGCACAAAAAATAATGAAAAAAATACCTTAAAAATAGAATTGGCCAAATAGAAAAAGAGGTACAAAAGCTCACTAAAGAAAATTATTCCTTAAAAATTAGAATTGGGCAAATGGAAGCTAATGAATCCATGAGACATCAAGAAAGAATAAAATAAAGGCAAAAGAGTAGGAAAAAATAGAAGAAAATATCTCATTGGAAAAACAACTGACCTGGAAAATAGATGAGATAATTTATGAATTATTAGACTATCTGAAAGCTATGACCAAAGAAAGAGCCTAGAAATCATATTTCAAGACATTATTAAGGAAAACTTCCCCAATGTTGTAGAACCAGAGGGTAAAACAGAAATGGAAAGAATCTACCAATCACCACATGAAAGAGATCTCCAAATGAAAACTCCCAGCCAAATTCCAGACCTTCTTTGAACAGCCAGAAAGAAACCATTCAAATACCATGGAGACACAGTTGGTGTCATACAAAATTTAGCTACCACATTAATAGAATATGATATTCTGGAAGACAAAGAAGTTAGAATTACAACCAAGAATGACCTATCCAGCAAAATGCAGTATAATTCTTCAAGGGGGAAAATAGATATTTAATGAAATAGAGGACTTTTAAACATTCCTGATAAAATGTCAGAGCTGAATAAAAAATTTGACTTTCAAATACAAGACTCAAGAGAAGCATGAAAAAGTAAATATGGGACTCATTAAGGTTCAACTGCTTAAATTTCTCTATGGGAAGAGGATACATGTGACTTATTAACTTTATCTTTATTAGGGCCAAAGGATTTTGGGCGGCCCACAAAAAATGTAAATGTTGCCACTGCATTCTCTTCTGTTTGTCATGTGACCCACAGCAACCAACTATCATCTGTCTGTAGTCTAACTTATCTGTTTACAAGTTGTGCAGGACTGATGTGCAGATATAAATTTTCCATATTTTGGCATGTTGTTTTATTGTTGTCTTTATCTTTAATGATATGATTGATTGTTTCTATAATTGTTCTCTGGCCCACCCCTTCTTTAGGATTAAATTGTTCAGTCTAATTAACTTTTAATCTTTACTTCAAAAGTCCTTTGCTGAATAGAATTTTTATTGCATCACTGTTAGTAAAAGATGCATTTAATATTTTTATTTTTTTGTATTTATGAGTTTTTTATGTCCAAATATATGATCAGTTTTTGTGAAGGTGCCTTGCACAGCTGAGAAATAGGCATACTCTTTTTTATTCTCATTCAATGTTTTCTAGAAGTCTATCACGTCTAACTTTCCCAAAAATCCTATTCAGCTCCTTAACTTCTTTCCTGTTTATTTTTTGGTCAGATTTATCTAGGCCTGGGAGAGTTAAATTGAGGTAGCCCACTCTTCAAGTTTTATTGTCTATTTCTTCCTATAATTCATTTAACTGTCACTTTAAGTATCTAAATTGATGCTATGCCATTTGGTGTACGTATATTTAGCATTGATATTCATTGTCTCTGATACTTTTTTAAAGAGAAATATAACTTCCGTGTTTATATTTTTAATCACTTCTGGTTTTGCTTTTGCTTTGTCTGAGATCATGATTTGTACCCCTGCCTTTTTTTTTTTACTTCAGGTAAAGCATAATAGATTTTGTTTCAGGCTCCTATTTTAACTCTGTGTGTATCTTTCTGTTTTAAGTGTGTTTCTTGTAAACAACATTGTTGGATTCTGTTTTTTTAATCCATTCTGCCATTCTCTTCCATTTTATGGATGAGTTCATCCTCTTCACATTCATAGTTTTGGTTGCTGTGTATTTGCCTCTATCCTATTTTCTTATACCTTTCTTTTTTTAAATTATTTTTTTAATTTTTAGTTTACAACACTCAGTTCCACAAGTTTTTGAGTACCGAATTTTCTCTCCCTCCCTCTCCTCCCTCCCCGCCAAGATGTCATGTAATCTGATATAGGTTCTACATATGCTTTCACATTGATCTTATTTACGTAATAGTCCAGTTGTAAAGAAGAATTATAACCAATGGAATGAATCATGAGAAAGAAGAAACAAAACCACAAAAGAAGGGAAAAAAAGGAGAGCAAATAGTTTGCCTCAATCTGCATTCAGACTCTGTGATTCTTTCTCTGGATGTGCATAGCTTTTTCCATCATGAGTCTTTTGGAGCTGTCTTTGAACGTTGCATTGATGAGAGGAGCCAAGTCTATCAAAGTTAGTCCTTACAGATACCATGTGTCTGTAATTGTGTATAATGTTCTCCTGGTGCTGCTCCCCTCACTCAGCATCCGATCACGTAAGTTTTTCCAGGTTATAATGAAGTCTGTCTGCTCCTCATTTCTTGTAGCACAATAGTATTCCATTACATTCATATACCACAAATTGGTTAGCCATTCCCCATTTGATGGGCATCCCCTTGATTTCCAATTCTTTGCCTACACAAAAAGAGTTGCTATAAATATTTTTGTACATACCAGTCCATTTCCCACTTGTGTGATCTCTTTGGGATATAGCCCTAGAAGTTGTATTGCTGGGTCAAAAGGTATGCACATTTTTATTGCCCTTTGGGCATAGTTCCAAACTGCTCTCCAGAATGGCTGGATCTGTTCACTACTCTACAACAATGAGCGATGTTCCAATTTTCCCATATCCTCTCCAGCATTTATCATTTTCCTGTTTTGTCATTTTACCCAATCTGACAGGAGAGATGTGGTACCTAAGAGTTGTTTTGATTCGTATTTCTTTAATCAGTAGTGATTTAGAGCATTTTTTATATGCCTATAGATATCTTTAGTTTCTTCCTCTGAAAACTGTTCATATCCTTTGACCATTTCTCAATTGGGGAATGACTTGTATTCCTATAAATTTGACTCAGTTCCCTGTATATTTTAGAGATGAGGCCTTTATCAGAGATACTGGTTGTAAAGATTCTTTCTCAATTTTCTGCTTCCTTCCTAATCTTTGTTTCTTACACTTTTCCTTTTCTTGTTTTCCTGCCCCTTCTTTATGATTCTGTTTAAATTCTGGGTAATGCCTCCCTTGACCTATCCTCTTATCCCTGCCCCACCCCTCATTTCTCTTTTTTTTCTTTCCCTCCTATTTCCCTGGTGGGTAAGATATATTTCTATGCTTAACTGTGTGTGTGGGTATTTTTCCCTCCTTTAACCAGTTCACATGAGAGTGAGATTCATGTGTCACCCATTCCTATCCTCCACTACCTTCTCTTTGCTATATAAACTCCTCTTTGTATGCTCCATTTCTATGAGATACTTTTTCTCATTCTTCTTCTCCTTTAACTCTTCTCCCAGTGTATCTTTCTCCACTCTTCCATTTTTCTTTTGAGATCATCCAAACATAAAATACTCCTATGCCCTCTGTCAAATTAGACTATCTCAGATACCCACGATAATGAGAGAGTTCTGAGGTGCTACATGTATCATCTTCCCGTATAAGAATGTAGATATTATTAAATTCTTATAATTTAGTTCTTTATGATTTCTCACTCATGGTTATCTTTTTATACTTCTCTCGATGTCTGTTTTTGTTTGTCAGATTCTGGTTTTGAATGTCATATTTTCTATTCAGCTCTAGTCTTTTCATCAAGAATGCTTGGAAGTGGTCTATTCCCCCCACCCCACCCTGCTGTGGGATTATACTCAGTTTTGCTGAGTAAGTTATTCTTTGTTGTAAACTTAGATCCTTTGCCTTCTGGAATATTACATTCTAAACTCTCTGCTTCTTTATAGCAGTGATTGCTAAGTCTCTTGTGATCTGTGCTGTGGCTCCCTGGCACTTGAATTCTTTATTTTTGGCTGCTTTCAGTATTTTTTCATTGACCTGAGAGTTGTGAATTTTAGCTATGACATTTCTGGGAGTTTTCGTTTTGGGTTTTTTTTTCAGGAAAGTACTAGTCTACCTTCTTTCAGTTTCTTCTTTGACCTCTAGTTCTAAGCTATCTGGGCAGTTTTCTTTTATGATTTCTTGAAATATGATTATCTAGACTCTTTTTGTGTTCATGGTTTCCAATTTTCAATGATTGTTAGATTATCTTCCTTTGATCTGTTTTCTAGGTCAGTTGTTTTTCTTGAGACATTTCATATTTTCTTTTTTTCATGCTTATTACTTTATTTTATTATTTCTTGATGTTTCATGGAGTCATTAGCCTTCACTTGGCTAATTCCAAATGAAGTATTTACTTTTTTTAGGGTCATTCGTATGTCTTTTTTCAAGCAGTTAATTCTCTTTTCATATATTTTTTTCTCTAGTTTTTACTTCTTTTCCCATTTTTCCTCTACCATTATCATTTGGTTTCTAAAATCATTATTGGCTTTTTAAAAACTTTCGCTTTAATTCTTCTAGAAATTGTTGTTGGACTTGTGCCCAAGCTACAGTTTTCTTTGAGGCTTTGCTTGTAGATTTTTCAAGTTATTCTCTTTTTCTCTGTTGGTGTCATGAGCCTTCCTGTCACCATAATAGTTATTAGTGGTAGTATTCTTTGTTTGCTTGTTCTTTCAGTCTACTTCTTGATTTTGGACTTTGTTAGTGCTATTCTCTGCACACTTCTGATGTGGGGGGATGTCTGGATTGAGATTTGTTCTTATATTCTTTTTTTTGTTTGTTTTGTTTTTTTAATTTTTTTTAAATTTTAGTTTACAACATTTGGTTCTACATAATTTTGAGTTCCAGATTTTCTTCCCTCCCTCCCCAAGACGTCATGGAATCCCATATATCTTCCACGTATAACTTCGTGTTGAATTAATTTACACACTAGTCAAGTTGCACTGTTCTTACATTCTTCTGCAGCTTTCTCAGCTTAGGCTGAGGGCCTGCAAGTTTTCAGTACCCCTAAAGTGATATGATCTGGGAGTGAGATCTGTTCATTGCCCTCTTGGTCTGAGCTATTTAAATTCCTAACCCAAGTTTGGGTCTGTTGCCTTGTGTGTGGTTGAGTGTGAGAACACTGCTGCTGAGCTTAGTCACTGCTTAGTCACAGTTAGCATGCTGGACAATTCTGTAGGTTCAGAGCAACTGAACTGCTGGCTCCCCTTTGGTATGGGACTCCTGTCTTGGTTATTTCATGGCCAGTTTTACTTTGCTCCCAGGATCAGAGAAATAAAGCTATTGTTTCTGAACTTGTTTCTTGTTCAGTACACAACTAGGGTGAATGCTCACAACTGGTCCTCTCTGCCCTGGATCAATGACCCAGGAGTAAGACAGAACCACCAGATGGTAGCCATTCCTGTTCCATTGCTAGTTCAGGGCTCCTCTGCCTTGTGCTTTCTGCCCTGATGCCCCTCTCTCTGTTCCTTGGTACTGTACACAATGCTGGCCAGACCCCATCCCCCATGTCTGCAGACCTAATTAGTCTAGCAAAGGTATTCTGGAAAAATGACTCAGCGTAATTTTTTTTTGGCTTTACTGATCAGGGAACTTTCCCAATAAACGCCCTCCCTTATGAATGCATTTCCCAGGTCTTCTCTTCAGGCATTTTCCCCAGGAGACCACAGCTGGGAGAGGGAAGAGGAACTGCCCCTGCACTGGCAATAATTATAGATGGGGAAAACTTAAGGTTTAACCAAGATAAGTTAAGTGATTTCAATATTCAGGGCTGTATGCTAAACTTAGTGGTTTAGGTTGCAGTCTCTGCTGGAAACATAGGTCATGGTTTATAGCAGGAGCCAAGGTCTTCTCATTCTTACTTCAGTGATCTCCTACACATTCCACAGCCTCTCTAGACTTTTGGGAACTGGATTAATCCACTAAGGGGAAGGTATACTCTCCCACTTTTGTCCTTCTTTGGAAGTCAATCATCCACTTGGTTAAATGACTCAGAGCTACAGTCATCACCAATATCGCCACCCCATGTGGTCCTTAAAGGGGCCTACCAAGTGCTTGACCTTTGGTGTTGGTTTTCAAAGGCCTTACCAAGGTCTACTGCTAGGATGAGTGCTTTGCAGAAGATTTTGACTAACCAATCCTATAAGTAACAGGCCCCTACTATTTGGGCCATTTAAGGAAAAAGCTCAAAGGGAAGGCTATGTGGCTTAATTAGAAACACACTAAGGAAAAGAAGGCAGGGAAAAACAAGGGGCAGTAAGGCAGTCCAATGATCCACCGACACCAGGACTGATACCTTAAAAGTATGGCAGCCCACCAACCTCTGTCATATTGGGACTAGGACTAACACCTCCAAAATGGAACTAAGAGGAAGGGAAGGAAATAACCAGGGATGCCCACAGGAAGCCTTGGGCATGATGATCTTTGAGCCATCAAAGGAATGAATCCATGATGGTATAAGATTCATGGGTCCCCACATCAGTGCAGCTGAAGTTAGAGAAATGCCTGGATCAAAGCTGCTCAAATATTTTATAGGAAGGAGAACGGGTCCCTTTCAGGAGGGTGAGGTGGGTTTTCTATACCTGAGCTAATAGGAATCACCAATCAATTAGGAAATTAAAAATTCTAGTATATAATATTCCAGTTATAGAAATTTTCAGACATGGGGATCCTAGAAGAGGGGCAGGGGAGGAGGATGGGCTACTGTGATAGAAGAGAAGGAATTAATAGGGAATAACAAGGGAGCCTGTTTGATAAAGACTAGGCTAGAAAAAACCAGAGGTGTTTGGGGACTTCAATGAATTCCAGATCAGAATTTGTAAAAATTCATATTTCATTTTTTTCAAGTTATACATTAAAACATTTTTTAACATGTGTTTTTAAAAATTGGAGTTCTAAATTTTCACCCTCCCTCCCTTCCTTCCTTGAGAAGGCAAGTGATTTGATGTAGATTATATATGGGCAGTCATTCAAAGCATGTTTCCATATTAGCCATGTTGTGAAAAGGAAATACAGACAAAACAGACCCTAAAACAACAAGAAACCACCAAGAAAAATAAAGTTAAAAAAAGTATACTTTGATCTGCTTTCAAACTCCATCAGTTCTTTCTCTGGAGGTAGATAGCATTTTTCATCTTTATGTCTCATAGGGTTATTAGCTTCCACTTGCCCAAATCTAATTTTTAGGGAATTACTTTCTTCGATGAGCTTTTGTACCTCCTTTTCCATTTGACCAATTTGACTTTTTAAGGCATTTGTCCTTTCAGTGTATTTTTGTGTCTCCTTTACCAAGTCATTGACTCTCTTTTCATGATTTTCTTGCATCACTTAATTCTTTCCCCAATTTTTCCTCTACCTCTCTTATTTTGTTTTTAAAATCCTTTTTGAGCTTCTTCCAGGAATATTTTTTGGGGGGAGGCCTGAAGCCAATTCACATCTTTCTTTGAGACTTTGCATATAGCCATTTTGAAAAAAGTTAATGTTTTAATCTTCCCTGTCACCATTCTAACTTTCTATGGTCAGGTTTTTTTTTCTTTTTTGCTCTTTTTCCAGCCTATTTCTTGACTTTTACCTTTATGTTAAAGTTGGGTTCTGCTTGTTCCAAGTTTCAGGTTTTTCATGCTGCTGTTTTCAGAGCTAGTTCTAGGGGTGGGGGGGGTCTGTTTTTGGTTCTTTCAAGGTGGTATAATCTAAGGAGAGGTGTGGTCACTGCTCTCCTGGCCTGTGCTCTGATCTGTGACCACAAGCACTCTTTTCCACCTCAGAACTGTGACCATGGTCCCTGTTCCTCTGTGGGAGTATGTTAGTATGCTAGTGCTCCTCTTTACCCTGGGACCGTGACCCAGAACTGCAAAAGAGCAATGCAACAGAGTCCTGCACCCAGTGTTAGCAAAGTGGCCCCTGTAATCTCCTTCTGACCAGTTGTCTGACCTCTTTACTGTTTGTGGGCTGAGAGCTCCAAAGGTCTCTGCTGTGATATTACTCACCTGAAGAGTGCTTCTGGCTTGCCAGGGGCAGCCTACCCTCTATTCTCACCCTAGCGAGACAGACCTTTCCTGCTGAACTTCTTCGTAGTCTTGGGCTGGAATATTATGACTTCATCCTTTTGTTGGTTCTACTGCTCCCGGATTTGTTTTGAGGTGTTCCTTAAGTTGTTTAGAGGAGAATTTGGGAGAGCTCAGGCAAGTCCTTGCCTTTACTTTGTCATCTTGGCTCTGCCCAGACTAGAATTTTGAAATCATTCTCACTAATATTTGGGAGCTCCTTGAGATGTGGGGTTCCCTTACTGGTCCTTGCTTTCTACTACAGGTGCCATACTCTTGATGTGGATGTCAATAGGTGGAGTCCTTGTCCTGGCACCCAGTTTATGTTTAAGTAAAGGCCTGTGGGTCAGCCAGAGACATTGGGAAAAAAACCCATTAATGAATTCAGATGCTGAATATAACATATAAAATGATGGGAATCAGCTCAATGCAAAACTTCATTGCAAGCAGTTGGGAAGAACGAGAAGGAGAAAGAGGAAAAGGGGACCCAAGGTATGACTCAGGCATACTCACTAACATCAGTATAGCTTACATAAGGGCAGTGCTGTATTGGGGAGCACAGAGACACAGGTCCATTCAGCAGGAAGGGGGTGGGGTTCTTATACTCTGATTTTGGGTGGCCTCCTGGAGCTGGCTGATTTGTGTATCAGGGGTCAGGGCAAAATATTATTTTGGGGGTTTGCACATCAAGGAGAAAAACATGTTGGTGGAGACAAAATGCTATTTGGGAGATACAGCTCTATTAACCTTCAAAAAACGTTCTCGTCAGTATTTTTCCATGAATATGTTATATCCTTAAGGGAGACTCATGATGGCCTCGAGTCCATCAGGTCTAGCTTTTAACAATGGTTTCCATGCATAGATTCTATAAGCTGTGGCCTCCCCTAAGGGGAGACTATCATGGCGGCCTCAAGGTCATCAGGTCCAATCTTATAACACTATATTTAAAAAGTTTCACTCCTTCCAGAAGCAAAGCTAGGGGAGCACCAACAGATTAGAAAGAGGATGATTGATGAATAAGTCCCAGGAAAATAAAGAGAAGTTTTCTTTGCCACATCACTTTATTGGATTTTTGTTTTTAAAGAATGATTTTGTAATTAGCATGTGCTACAATTATATGAACTATAGAAACACAGAATATTAAAATAACTGGGGAAAGGAGGAGGGGAGGACAGTGTTGGGCAGAATGCCCAGAGATGCTGCTAGAGATGTGACTCAAACCAACTTAAGTTCTGGGGGAAAATGTGTCTCGGGAGATTGTAGAAATCAGAGAAGATGATCAGTAGGGGTCAACTAAGCAAAGGTACTCCCGAGCTTCCACTGAGGTTACGACTTGTGTCTTCTTTGGATCCCAGCCTATGAGTGAATGTCCTGCTCTGCCCATTAATTCCTTTAAAAGAAACTTCCCCCCTTTCTGTGAAGAAAGGGCTGAGCTCGGAAAAGGCCTTCCTGCAGGAACTGTTCATACAGCATTACAGGGTGCACGAATCTATGACTCCTTTCCTTTGAGGCTTGGTATAGCTCATCAACACTTGTGTCGTGGACCTGAAATTCAATTGAACAAACATTTGTGTTCCCAGTCCTTGGCACAGGGCCTTGCACATAGAGGGTGCCTGATAAATGTTCAATTGTGATTGAGATGATTGCTGATGGATCTGGAAGAGGGACCACATTTGAGAGAATTATGGAAGAGCTGCCAGTTGGGGGCCTCTCCCAGGTAGTGCCTCAGAGCCAGGCACATCTATTTCCTACTCTTGGCCTTCTTGGCCCTCTCTTTAGCTCCCACTTCTTCTCATCCTCTTTTCTTGGGTAGGGACTAACACTTCCGATGGGGCACTAGAGAGGAGCGGGAAGGGATAGAACCAGAGATGTCACTGGGGCATCCAGCCAGCAATGTCACCCTCTGGATCAAGAACCTATCATCGCATCATGTAGCCAAACGCCTTTCCTTGATTTTCGGTCTCACCCAATCCGCCACTAAAGCCAGGTTTCTTTTCTTACTGCCTTCTACATATACTCATTTCCACCTTGTCTTATTCATTTCCACTTTGATGCATACAGTGTTCCCTGCCTGAAATATATTCCATGTCCCCCTGTATTTTAACAAATTCTACCCATTCTTTAAGGCCTTGACACCTATGATATCAGAGAAAGTATATCCTCTTTCCTTTGCAAATAGTAGGTGCAAAATCGATACTAGTATTTAATGAATCAGCAGGGAGGTTATGGAAAGTGGGCAGGCAGAGGGGGCAGGGGGAAGGCACAAACCACAGTCCCATTGGGCAGGCAGAGAAGCATCTTCACAGGGGAGGTGTATTTCTCCAGGAGGAGTTTAGCCAACTTTTTGTGAGATTCATCATCTTGGTTGTTCTGAAGGCAAATAAGAGCTTAGCTTGTTTCTCAGCTCCTTGCATTGATAGACCTCCTAAGAGCTTGTTCTGGCTGGATGGTCAGCAACCCTACCCTTGCTCACCTGAATCTCATTCAGCTCATGCACCTGAGACCAACTGTTGATAAAACTGTACTTGAGAAGTGTGAGGATGAGAGAATCTCCCAATATTATGTCTCGCAGATCCTGCCCAGGACCTGTTCCCAGTAGTAGGATGTTATTTGTACTTGAGAGAATGCTGGGGGACAGCAACAGTCTCCTCCCCCCTCTCCTCTCCCCTCTCCGCTTGCCCAGTCCTCTAGATACTGCCACCCCAGCGACTCCTCACCAAAGCAAGACTGATCATCTAGGGATCCCCAGAGCACGATGGAGTGCACCAACTTGTTTTCAGTCCTGGCTCGTTCAAAAGCTTTGACAAGAGGCAAGTAGGTGACCTGGGAGATAGGAGGGCAAAGCTAGTGTCTGGCTCAGAGCCCAGTATACAAATATGCACATCTGTAATGGCAAGCAAAGTGTTTTGTTTTGCTCTCTTTTCTTTTGGAGTTCTAGTTTTTCTCAGCACTAAAGTAATCAAGTGCCTTTGATTGAGACTTGCCTTTGTTTGAATCAAGAGTCTTTGATTAATCAAGAGTCTTTGATGACCTACTTAAGTCACAAGAAAGCCTAAGTCATATGAGTTCGAGTCGCACGGTTGTGGCACCCTCTGTGGGCTGACCCTGAAGAAGTGTATATATACTCTGAGGTTAGCATTTTGCTTTGGGGGCTCACTCATTGTAAGAGTGTTCCTGGGATTTTGCCAGACCAGACCCTGGGTAGCTGTTGGAGCCCTCTGGCTTCGAAAACCCAGATGTTGGTGCTTCTCTCTCTGGTGACTATGTATGTATTGCTATGGACAGACTGTTAGAAGCCCTGTCTTCTGATTTATGTTATTTGCTCTGTTTATATAATTTCTGCTTGTAATTTCTGTTTGTGTTTTCTCTGAAGTTCAGGGTGCTGACTTTTCCCTCTAAACTAAGTGAATGATATATGTATGTTTAATTAAAGTGAGATGATAAACTCCTTACTGTTGCTTTCCTTAGAAAAGCAGATCAAAGAAACTGCTAGCAGCCCTCCTGTGTGCTAGTGTTATTGGCCTTATACCTCCACAGCAGCTGCTAGTAACATTGGTGTTACAACATCACAGCAAAAAGGCAGTTTGTGGGAAGTAGTCAACCACTGGAGTTTTCAGGGGATGCTGCAAGGAAAACAAGGCAATTGTCTCACTGGCCTATTAGATCTTTCCTCCTGAAAGAAATCACTTAGGTGTATGACTCTGAAGTGCAAATAAGTTTCCTCACTTAAAGAGAAGGTGAATGGGCTTGACAAGTGAGGATAAAGAGTTCTTTGAGTGGATGGAAGGAATTATTAAAGAAAGAGGAAATTCATGAAGGAAAATGTTCTGAGAGTCAATGGTTGAGAGGTTGATGGTGGGAGAATGTACCCCAGTGGAAAAGGGGAAAGAGAAGAATAGAAGGTTGATGGGAACACTCAGGAACTCCTATCAGTGCAATGACCAACCAGGATTCCAGAAGAGTAATGATGATCCTTATTCCTGGTGCAGAGGTAATAGGCTCAAAATACAGAATGAGATTTATGGTTTTGGACATGGTCTTTAATAATGAAATTACTAATAATTTAATTAATAATGAAAAAGAAAAAATGGAGGGTTCTCCTGGATGTTCTGAGGTAAAAGGATCAATGGATTAAAAGAAGGATGAGGATGATGCATAGGAACCAGCATGCAGTGACTGGCCAAGGAAGAAGAAATGTTTTGTGGTGGTCAGCAGCTCCCTGCTGAGGGCTGTTGGACTGAAAATGGACATGGCCGATAGAAAAGCATCTAAGAAGCAGTTTCTTGGTAAAGTGGGGCAAAGCTGGGCTTGGAATCACATAAGATCTGGGTTTGTTGAGATTCCACCTCTGACATGTACTGTTCGTGTGACTGTGGATGAGCCATACTTAATCCCTCTGGCCCTCAAACTCCACATATGTCGGGTGGGGACAATACCACTGGTAGCAACTACCTCCCTAGGCAATTGTGAGAATCCTATTAGAAGATGCGGGGAATGTGCTTTGTGTAGGCCATGCAGGACTATATCAGTGTCACTTGTAATGAGTAGTCTTTTTTATTCTAATTTTTAAAAATTCAATCTTAGTTTCAGTTCTTAATTCTCTCCTTCCCATGTCCTTTAACCTCCCCCACCCCAATACCCAGTGAAAAAGCAAGAAAACAAACCCAATTGTACTGTCAAGCAAAACAAATTCCTGCATTAGCCATGTAGACAAGAAAGGGAAGGTAAGAAAATGCTTCAATCTGTCCTGAGTCCATCAGCTCTCTCTGTGTCTGGAGGTTATTGCTAGGTATGTTTTTGGAACAAAGCAGGGAGCGTGATGAGATGAATCAAACCCAATGGCTGGTAATCAATGTGTAGAAAATTGTATCGCCACAAAACCCTGGAAGGATTCTAAGTTCCAAGGTGAGACCCTGAAGGACTTTAGGGCACAGGCCATGTTTTCATCATTTCTTCCACAGGGACTGGAGGAATGGAAAAGAAAACGTGGAAAGGAAATGGCTGGCTGGGGAGATGTTATCAAATAATGGGATTTCGTTTTCTGGACTGGGCCTTAAAATACTGCAGTGATGGGCTATTAGTGAGGTATGAATGTATCTCATGAGGATGAGGCTTTGGAAGAGGGTGTTTGGGCAGGAACTTAACTGTTGGATTAGCTAACGTTGGAAGAGGAAGGAAAGAATATTTACATTTAATATGAAGAGGGTCACAAAGGGTCACATGAAATTATTAAGAACAAGTCATGCCAGATCTACCCTCTTTGCTTTTTGGACGGTGTTCTGGCTGATGGATCAGGGGATGCTATCTATAGTTTGTCTAGATTTTTGTAAAGTATTTAACAAATTCTTTTATGCAAGCCTTGAGGAAAAGATGAAGTATGGGTTGGATGAATATAGGACAGGTTGAATGGCTGAAACTAAAGATGGCTTAAAAAACCAAACAAGATTTTATATTTGATCCAGAAGGGAACAGGGAGCCCCTGGAGTTAGACCAAGTAAGGAGGTGACAGTCAAATCTGCACTTTAGGGGCATCGTTTTGGCATCTGAGTGGAGGATGGCTGGATTGGGGAGACCTGAGGCAAGGAGACCAACCAGAAAGCTCACATAGTGGTCCAGGTGCGAGGTGAGGAGGTGGGGTGATAATGTCAAAAGAAAGAAGGAGATGCACATATCCAATAGCCTATTTGCCATATCCAACTGGAAATCCTATAGGCATCTTAAACACAACATGTCCAAACCTGAACTTGTTATCTTTCCCCACAAACCTTCCCCTCTTCCTGACTTCCCTTTTACCGTTGAGGGCACCGCCACCCTCCCAGTGACCGAGGCTTACAAACCTAGGTGGCATCCTTGACTCCTCCCGCTCTTTCACCCCCCCCATTATATCCAATCTGTTGCCAAGTCCTGTTGATTCTACCTTTATAACATCTCTCATCCATGTCCCACTTTCCTCATCTTTCCTTTTTCCTTGCCGCCACTCTGATGCTGGCCCTCATTCCTTCATGCCTGGCCTTTTGTTTTACCTCCCTGACTTAAGCCTCTATTCATTCCAGTCCATCTTTCACTTGGATAGCAAATTGATCTTCCTAAAATGAAGGTATGGCCATGTTACTCCCTCCTCCCCCATTCAGTTAGCTCTAGTAGCTCCCTATTACCTCCAGGATCATTTCTAAAACCCTCTCTTTGGCTTTTAAAGTCCTCGACTGCCTGACCCCTTCCTACCTTTCCATTCTTCTCATACCTGCTGGCCCCCGTGCTCTCTGCAATCCAGGGACATTTGGCTTCTTAATGTTTCTCACACTCCATCGCTGACTCCAGATTGAGCATTTTCACGGGCTATCCCCACGCCCAGAAATCTCTCCCTACCTATCTCTGCCTCCTGGCTTTATTGGCTTCCTTCAA
The DNA here is from genome assembly GCA_028646595.1 of Phalanger gymnotis. Taxonomy (NCBI): domain Eukaryota; kingdom Metazoa; phylum Chordata; class Mammalia; order Diprotodontia; family Phalangeridae; genus Phalanger; species Phalanger gymnotis. The sequence continues at coordinate 768,729,262 of CM053622.1, forward strand.
GCCTCTGCCAAAACTCCATCTTCTACTTGAAATCTCTCCTGATCCCTTTAATGCTAGGGTCTCTCCTCTATTGATGACTCCAATCTGTCTCATATCTGTATCTCTCTTGTTTATACATAGTTTTTTTGTGTGGTGTCTCCTCTATTAGAATATGAGCTTCTTGAAAGCAGGAACTGTCTTTTACCTTTCTTTGTATTCTCAGAGCTTAGGACAATGCCTGATATATAGTAGGCATTTAATAAATACCTCGATTGACTAGCAGAAGGAAGGAGAGATATAGGATAATAGCTAGTGGGGAGAGGAAAATAGCTAGCAGGGATGAACGAAGCTCAGTCATTTTTTGAGGATGGGGGAAGTATGGACTTCCTTGTAGGCAGTAGGGAAGCAGCCTGTAGACAAAGAGACTGACGATTGGTGAGAGAGTGGGGTTGAGAGGGAAATCTGCTGGAGAAGACGGGATGGAATGGGATCTTTTGTACGTATAGAGGAGTTTGCCTTGACAAAGAGAAGGGCTACGTCTTCGTTTGAGACAGGGGTTAAGGAGGAGATATGGTGGAAGGCATCTGAGAGATGTGAGAAGAGTACCAGGAGAGTAGAGGGAGCTCTCAGCAAATGGCTTCACTTTTCAGTAAATATGAGTCGAAGTTCTCAACGGAGAGGGTGGGGGAAGAGGGAGAAATGGGAAGTGGGAGGAGCAATCACAAGCCATTGTGGCAAGGGGGCTAGTGTGTGCATTAGGGGGTGTAAAAGGGTTGGCTTGCTGCAACGAGGACATGGTTGAGATTACGTATCATGAATCTGTAGTGGACCCAGGCAGCACAGTTGCATGATGTTTTCCTACCTTCTTTCAGCAGCATATGAAGCTGGATCCAAGGTATTAGATGGTGGGAGTAGTCCAAGCCTGAGGCTCGCACAGGGCAAAATCAGCAATGGGAGAAAGGGTAAGAGACTTGAGACAACAGGACAATGTAGAGTTGGACTAGTTCCCAAAGATGGAGGAACAGGGTGAAGCTAGTGATGGCTGGGAAAGAACTAAGGGGTCAAGAGATTGGAGGTCATGGCAAGGATGAAGAACAGGGTTAGGGATGACAAGGTAGAGGGAGAGATGGAATGACAAGATTGTGATCAGAAAAAGACACTTCAGAGTTCACAAACATAGAAACAGAGCACTTGTGGGTGATGGTAGCATCAAGGGTATGACCATTGTTGTGTTTAGATCAGCTGAGGTAGAAGACTAAGTCATGGCAAATGGGCTGAGGAACCATGAGGTAGGGGTGTCTGAGGGAATATCAGTATGTATATTGAAGTCCTCTAGTATGAGGCAAGGGTTGGGGAGGAGAAACTTATTAAGGAGAATGTCCTGAAGGTTAGAAAAAAACGGGTACCAAAGGACTGTTTTGTTGCAGGGAGGGCCCAGTTGAAATGACACAAAAAAATCTGCGGCTGACCCAGTAAACACAGTTTTGCTTTTTTCAAGCTCTGTTCAGCAGCAAGAGAATAGGAGTAAAGGTAGCGAGTGGTTGGAGGAAAAGGTTTATTTGGTAAAATAAAGAGCAAATTTACTATTTAAAAAATTGTAGGGAAAAATAGCTATGATATCATTCCTAGAGAGTCTATAAGGAAAGATGGCTGAAAAAGCAGGACAGCCTCTTAATAATTGTGTTCTCATAATAGGATCCTTTAGAGGGAGAAAAGGGGTGGGTAGCTGGATTAATGGTTGGATTAATGGATTAATGGAAAATGGATTAATGTTGGTTTATGTCTCTTAGTCTGGATAAAGTGCAACCTAAGATATAGAAAAACCTTCACAGGTGTGATCCTGGGGCCATTGCTGGTGATGTTTAAGGTAACTTGGTGAATGGAGGAAGTACTGGAAAACTGGAGACCTCCTGTCCAGGTTTTTAATGAGAGAAAGAAGATAGGTTCTGCAAACTATACATAGATAAGCTTGGTATTAACCGGAGGCAAAATTCTAAAACAGATTATTTAACATATGGTTGGTGAGCACTGAGAAAGAAGAGCGTGGATCACAACTTGACAGTTGTTCACCAAGAACAATTATGCCAGCCTTACCTCATTTTCTTTTAATAGAGGTTCCTAGACTCAGGGCTCAGGGGAATGCTACACACTTAATATGATGAGGTTTTAGCAAGTCATTTGACAAAGTCTTTTATGATGATCATGGGGACCAGATAGGAGAGATATGCGCAGTTAAATAGGGTCTGGTCATCGGATTTGCAGGCAGCACAAATATGGGAGGGATAGCAGCACTGAAAAGGTCTCATCAGGTAAAAAAGATAGGTCAAATTTGACAAGATTAAATTTACTAGAGACAAAGTATAATGTCACATGTTTAGATTTTTAAAAATAAACTATACAAATATAGGATGGAGAAAACACTAGTCAGTAATTCATGTGAAAAAAGACAGGTTTAGTTGCCTTAAGCTCAAAGAATCAAGAGAATTTTGTTGGTTTAAATAAAAGTTCAAGCTATTTAAAACTACATTAAGAGGTACAGCGTCTGAAACAAAGGAAGGGATAGCTCCTCTATGTTCTTGGGCCCAGGAGCCACACTTTAAGTAAGAGGTTGGCAAGTTGGAGCACATCAGGAGGATGGTGGTCAGAATGACAAGGGTACAGAAAACAGTGCCATATGAAGAAACTGGGGATGTTTTATCTATAAGGGAAGATTGAACAGGAACCTTGATAGATGCCCAGAAGTTTCTTTGGAGGGCTATCATGTGGAAGAGGGACTAGGCCCATTTCCACAAGTCAGAACTAGGATTGATAATGTTAATTAGAAACAGGTTTGGACTCAATAAAAGGACTGGCATAAAATGGAATGGATTAGGGGCAGCTAGGTAGCACAGTGAGTAGAGCACCGGCCCTGGAGTCAGGAGGACCTGAGTTCAAATCCAGCCTCAGATTTGAAATGCCACTGGAGGTCTTGAAACAGAGTCTAAAAGCCAATTGTAGGAAGGTGTCGTTCAGGAGATTCATGGATTAGGTGGGGATGATGTGACCCTTAAGGGTGATTCCAAGTCTTGTGTTCTACAATTTTACAGGTGACTTCCCACAGAGGGACTAAGGATAACAAAATTATGTATATATTCTGAGTACCTCAATCTCCTTACCTGAAGAAGCTGACACATCCCAAAGAGTACTGGGTGGCCAGTAAGGAAGTGAGAGCTTTTGATAGGACCATGTTTTCTATTCTAGTGCTTGGTGTTGGGAGTAACAGAAAGACAGAAGGTCCCTTTTATACACTTTAGTTCCCCCCACCCAAAAAAAGCATCCCTTCATTATTCCCCCTTAGAATTCTAAAAACTTTGAACCCAGCATTTTTGCCCCCAGTTTCTATCTGCCTTGCCAACATCTCTAGCAGCTCTCCCTAATCTGTCCTAGAAGGGCCAACCTGGGGAGCTCCCACTGATTCTGTCCTCCAATCATTCTATACGACCTTACCTTCAGGAATGGGTACATGGCAATTTCCAGCTGCCGGGCCGCCTTCTCCCAGCTTATCTCCTGCCGCCACACAATGTCCTCAAAGACAAACTGGCTGGACTGCTCACAAAGTCTTCTGTAAGTTATTTTGCCATTCTCGTGAATCTCAGTTGATGCTGAGGGTCCCCAGGACTCCAGCTCCATCTGAGAGGAGAAGTAATCAGTGATAGGTCTAGAAATCCCAAGTGAATTTTCTAGTTATGGTCTAAGGATAGTCTTTGTGTGAGAAGGAAGCATTTTTCTGGAACTGATACTCTGCACCCTGTCCTGACTGGTTCCTATGATCTGAGCTCTGGACAAGTCTCTCTGAGAGGATACAGAAGAGGGAGGAGGCGTGTCCTCACTGTCAGAGGGCAATCAGATCAAGGAGAGCAGAGGTGTGAGTGGGATAGGTCATGATGACAGAAAGTCAATCAGACATACTTAAGGAGAGAAAAGGATTCAGACCTAATTGTGTAGTTGCATTAACCACAGATTTAAGAGCATGGATCAGTTAACTTTGGATGGCTAGATGAAAATGGCGTTACAGTCCTAAGCGTTCCCCATACAAGGCAATTAGTTTTGAACAGATAAAACTCAGTCCTTTAACCCCAAAGCATAGCCCACATTGCATCCAGCAATGCATCAGGCACATGTATGCTTTCTTCTACAGGAAGCTTTTACCAATTGCCAATCGACCTTAATTCTAGGGCCTTCCTCTGTTGATCATCACCAGTCTATCCTTTTGACATTTTGTTGGCACATAGTTGTTTGCATGCTCTCTTCCCTATTAGACTGTAGGCTCCTGGAGAGCAGAGGCAGTGCTTCTGGCTTTCTTTGTGTTCCCAGTAGTTAGCACAGTACCTAGAACATAATACGTACTTCGTGCTTATTAACTGATAGATGAATTGCAGGTCATAAGGGAGTATGATACAGAGGACTCGGTGCAAACTCGTCTTCATTAATGGACGAACAATTCATCTTACTGAAGGCGAGCCTTCATCTACGACGAGCAGTAACCTTGACCTGCACCAGTAGTGACAGAAGCACCCAGGAGAAGGACAGTAGGTTACCTCCACACCTCTCATTAAAGTTAAAAGTGTTCTTCTCTCCCAGAGTCCTTCTGGATCTATGGCCCCAAAGCTCAGAGTCTGACCTCCTGGAGTAAGAAGTAGAATAGAGGAGTTGAAGTGAGGGTCAAGGTTTGGTTTAACCATCTAACTGGCTGTCACCCTCCAGGATCCAATGTGGAATCTTGTTGATGTGCATAACCTGATCCCTCCTACCTTTTTAGTCTTCTTTCTCCCTACTCTTCCCCATGTGTTCTGACACTGCACAGTGTCACTGCGGTAACACTGGTCTCCTTGACTATTTCTGGCTTCCTATTTTGGGCATTTTCTCAGGCTCTATCCTATGCCTGGAATTCTCTCTTTCCTCATCTCTCCTTCCTAGCTTTCCTGGCTTCCCTCAAGTTCCAGGTAAAATTCTACTTTCTAAGGGCCTTTTCCAGTGCCCCTCAATGCTAGTGTCTTCTCTCTGTTGAATTTCTCTAATTTGTATCTTGTTTGTATAAAATCATTTGCATGTTGTCTCCTCCATTAGACTGTGAGCTCCTCAAGAGCAGACACTGTTTTTGCCTTTCTTTGTATCCCCAAAACTTAGCACAGTGCCTGGCACATAGTAGGTGCTAAATAAATGCTTATTGGCTAATGAACTCTATGTCTACACAGGAATTCTATATGGAATGAGAATGTATACAATGAGGTTAAGAGGAACAATTATGGAGAACAGGAGAGGTAGCATATAATTAGAGAAGAGCAAATGTTCTAACTTGAAAAAGGAAAGAGAATGGAACCTATAATCCTAGGCCCATGAGCTTGACTTTGGTTCCTGGAAAAGTATTAGAGTATATTTGTTAATTTATAAAGAAAGGAAGTAGTGATCACTAAATGACTGGATGACTTCATCAGGAATAAGTAAGACCAGACTAATCTATTTTTATATTTTTATTTGGGTTAATTAGATTAGGAGAGGAATGCTGTAGTTACAGTTTACCTACGTTTCAGCTTAACATTTGACAAAGTCTCTCATGTTATCCTTGTGGACAAGATGAGGAGATATGGCCTAGACAGATGTTCAGTTAGGTAGATTCATAACTGGTTGATAGACCAGATGAACAGGGTAAATTATTAATAAATGAGTTGATGTTAGTGGAAAGGGAAGTCTAGTTGACTGCCCCAGGGATGCTGAGCCCTTTGCCATTTAATATATTTCATCAATCACTTAAATTAAGGCATAGATGGCACACTCATTAAATTTACAGATGTCAGAAAGCTGGGAAGGATAGCTCACATTTTGGATGACAGACACGGTTTTCAAAAAGATCTCAAAAGGAAAGATTGTTGGGCTCAATCTAAGAAGAAGAAATTTAACAGGGAAAAATGTAAAATTCACATTTTGGTTAAAAATATCTACTATACAAATCCAAGACAGGAGAGGAATGACTTGATATCAGTTTACATGGAAAACATCTGGGGGTTTTAGTGGACTGCAAACTTGGGCCTAAGGTTGTATACTAGACAAGCAGTAGCAACAGAAAAAAGCAGCAGTTGCATGACTTTGGCCCTAAAGAGTAGTTGTGCATTCAGCCCCTAGCTCAGTCTTAGGCCAATAGCCAAGTAACCTGGACAGGCAGCTCAGACCAAGGGGAAGCTTGAAATTCTGTGGCAGAGCCCTCCAGCTAGTAGACAGAGGATAAGGCCATCAGCAGTTTACTGGAACTCAAACCAAGGGCAAAACTACATTTGTATCATCCAGACCCAAACGAGCATCAGGAGCTTATAAAGCTTAGAATAAGAGGGCAGCAATCAGACTTTGTCTTAGATCATACCACTTTGGGTACACTAAAAGTTTGCAGGTCCCTGGCCTGAATTGCCCCAGAGATTCTTGAAAAACACAACATTCAATATCTAGAGAAAAAAGTAGCACAACCCCAGAGAATGTTAATCCAGACCAAAAAAGGCCCAGATATTCCTTAAAGGCTTAGAGTCTGACCTTAACATGAAGTCTCATTTCAGGAAGTACAGCTGGAAGAGTAAGTAAACTAAAAAAAAAAAAACAACAAAACTCCACCCACCCACCCCCTCTGCCAAATCCTACTTTAAGGAAGAAAGGAGACAAACATTTATTAAGAGTCCATTATATGTGGGCACTGTGGTAAGTATCTTGAAAATACCATCTCCTTTGAGATACCCAGGACACAAGGCTAGAAGAAAATAATTCCAAAACATCTACAAGAAAAGTCTCAAAGAAAAACACAGCTTGGATCAAAGTCAACTAGAGTTCCTGGAATAAAGGAAGCCAAAGTTAAAAAAAAAGAGTGAAAATGATTTTATAAATGAAATGAGAATGCTAGAGGAAATAATTGGAAAATAAATGAGAACTTTGGAAAAGACTGGTTAGTACAAGAGGTACAAAACTTAATCCGAATAACAGACTTCTTGAAAAGTAGAGTGGATCAAAAAGAATTTAATAACTCCATGAGACAACATAAAATAGTAAAGTTAAAAGACTGAAAAAATAGCAGTAAAAAACAACTGTCCTGGAAAACAAATTAAGGAGAGGTAATGTAAGAATCATTGGATTACCTGAAAACCATGCCCATAAAAAGAGCCTGGACATCATATTTCAAGAAACCCTAAAAGAACACTGCCCTGATCTATTAGAACCAGAGGGCAAAGTGAAAATAGGGGGAAAAGTCCACCTCCTTAAGTAAATCTCAAAACGGAAACTCTCAAGAGCATCATGGCCCAAATCTAGAACTTTCAGGTCACAGACAAAATGCTGCAGGCATCCAGAAAAAAAAGAGCGTGAGTACGGCAGTGCCACAGTCAGGATTGAATAAGATCTGGCAGCTGCCAGTACACAGAAAGGCGACACTTGGAGTGCTTAGAGAAAGGGAAGAGATATCCTAACTGCGGGTGATTATCTTGAAGCGTTTAGAATAGAAATGCCTGCACTTGACCCTTGGAAATGGAGTTATGTCACTGAAGAGTAGAAGAATAGAAGAAAGAGATAATGAAACGTGAGAGTAGAATAAGCTTTGAGCTGTCATGTCTAGGAACGAATCTGTTCACATTCCTCTAATTTTAGGGTGAGGATTATGGTTAAGTAGAAATATATAGGTCTATATAGGTCTTTAACAAAGACTTTAAAAATCTTTTAGTAGTTTAATGCTAGTGAGCTAGGAACTGCTCATTTCTCAAAATTACACTGTTTTGGGATTTTTCTGACTTTTACATCAAGCTCCAGGAAACCCACCACAGGAAACCTCATCATCCTGTTAGATCAAATTAGCCTTGCTATTCACATCTCCTCTTTACCCTGGGGCCATAATAAATAAATGAATAACCTGCATTTAAGGATGACTTCTCCATCTAGGCCCTGCTTTGAGTACCTCTTCCTTCTACCCCTTTTCAGCTTCCTTTTATGAATTGTCTTTCCCTAGGTTCTAAGCTCCTTGAGGGCAGGGATTATCTTCTTCTGCATTTGTATCCCATTTGTATCTGTGCACCTGACGCAGAGTGGTCACTTAGTAAATATTTATTGACTGGTATTGGGGTACTAGGCATTGCCTTTGCCTAGAAACAGAATAACCTCTGGACCCACAGCTGCATTTCACCAAAAGAACAAGAATGTAAGCAGATGGACAGGCTCCCTGGTATTTCTCCTAGGCTGGAGTGACTACTGACACCAAAGGTATGACTTTTCGAGGGAACCAAATCTTAAGCAGATTTTTCTTGGGGAATATCCACCATTCGTTTTCACAGAGAGTACATTTGCAGAGTCCTACATTGGGGCAGCTAGGAGGCATGGTGGGTAGCACCAGGCCTAGAGTCAGGAAGATCCGAGTTCAAATGCGGTCAAACTTAGAAACTTACTAGCTGTGTGACCCTGGGCAAGTCACAAACTCTGTTTGCCTCAGTTCCTCATCTATAAAATGGGAACACACTGGAAAAGGAAATGGCAAACCCCTCCACTATCTTTGCCGAGAAAACCACAACAACAACAGCAGTAACGTCCAGGCTATTCTTTTCCTCTGTAGCCAGCTGGGAGTTGTGAATTTGGTGGCATCGCCTTCCTGCCTGTAACATTGTTCTTAGTGCATCATCATCAAAGGAATCCCCTAGACTGGAGGGTTCAGTTAAGAACCAGGTCACACACACCTGAGGAAGGTAGCCAATATCCATGTCCAATTCGCTGCTGGAGCTGCCGTTTTCTTTGTACTGGTTAAGCCATTCCATTTCCACGTTCAGAGGCCTTATAAGAGAAGTATATGAGGTTTTGGTGAGTGCAAATCAGGGAGGATGGCTTACGTCAGTGAGTTCAGTGGTACCAGGTCTGAAGGCAGTGACTGAGGACATGCTGTTGGATGGATGTGTTGAGGTCAGAGTTGGGAGACCTGGTTCAGATGTGAAAGAATTCACCCCGACCTTCTCTGTAGCCATTGGGAGCTTTATTTTACATGAAAAAGCAGCACAGGTCTCCCAGCAAGAAAACTAGATGAGATCCCAAAATTCGGGGAAGCTGTGTTTATATAGAGCTTTCAGAATGGTGATGCAGTTTCAGAGGTTAAAGATTAGGGATGGGATGGACAACAGGATGGGAGACACAAAGTAAGAGACTGTAGTATTAATGTGATCAAAGATCTTCTGCACCCACTCAATAGGCCTACTTGGGAAAGCTTGATTTTATCTTTGTGAGTAGGCCTAAAGCACCTCCTTACTAGGTGCTAAGCTGATGTGCGCATGAAGCCCTCAGGGCCCTAAGGGGAGTTGCTTAGACCAAAGCCAAGGGTATGTGTACTGAGTTCTAGTCAATCGTGAATTCAGCCAATCAGAGACCTGAGTTCCAGCAAATCAGATGCCGGCTAGGACCGTATATAAAGAGAGCCCAGAACTGAGAGCAGCAGAATTCAAGGAGACATTGAGGCAGCAGACACTGAGGGAGGGCCAGTATTGAGAGAGACTGCAGAGTGTACAGAACAAGAGAGTTGCAGAGGTCAAAGCGCAGAATTTGAAGAGAGCTACAGGAATCAGAATTCAGCCCAAGGAGAAAGAGCAGGAACTCAGAGTCAACAGAGCTGCAAAGAGAGCACTGAGCGGAGAGTTAGAATTCGTGAGTGATTGTTTATAGGAAGGCCCTAGCAGGGAGGAAGATTCCAGGATGACTTGGTTCCTTGCTATAATACTGTGTTATAATTTCCTTGTTACTACATTTAGGTGGACTTACTGGTTTTGAAATATAATTGCTACGATATGGACCATTAGTTCTTGGATTTAATCCTCTGGAGTCTAAATAAATGTTATACTTCCTCTGCCTTCTACATAGAGAGTTTTTCATACTTTGTGATTCCAAACAATTCAGGCATGTTTGTGGTCATCTTCGAGGTCATGAATCTTGCCTTACTGATATAGGGAGACAGGGAAATTTTGTGACCCAGGATAAGGGGGAAATTTTATGGTTGAAGGATTTAAGTACAGAGCAGGAGGATACAGATACAGATTAAAAATTAAAGGACCCTGGGGAACACAGCATAAGGGAGACAAAAGCAATTCTTTTGGTACAGGTTTAAGATAAGGGGGGAAAGGCCTTTAGGGCACCTTCTGTTACAGAATAAACTAGGGACTTCACAAAGTACTAGAAAAACAACCCTTAATATTATTTTTAACCCTTGGGGCATTGTTTGTATCCACATCAGATGGCCTCAAGATGGGCAGAAAGCTGGAAAGGAAATTGGGGGACAAATAGAGACTTGGAAGTCTGACAAACCAGGGAGGAAAGGAAGGTTAGTAAAATTTCTTCAATAAGCATAAAAGGGTGAGTCCAGAGGTTGTCCTAGGACACTGCCAGGGTCTGAACTATACCTCTCTCCTTTTTCTATTTCCATTTCCCATAATCTATTAACCATAAGACTCTTGAAGTCTGGAATATACAAACCTGAGGGGGTCCACCTACTCTCCAGGATTTCTCTAGGTGAGTGGAGACCTCTCAGAATTGATAAGCTGAGAGAATGTCAGAGGGAAGGGATACTATCACATGTGATCTTCAGATCTGCTACTTTGGGGAGCTTTTGACCTCCCAAGGTAAAGAGCAACTATCCCCTCCTTTCTTAAACTATATCAGAAGAATAGATGAGTTTTCAGGGTTGTGTCAATGGGCTCACTTCACTGTTTCTTCCTTGCCAAAGTAGCTGGTTCCAGATCCCTCCCAGGAGAGTATCTCTGAGAAATGAGTGACAGTGACAGCATCCTGCTGTCTAGGACAAGTCAGGGTCCCAAACTCCTGGAATACACAGAAGAAATATGTCTGATGGGGTCCCTTCCCTTGGCTGCATTGCCCCAGTGGGGCTATGTAACCTACTTGTGATTGGGCACAAAGAGCTTGAAATCTCGGACATGGGAGGAGTCTTTGGAGAGAATGATGTACCCAGTGAATTGTCCTGGAGTGAACCAGAAGGGGAAGAGGGGTGGTTCGTTGAGCTGGAACTCAGCATGAATCCTGTGGCCAGAAAGGATAAAGTTAGAGAATCTCAGAGTTGGAAAGGCCCTCAGAAGTCATCAATCCATCATCCCTGAATCCATTCCCTTCTGCCTCATCCCTAAGAAGTAGTCACTCAACCTCCATTTTAAGAATCGTAGAAGATAACCCACTTCATAGGATATTAATGCTGAAAGATAAACTAGTCCATTTGAAGGCAGCTCTAAGTATTAGGAAAATTTTCCTCATATCAAGTAAAGTTGTATCTCTACAACTTACACTCATTGTTCTTAGCTCTGTCTTATGGGGCCAGGCAGAACAAGCCTAATCCTCTTGTTACAGCACAGTAGTAATGTCCTCACTAAAACTTTAGGTAAAAGAGCTCAAGTTCCTTCATCCAGCCTTCTCGTGGCACAGTTTCTAATCCCCTCTCCATTCTAGTGTCTTTTCTCTGAATGTATTCCAAAAGAAGGCTTCGCTAAGAATTCTGTCTGCAGATGGGAGAAACTCACCCTTTCCTGTCTTCCCTAAAAAGGCTGGCTGGGAGTGATTTAATCAGGTGTTAAGATAGTCTGTGGATTCTAACTGTTAAGAAGGAGGGTATACACCAAGGAAAACAAAGGTCCTTTGCCCCAAGGGGAAAAATGAAAAAAAAAGATAAGTAGGGAAATATTAAGAGTATGTTATCTACTCTCAGTAAATTAAATTCACCAGGCCCAGATGGACATCTGAAGACGCTGAAAGAGCTGAGAGCTGTGATTCTCGAGTCACTGTCATTAATTTTTGAAGGATTATGGTGAACATGATGGGTGTGGCAGGAAGACTGGAGAACAGATTTAAACATGTAAGGGAGTAGATTCTTCATGTGAGCCAGAGAATTTGGCTTCAGTTCCTGGAAAAATCCTAAAATACATTTTTATTTCAAAGTATTAGGTATTGAACATCTCAAAAAAGAAGCAGTGATCACCGAGAGACAGTCTGGCTTCATTAAGAATTAGCCAAACTTGACTAACCCCATTTCATTTTCTCTTAGATTTAGTCAGTAGATAGATGAAGGAAATGAACATGCTCAGAACGCCTAACATGGAGGCATTCCTAGAGGCACTTGATCAGATTGCCTAATATGAAGGTGCTCTGTGCTCCCTACCACAAGTAGGTGGGGCAGCCTCTTTGACTGGCTGTCCAGAATAGGTAGGCTTCCTACCTATTGAGATTGTCTGCTGGTTGCTGCTGGTAGCTCTCTTTCTGACTTAGGCTTTTTCCTATGCTCTTTCCTGCTGAGACTAGGGGTGAGTACATGTGGGCACCAAGAACTGAATGGATAAGAGAGGAGGAACTGCTGAGAAATGGGCACGGGGATGTTTTGTTCTGTTCTGTTTCATTTGTCCTCAGTTTCAGGTGCCAGAGGTGATCCTCATAGGACCTGGCTTCTCTGGGCTTCCCTGCCAGGCTGGCTGGCCACAACATCCTTCATAGCATCCTGGCTCCAAGGTTGCCATGGCTTGAACTCCCAGGTCCTATGGGGATGCCCTCTGGTACTCGAAACTGAAAAGAACAAATGAAACAGAACAGAAGCAAATACAGCCAGACCCATTTTTCAGATCTAGGTTAAAAGACAGGTTGAGTAGGGGAGAGAAGTCCTTCCCCTTCCCCCATTCAGTTCATGGCTCTTATTCTGTGAGTGAACTATGGTCTCTACCCTCTCCTTGCAGCAGAAAGACTCACAAGACAGAAGGACAATTACCAGCAGACAACCACTCCAGGTTTAATCCTGTTCCAAATAGCTAGTTGAAGGAAGCTGCTCCCACCCATGTGCTAGAGAACACGGAGCACCTCCATAATAGGCACTCCGGGCAAGCTCGCTCTGAGTGCCTCCACGTTAGGCCATTTGGGTGTCTTCCAAAAGGCCCCATTACAACTTCAAAGCATTTGACAAAGTCATTTATTCTGTGCTTGAACCAATGAATGAAAAAGCATTTATTAAGTATGTGTTATGTACAAAACCAGAGGAATACAAGAACAAAAGCAAAGATGGTCCTTGGTCTCAAGGAGTTTAGGTTCTAATAGTGGCAGACAAAGCAAAATAGGGGAGTGGAAGCTAGGGCTGGATATTGTGGTTTAATCGTTTAGAAAGTTTCACTTTGAGGGGTATAGTAACACATTTTCAAGTAAATATTCCTAACCTAGAGTCTATAAACTTGTTTTTTAAAAAAATATTTTGGTAACTATATTTCAATAAAATTAGTTTCCTCTATAAACCAATATATTTTGTTTTATGCATTTAAAAATGTAATTCTGAAGAGTCCAGAGGTTTACCCAGGCTACCCAAGGTGTCTGTGACACAGAAAAGGTTAAGAACTATTGCTTAAAAGAGTATGGAGAGGGGGTAGGATTGGGGGTTGGCTTTACCCACTGGGATGGCAGATCCACTGAAAAATTCAACTGCTGCCAGGAAGGCTTGGGAAATTGCAAACTGTAGGAAACCTTGAACATCTTCACAGATTAGACTTAAATTACTTAAATTTCCTTAAATTCCTTAAATTTCACAATTATTGTAACTTCATATCCAATCACTTAACATCAATGCCATTTGTATGAGGTACAAAATAGCTTATTTCTGGCCCCTGTTCTTATGCAAGTGACTAAGGCCTTCCTGAATAGCAAGAGATGGAAGAGATCTCGATGTTCTTCCAGAGGGGACAATCCTCCCCAATGACTGAGGGATAACCTCTGCTCAGTGTTCTGTCCCACGGTTCTGTCCCTTTGTTTATGACCACCACTCTAGACCCTAATCTCCCCCCCCAATCTGGAATGTTGGAGGTGGGCAGTACTTACCTGAAGGCCACAGTGTAGTAGAAGTCACTGGTGGCCATAAGGCAGGCCACTGTACCCTGAGGGCCAAAGCGGGTCTTCACAAACAGCCTTGGGTGGAACATGCTCAGGAGTTTATAGATCAAGGCCTGTGGAAGGCAATGGCCAAAATACCTTGGGAGCCTCCTCAAGGTCATCTCCTCTCCTGGGATTGAAATAGGTTACTGGACCAAAATACCACTGTGCACTACATGATGGGGACACTTTCCCTTTAGATTGATTAGGATAATTGTGTTTTTCCTGAAAGGCTTTGAGGCTTCCTTCTCTCCTCTTGGTCCTTGGGGTGGGAAAGTGGTTATCTGGCAGGCTCAGAGTCTCAAAGAATTATCAAAGGGTCAAACTCAAGGGAAGACACAGGGAGTTGCTTTCAAAGCTAAGATGCTCATATCCATGGATTCTGGACTCCTGGTATAGATGAGTTGAGGTGTGTGGCTTGGGCCCTCAGACCTAGTGCTGGGTATAGAGACCTGAGGAATTTGGGTTAGATCTGAAATAGGCTGGGTCAGGCCTGAGGCAAGAAGGTCAAGCTGATCATCTGGTGAGCTCTGAGGGGGTGGAATAGGGATGGACTTAGGGACGTGGGTCTTTTCTAACCTCTTTTCTTTTGGACCTTGGTGGATAGAAGCGATTGGAAGGGAGAAGTTCTTTACTTTCATTGGGGATAATCCACCAGGGCTCTCCCAGCTTCAGATCCTCCTTTGGTGGCAGGAAGATGACAAACTGTCGGGCTGAGAACAGGCGGAGCACTTCGTCAGGGACAGTCCAGTTTCTAAGTCCAGATAGAGTGAGATGAGAAACCTGGGAGAAAACAAGGGCAAGTGGCTTAGAAGGAGAGGCAGTGACACTTAGAGACAGACTTAGGCAGGAAGAGACAAACTATTGGGGAGGTTTGACGCTGAGAATGGTTTAGGAACTCAACCACGATTTTTATCCAAGAGCCCACACTAGCCCGAGAGTTCCTATTTCCAAGGGCCCTTGATGAGAGGGCCTCACTACTCTCGTATACAGTGAGATCTTCTGGCTTTGGTGCTACTTGCTTTTCACCTCATGTAGAGCCCCTCCCCACTTCAGATGTACCTCATAATTCTATACTCTATCTATTCTGTGCTGTAGCCCAACTGGCTTACTGACTTTCCCAAGAAAATATCTCAGCCTCAATACTTTTGCTTATCATGTTCTCATTGTCTGGAATGTCTTTCTCTCTCTTTTCTTCTATCTGTCCTGCCCATGTGTAGTATTCTCAAACTTTGTCACATTCAGTTCTCCTCTGAACACCTATGGTGCTTACTGTCTATACTAATTTGATTCAATAAATCTTTTTTTTTAACAAGATTTCTCTCTTATTATGAGAATGTATGCAGAGACAAATATGACAGAGGCTTTACTCTCATCATGTTTACAATCCAATAGGGAACTATAATTTTATGTGAAACCTGGACAGTATGCCAATGCCATGCCAAGAAACTGAATTGCTTCCATTTGAATTGTCTTAGGAAGATTCTGAAGATCACCTGGCAGGAGAAGGTACCAGACACTCAGGTCCTTTCTCTCTCTCTTTTTTTTTGTAATTTTTTTTGTTTTTTGGCAGGGCAATTGGGGTTAAGTGACTTGCCCAAGGACACACAGCTCGTATATGTGTCAAGTGTCTGAGGCCGAATTTGAACTCAGGTCCTCCTGACTCCAGGGTTGGTGCTCTACTCACTGCGCCACTAAGGTCCTTTCTCAAACTAAACTGCCAAGCATTCAAATTCTGCTTCAGAACGCACAACTGCAATGGGCTAGCCATGTTGTTCAAATGCAAAACATACACTTGCCAAAAAGACTATTTTAAGGAGAACTTTCACAGGGCAAGTGTTCACATGGTGGTCAGAAGAAGCAATACAAGGACACTTTCGAGGTCTCTCTTAAGAACTTTGGAATTGAGTTGTGACATGAGAGAGACACTGGCACAGGACCGCTCAGCATGGTGTGCACCCACATCAGAGAAGGTGCTGTGCTCTATGAGAAAAGCAGAATTGAGACAGCTCAAAGGAAATGCAGGATGTGAAAATTTAGAGTATCCACCCCTAATGTTCATACAGACTATTTGTGCCGGACCTGTGGTAGAGCATTCTGAGCTCATATTGGTCTGTTTAGCCACAGCTGGATGCACTGAAACTCTTCTCTAGCATAGAAGTATCACAAGAGAGAAACAAAGAGAAACAAAAGTGCTATGGGAATGAAGAGGTAGTAATTAGTTTTATAAATACAGCATGGGAAAGGTATGGTTAAGTAGATGAGAATTTTGTCTGAAAATGTTCTGGGGGTCTTAGTGGACTGCAGGATCAATGAATAGGTACTCTGAAGTGACGGAAAAACAGTTCAGGTGATCTTGGTTATAGCTTCCAGGAATAAGTAGGTGATAGCCACTCTGTCTTCTGCTATGGTCAAACCATTCCTGGAATATTGTGTTCAATTCTGGGAACCAGTTTTTGAAAATCTGATTTGTATTGATAATGTTTTCTCATTGCCTTTCTTTTCGAATACATCTTTCTTCCCTCCCTTCATGGGAGGGGACTTCCTCCTCTTGGGGATTTTCCTTCTCTTGACATGAGCTCTAGAATGAGCTTCCATCTCAGTGTGCATTGAGCAAATCATATTCCTTTCCTTGCATTTAGATTGACCCCTGGTCTGGTTTGTTTGCATGGCTAAAAGTTAACATTGTAAGAAAATAGAAGAAGGCGTATACTGAACATCCAGATCTCTAAGACTTTCATACTATATCATCCTTGTGATTCTCCTTCTCACAGTGATAAAGTAGGCTGTAAGATATTGTAAGCCCTTATCTGAAAACCATGCACTCCATTTATCTCCACTTGTATGGAAGGCCATAGCCTTGTACCTGGCAACAGTTTGTAATTCAGCCTATCTATCCTTGATATTTATTTCTTCATTCTCTTCTATGTATGTTGTAGAGATGTTTTGCAGAGATTTCTCTTGAAACCAGCTGGTGTCTCTTTCTACCATGGCTTGTAATAGCAATAAAATTTCTTCTTACTGACTTGTATTCTACACTTTGAGCCGTGGATCCTTGTTTACCATGATCCTTAATCGACACATTGGTCAGAAACCCAAGCATGTGTGGCTGAGGAGGGACTGTAAACTCCACATCTTTCTGAGGCATAAGATTTCCCCTATGTGTTTTTTCTTCAGGTAGGTAAAAAAAAAGCCTACTTCCTTTTTATTTTTTATGATTCCATTTGAGCTGACTTGTTTCCATTAGGAGGAATTGTTCTGTTTTGCATTTGGCTGATCTGGTTTTGTTCTATGCCAATATATTTTTAGAAGGAAGGTGCTACTGTAAGACAGAACCAGTTATTACCTTCACTGAATGTTGCCTAAATCATCTATGTTGTGTGTTTGCTCATAGTGCTTTTAAGGTTTGAATGGCCTTTATAGAACCCAGCAAAAGGGTCTGTTGTCTGTTCCCTCCTTTCCATGTTTCTGGGTTTGGTTTTTGGTGCCTGTAAAGACTGATTGCCATCACTGCAGAGCTATATGAGATGAAGAAACTATGGGACAGGAGGGACGGTGGACGTCCCCAATAGGCCTGTCCAATGGATGTCCAATGATTCTGACAACTGAAAAATGTAAGGAAGAAATTGAGTGCTCCCTCCCAAATTGTTCATAGGCTTTTTCCACCCTAAACCTTCAGAGGAAGTTAAACTAACTGATAGTGGCTGTTTGTTCACTTTTGCCTTAAATATATAGCTACCCCTTAAGAGGAGAAAAGGGAAAATGCGATGCTTTCTTTGACTGGCACATAGGGGCTTACAAAGAAGATTCTGACTTTGAGGTCTTGTTATCTAGGGGGAGGGAAGATATTCCTGGCAAAAGGAACATTGTTGAGCAAGGGCAGAGTGCATGAAGAATCGGGGGAATAACACTGGAAAGGCCAGCTGGGACCTCTTTCATAGGGTGCTTGCACCTCAAAATCTCCATATATTTCAGATAAGAAAGGGATCTTTTCTTTGCCCTTTGGCAGCACTGGTGTTTTTTTAATCTACCAATTTCTTTATTTTTCCCACTTACTAGTATTTAATTTTTTCCAATTACATGTAAAGATAGTTTCCGACATTCACTTTTCTAAGATTTCGAATTTCATTTTTTTTCTCCCTCCCTCTCCAAGATGGCAATCATTCTGATACAGGCTATGCATATACAATCATATTAAACACATTTCCACATTAGTCATGTTGTGAAAGGAGAATCAGAACAAAAGAGAAAAACCCATGAGAAAGAAAAAACAAAAAAGTGAAATAATATGCTATGATCTGCATTCAGATTCCATGGTTCTTTCTCTGGCTGTGCATAGCATTTTCCATCATGAGTCTTTTGGAGTCGATCCCTGTATTACTGAGAAGAGCTTAGTCTATCTAAGTTGGTCATTGCACAATGTTGCTGTTACTGTGTACAATGTTCTCTGGTTCTGCTCACGTCACTCAGCAGGTTTTTCTGAAATCTGCCTGCTCATTGTTTCTTATAGCACAATAGTATTCCATTACATTCCTATGTTCATACATTCAGCCATTTCCCAATTGATGGGCATGCCCTCAATTTCCAATTCTGGCCACCACCAAGAGCTGGCAGTACTGTTCTTAATTCTCTTTGATGTACTGCTTAAGTAGTGGTGTGTTTATTTAAGGAGTCAGAAGACCTGGGTTGGAATTTCATCTCTGCTACTTATTGTCTCTGTGACCTTGAGCAAGGCCTCAGTCTCTGTGGACTTCAGTTTCCTCATCTGTAAAATGAGGAGGTTGGACTAGACACTCTTTAAAATCCCTTCCAGCTCTAAAGCCATAATTCTATGAACTTTTTAGTCATGTATTATATGCTCCCCCTTGTTACCCCTATGATCCAGCTCTCTGTGCCATCTTGCTGAGGCGGAGAAGAGATATTGGGGGATGTCTATGTTCCCAAGGTTTCATTTGCCTCCCAGATGTGTTTCTGACTCCCTGGTCTTCACCCCCATGACTTAGCTGCCTTCTCACCCTAGAACTTTCATTAACACCTGGAACCTTCTCATCCTGGAATTTCTATAACACCTGGAACTTTCTCCCCTTGGTATATCCCTCTACCATTCTGCCCTCCTGTGCCTCCCCCCCCCCCGCCAATTGTTGAGTTCCTCGTGAGACTACAGTTTGAGGATGGGCCCAGGTGAGCCATGCTTCATTCTATGGACTTGGCAATCATGCCCCTTCACATGGGTACCCCCTCAGCTCCGGCACTGCTTTTCACTATTTTTATACATTATCTCCTAAGCTCCTTAAAAGCAGGAAGCAACTGCCCTTTATGCCTGGCACAAAGTAAGTGCTTAATAATGGCTTGCTGCCTGCCTACCCACCCAAGGCTAGAATCCCAGAAAGCAGCCCAAGTCCTTAACTGGTAATTGTGAAAGTGACTCAAGCCCTTGTTATTTCATCACATTTCACATCTCAGCTATTTTTACAGGTGCCAAATTACTCAGAGCCTTTGGTTTCTTGGTCTCCAGGTATCCTTCTCTCTACTTTCCTGAGAAGAAAGATAAGTGTTCTCTCCTTTCTCACTGAGAAGACTAAGGAAACTTCATCTGAGGCTGGAGTTATGGTTGAGGATAAGGAAAGATAGGAAGGTAAGTGAGCTGGGCAAAGAGTTTTCTATGAGATGAATTTAATATCATGCGCATGTAATGTCATGTGTGAGGAGCTGTGTCTGGTAAGGCATCTTGAGGGACTTTTGGAAATCAGCTCAGGATTGCTTTTTGTTAGCCATGAATTCTGGAGGCTGTAACTCGTCCAAGGTTAGGTAGATAGTAATAATTGCCAGAGGTTGGATTTGAACCTATGTAGGCATTCTGTCTGAAGCTGAATTTATTTCATTGTTAACCTGAGTTGAATATTACAAAGAAGGGAATTCTGTCTGTTTACTTTCTATTTGTGTTCAGAAAATGTTATTTCATTCAATAATTATCTGAGAAAAGAAATTTTCTTCTCCCGGTCCTCTCCCTGTAAAATTGCATGATGCATCTTGGAGCCAACTCAAAAGACTTCTAGATCATCCATACCATCCATTAAGCATGGAAACAACACAGTGTCTTTATATTTAGACCTTCTGAAGAGAGAATATAGGGGACCAGGTAGGGAAAATAGCAGTGGGGGCTTGGGGACAGAGCAATTTTCCAATATACTCTGAGGTAAGAAACACAGAGAACTCTTCAGTGAGGGAGCTTTATGGCTCTACTTAAGGTTGCCTCAGTTCCATCCCATGACTCAGTTGGCATTGGGATGGGAGAGCATAATAGATAGCTAACAATCCCTGTTCTCTAAGACCTCATAAGCCTGTAACATGGCCCTTATAGCTCACTATTGCCCAGGCCTCCCTTCAGACTTACCTTCAGGAATCCATTTTTGCTCTTGGACATAGTTTCTTGGAGCAGAGGCTGGAATCTGGCCATCACAGAAAATTTCTCCTCACTGAGGTCAAGTGGAAATTTCTGAGACACTTCTTCCTCAAGGATGCTTACAGATGTGGCTGCTGTGGAACATAGACACATTAACAGAATCAATTCCATCCCTGGGAGAGTTGTGAGGTTCTCTTCTGGTACCTGGGAGCAAAGTATTTCTTTTTCCCTCTCCATTATCCTATGGAGAATTCTTCTTTGTCAAGTGAAAAGGAATGTTCTCAGGCAGAGGAGTGTATGGGGAGGGGGCTAGATCATAGTCTTGCCTCTGCACCCCATTTTCTGTTTTCCCAATTGTAAAATGGAGACAATTTTCCCTGCCTGGCAAGGAGGTTAGGAATTGTTTTAGGAACAAGAACTCCATGGGGGACTACTATGTGACAGGCATTGTGCTAAGTGCTAGAGATACAAAAAGAATCAAAAGAGCCCATATGACAAACGAATATTAAAAACAGCCCTCAGTGTGATATGGCCCCCCTCCTTCCCCTTCTGCTTTTGCAGATTGGTAGTTATAGGGGCAGAAGGTACTGAGAACCACACCATTCTTAGACTATCTATAAAAATTAACTGCTGGTACTCTGAAAGTGAGGTCCTTGTCAATAACAATCAATGAGCATTGCCGGAGAAATTGAATCATATCAATTTTGGCAACCTCAATGCAAATGAAAACAGAAGTCAAAAGGAAGTTGCATCTAAATGAAGGATATCTGAAAAGTTCTTCTTGGAGAGACAAATAAAGGAGTTGGCTTATTGTCCATCCAAAGGAAACAATAAACATTATTTCATGGAATGCCTGGTCATCTCTTATCGTAGTGCTCATGAGTGAGCATTTGCAAAAAGATCATGAAGGTATTATAACTTATATGCCCAAATAAATCTGCTGTGGACAGTGAGGAAGCAAAGAAACACTATGAAGAATTCAATAGAGACTCTCCAAATTAAACTGGCATTTATTTTAATAGTCATTGTCTTCTATGCAAATATGGGTATAAAGGGTGATGGAAAATGTTGTTCAGGATTAAGAAATAAAAAAGCCAAAAGCATACAGTGTGTAGAGAAGCCTCATCCCAATACATTATGAACACTTTCTTCAAAAAATGGAGTTGTGAGGTGTTACGACATGGTGAGCACTGAATAGCATCACACACAAAGAATGAAGTTGTTTTTTTAGCAGATAGGAAATGACCAATGACTGCTATGGGAGACATTTCTGTATTAGCCATGTATATAGTCAGACAATTGATTTGTTAGAGCAAAACTCAAAATCGACAACAAATTAATAGAATAAAAATGAGAGTTATTGCATACAATTACGAATCTCCAAATTGACTTCTTTAAATCAACTATTGACAGTGAAAAATGGGAAACAGATAAAAGAACAGTCATTGACACATTATCACTATTTTCTAAGGAAGTTTAAGCAATATAAATCAGTCACGGAGCAAGGAGGCTAAAAAAGCTTAGAAATAATCTCAGCCAGTAAATGTTTGATTTTCTTTCTAAGAGGAGAAATACAGACGGTAAAAACAATATTTGTTTAGAATATAAGTTCATTTTTAAAATTTTATAGAGGAAGATGGTAAATTATGAGCAGTATCACCTTATAAAAATGACAGATAACAGAGGGAAAAACATTTATAGAAAACTTAAAGACCTAATTAAGCCAGACTATTTTTAAAACATTTAAAGATGAAGCTAGAAGGACAAGGAACAGATGAGAAAATGGAAAAGACCTGCCAAAATTATTCTGAAAAGCTATTCAATCATCAATAAAAGTGAATACACTAAATCTGTACTCTAATATAAGAGTCCCTGATATGCTGTATAACAGAAGCATCTGAGGATGGCTGAATCAGACTAAGATGTAATTGGAAAATATTTAGCAAAATAAATATGAATGCAATAAAACATAGATAATGTTGATGTGATTTCCTAAGCCAATATGTGGCTGCAGGGATCCATTTCTATTTGAGGTCTCACCACTGCTATAAGGGAGGTGGAAATGGCATGAAAGAAGACAAATATGGATGGAGCAGCTGGGCTAGACCAAGTCTACCTAGAGCACTAAAGATGACACAATCTTGAGGGGCTTGAAGAACTGATTGTCAAGGTACCTGAGAGGACACCAAATCCTTAAAACAACCAATCAACCCCTGGATGTTATGACTACTAAAAAGTGATAAAGAAGATGGTAACTACTGACCCATATGCCTACTTTCCCATATCTGCAACATCTTCATGAGAATAATTTATATACGTATTGAGGGCATCCTTGATGAAAATATGAGAAGAGAACAGACATGTTTTTGCTAACAAAATTTGGAAGCAGGCCACATAACTTTATATTTACACAATTACCTGGCTGAAAGATACAGAGACTACAAACTCCCATTGTATTTATGTTAACTATAAAAAAGCATTTGACTCAGTAGATCAAAATGCTGTCTGAAAGATTATTCTCCAGTAAGGTTAAAGATATGTAACAGATAATTTTGTTCAACGACCAAGAAATTACATCCATAGGGAATGTACCTGTCATTTCATTGGCATAGGAAATTACCAGATGAGGAATCTACAAATGCACATTGGCAGCTCCTTTGCAATTTACAGTCTTAAGGGGATGACCTAGCACACTGAGAGACTGATTTGACCAAGATCACACAGTCACTATTTGAGCCCAGGCATTTTGACTCCAAGGATAGTTCTCTATTCGCTACACCACCACTGTTTCTCTGATAAATGTCAAATGACACATAAAACAGGAAGAAGTATGTTCACTACGTGTTTGCCAGTTCTGTGGAGGATGTTCAATTCACAATCCAAAACGAAGAGTAAGGCCTGTAGATGGTAAAAATCTCCTAGGTGCTCCTGTTTATGGATGACACTGCTGATTGTATCCTGTTCCCAAGCACTGCAGTGTTATGAGGTCCATAATTATTTAAGCGTCTAACCCCACTATTTACACTGCAAAAACCAATAGAGAAAGAAGGCATGTTGTTCAGACTATGATAGAGATGGGTCATGGAACTGAACTCTCAGTACATGTCGTTTGGCCAGACACTGCTGATGGATGATGAACTGGGGCAATGACCCAGAGTTGAACAGAAAGTTGAACAGGCTGGATAGCATCTGGGAAATTGCCCAGTGCTTTTAATGACCGTAAGCTGCTCCCTGAAGCAAAGATCACCTTTTGAATACCAACGTTTTTCTGGTGATCCTACATGGCTTTGAAGCATGGAATACCACCATTTCAAGAATATTTAAGCTGTCAGTTACTTACAAGGCAACAGAGAGATGCATGGTGGGATCAAGTACCAGGCTTGTAGGAGAAACAGCATAAATATATAATCAAGACAATGGACAAGAAGAGAGGGTGTAGGCATATAGTGAGAAAGAAGGATAACCAATGAAGAGTAATTTTTTTCCCATTGGTTCCAAATAATGTCAAGAGATCTAAAACTGGAGTTCATAAAGCAGACAGCTGGGTGGTACAGTGGAAAAGGAGCTGAGTTGGGAGTCAGGAAGACCTGAATTCAAATCCAGCCGGAGACACTTACTTCATATGTGACCTTTGGTAAATCCCTTAACCTCTGTTTCCTCATCTGTAAAATGGGGATAACAGCCACTACCTCCCAGGGCTGTCGTATCACATGAGATAAAATTTGTAAAATGCTCTGCAAATATTAAAATGTTGTATCAGTGCTAGCTATTATTTATAACTGGGAGCCTTGTAACTTATTAAAATGTTGATAATTACTTTAGTACAGTTGGTTTTCTTTGTAATACTGTCTGTTTTAGACACTTAACATTATTCTGAGAAGGGGGCCGTAGACTTTCTTAAAGTAAGGGCTCCATTGAGTTGGGCAGACACAAAGGACTTCAGTTGAGAACCCAACCACATCTGTATGACCTCCTCCTGCCTCAGTTTCCTCATCTGTAAAATGAGGGGATTGGACTAGCTGGCCTCTGAGATGCCTTTTAGCTCTAAATCTATGATCCTGTGAAGGATTTACAGAGCATGGACAAGAGTCACACAAGATAAGGGGGAGATGGACTGTGGCCGACAGTGGCAGAAAGGCACACCACAGCACCTCTGAAACACTAACCTGTGAGAAAAGCTAAGATTAAAATAAAGTCTGAGAAGAAAGAAGCTCTGAGAATTTGAGGGGTCATTAGTTTGTGCCTGTTATTTAATTATTGCCACTGTCATCACTGATAATGATCATTAGTAATGCCTGGTGTTTGTATAGCCCTTAAAGGAGAAGAGCTTTTCTAATGAATTGTATCTTTTATCCTCGCCTTGATCTGTGAGGTAGAAATGGGATTTTTCTTTTCAGGTGAGGAAATGAACAAGTCACTCCAATTTTCCCCCAGGGTCTTTCTCATCAGCCCCTAGTGACTCCCAAGTACCTATCAATTTCTTAGCATCAGGCTTGAACTCTTCAAGACTGATGGACATGTCTTTGTCTGTATCCAGAGAGGAGAAGAGAAAGAATCCATCCTTCCCCAGATACTTCTGTGCAGCCACCTGTGTCAGAAGAAGAGGACAGAGAGACGGGCTGAGCATACAAGAAGAGCCTGCTGGATGGACACCCCAGAGGCTTGCTTGCTGCTCTTTCTGTCTTGGGATCAGACTCAGTTAAGACGTTTTACACTTGAGGCAAACCGAGTTGACTAGAGGTGGGGATGCGGTGGGGGAGGGAGGCAGGACAAAGGGTTGTTTTTTTCATGGCTGAGGTTGACTGGAGGGACAACTTATGAGAACTGAGGTGTTGGAAGGAGGCCGGTGTAAGGGTGGGTAAGGAGATGAAGGGAGAAAGAAGGGAACTGGAGGCCCTACGGTTAACTCCCATAAGAAGGGAGTGAATGTTAACGGAGTGAAGCTGCCAGGAGGCAGTCGTGGGGAATAAGGAATATGGCGATTCCTTCTCCTGGTCTGATGCGCCCGGGGTAAGAGGAGATGTGGATCTCCAGAAGAAAGCTAGGATCATCAGAGGATGGAGGGGAGGTGAGGAGGCATCTAAAGTAAAGGGAATTTGTGACTAATGGAAGGGGCAGGGGACGGTTCAGAGGTTAGGGACCGGGTTAAGGCCTGAGTGTGGGGAGGGGGCTTTTGGAGAGTGGAGGGAAAAGGCAAGGGGACCCAAGAGAGACAGATACACCCAGAATGAAGAGAAAGGGAAGGGGATGGGGGAGCGGGAGGCGATAGGAGGAAGGAAGGGGATGAGAAGGGGAAGGGGATGGGAGAGGAGAAAGATGAGAGGGGCAGGAGATAAAGGGGGAAAGGGGGGGAGAAGGTGATAGGAGAGGAGGAGGAAGAAGATGAAGCGGGGAGGGGATGAGGAGAAGGAAGATGAGAAGGGGAGGAGGAAGGGGATGAAGAGAGAGAAGATGAGAGGGGGAGGGGAGGGGAGGGGGAGGAGGAAGGAGTTCCAGCGCGGTCCCCTCCCCGCCTCCTCCCAGGCCAGGCCGACCCGCAGCGCCTCGGCCTGGGCCTCCCTGAAGTCCATGTAGCCCCGGGCGACGATGGCCAGCAGCGCCCCCAGCACGGCCACCAGCAGCGCCAGGTCGCGTAGGCTGAGCCGGCGGCCCCGAGGCTGCTGGGGTTGGCGAGGCTCGTTGGGCCCCGGCCTCCTGGGAGGGTCCATGATAGGAGGCCGCAGCTCCGGCTCCTCCTCCTCAGAGGCGAAAATGCCAATGGCGGAGAGGGGGCGGGGCCAGCTGTTCCGAAGCTGCCAGTTAACGGATTGGGAGGGGTGTGGCCAGAACCACTGACTGACAGCCGGGGAGGGGCGGGACCGGCGTCTGATTGACAACTGGAGATGTCGGTCTCCTAAACTGGCAGGAGATGGGAAGCTGGCTGTGGAGCTGGCGGCTTCCGGATGGTTGCAGTATGTGGTTCTGACTATGAGGGTATAATTAGCCACCCACTGTGTGCTAGGTCCAGCGCAAGAGAAGTCTCTTCTTTAAAAAAAAAAATACATTTTTTTCAATGAACAAGAATTGATTTTCTCTCCCTATCCCCCAAAGAAAAACAAAACCCCTGCAACATATATGCATAGTCAAGCAAAATAAATTCCAAATCCCCAAATTTTGGACTATGTCCAAAAATGCGTCTCGTTTCTGCATTTTTAGTCCATCATCTCTCTATCAGGAGGTGAGTGGTGTTCTTCATCTGCCCTCTGGAATGTTCGCATTGATCAGAAGCCCAAGCTTTTCATTTTTACAGTGTTGTTGACAAATTATTCTCCTGGTTCTGTTCGCTTCAGTCTGCATCAGTTTGTATAGATCTTCCCAAGTTTCTCTGAAATCGTGCCCTTCATCATTTCTTATGGCACAGTAGCATTTCATTGTATTCCTATACCACAATTAGTTTAGACATTTCCTGTTAAAAGGGCTATGCAGATTTTTGTGCTTATAGGACTTTCCCTGTTTTTTTTTTTGGAGGGGGAAAGGCAGGACAGTTGGGGTTAAGTGACATGCCCAAGGTCACACAGCTAGTGTGTCAAGTGTCTGAGGCTGTATTTGAACTCAGGTCCTCCTGACTCCAGGGCTGGTGCTCTACTCACTGTGCCACCTAGCTGCGCCCCCCTTTTTTATCTGTTTGGGATCTAAGAATGATGATGCTATTGCTGGGTCAAAGAATATGCATGTTTAGAAACATAGTCTCAGCTTTGGTCAGTGGATCACAAGCTATAGAAAGTAGTAATGGTCCAACCTCAGTCTATTACTCATCTAAGAGGTTCTGACAGGAAGAGATTATTCCAAGATTCATTGCTGGTGGCTTTTACATTGGCACTATTAGCAGAGGCCAGTAGCGGAAGTCCAGAGACCAGGGACACAAGCTGCAAACCTGTAGGGAGGAATAAGAAAGGGGGAAAAAAAGGGAAGTTCCAGGCTAGAGGGGGTCCCTGGCACTTCGGGAGTTAGGTGATAGCTGTGGGATGGAAGAGTTGATTTCTGGGCATTAGGAGACATTCATGCAGTCAAAGGACTATCAGTGATTGATCCACTGACCAGGTGTGTTGGTAAGCAAAATGGGCTCCTTAGCACTTAGTTCAACAAGTGCCCTTGAAGAGTTTGGCTTTTGTTTTTGTTGAGTAATTCAGTGTATTTCATTGAGTCTTACTAAGTGCTAAGCCCCAGGCCCAAACCCCTATTAGGTGTAAAACCTATGTGGGTGTGGATTGGTAACTAAGGTGGGGCCCAAGGTGGGGCTAACTGCAGGGAGGGCCTAGTTTACATGTCTGGGACAGCAGAGGCTTTTAGACCACGTGGGTTCAAGTCTGCCTCTTTGTGAGGGACACATTAGGTCACATGGGCGAGTCACATGTGTGACTCACCCCTGACGCTGACAAAGATATAAAAACCAGGGGTTGGCCTCAGCGTGACTCTGGGCCAGCCCTTGTTCTGAGCTCCTGGGCTGAACCTAGATGTTGATAACTATGAATTTGTATTGGGTCTGTCTGT
>CM053622.1:768765711-768783146 GCA_028646595.1 Phalanger gymnotis
TCATGTTTTTCTTGGAGGATTTTGATGTAGGCTCTTTGACTTTTTTGACTTCTTCTTGCTGTATGTTTTGGTCTTCTTTGTCACCAAAGAAAGATTCCAAAGTCTGAGACTGAATCTGAGTCCATTTTTGCTGCCTGGCCATATTCCCAGCCAACTTACTTGACCCTTGAGTTTTTCAGTGAGGTATGACTGCTTTTGTTCCAAGCTTGAGGGGATGCACTGTTGTTTTCAGAGCTATTTCTATATAGCCAGCTCTGCCAGACCAGCACTCCTCCTTCCCCAAGAACCACCAGCCAGGACCTGACTGGGACCTTAAGCAGGCTGTGCACTCCTGCTCTGATCCGCCACTTAATTCCTCCCACCAGGTGGGACTGGAGCCAGAAGCAACTTCAGCTGTAGTTCTGTAGCTGCACCACCCCTGCTGCTCCCGGGGCAGTGGCCGAACCATGAACTCTTTCCACTCTGTCCCCCGCAGCTTTTCCCACTAACCTTCTCTGTTATCTTTGGTGTTTGTGGGTTGAGAAGTCTGGTAACTGCCACAGCTCACTGATTCAGGGTCCTAGGGCCCATTCCTCCTGACTCCTGGTCTGGTTGGTCCAGGCGCAGCCCACGCCGGGCTCCGCTCTCCTCTGCCCCCAGCTCCGTGATTGATAGACCTCATCCCATGACCATTCAGGCTGTCCTGGGCTGGATCCCTGCGTCTCTCTGCTATTTTGTGGGTTCTGCAGTTCTAGAATTTGTTTAGAGCCGTTTTTTATAGGTTTTTGGAGCGACCTGGCAGGGGGCTTAAGCAAGTCCCTGCTTTCCAGCTGCCATCTTGGCTCCACCCTGATCCATGTACATTCTTTTATACACAATAGGTACCAGAGGGTACAATGACAATGTTGTTTACAATAAACAATTGAAACAGAAAAATATACACAAAGTTAAAGTAAGAGACCGGAGCAGAATCTATCATTCTTCAGCTGAAGTAAAATAGTGGGGGTAATAATCATGATCTCAGATAAAGAAAAGCAAAAATAGACCTAATTAAAAGACATAAATAGGGAAGTTACATTTTGCTAAAAGGTATCATAAACAATTAATTACTATCAATACTAAACATATATGCAACGAATAGCGTATCATCTAAATTCTCAAAGGAATGTTACATGAGTCACAGGAGGACAAAATAGACAGTAAAAGCATGGTGATGGAAGACCTCAATTTATCTTTGTTATCTCTCTCACACAAATCTAATACAAAAAGTAAGAAAGAAGTTAAGGAGATGAATAGAATTTTAGAAAAGTTACATACAACAGACTTCAGGAAAATATTGAATGGGAATAGAAAATGAATATGCCTGATTCTCAGCTGCCCATGCCACCTTCACAAAAATTGACCATGTATTATTAGGGCATAAAACCCTTGAAAATTCAGAAAAGCAGAAATATTAAATTATATTTAATAAAGGACCTTTGAAGCAAAGATTAAATGGAAACTAAAGAACTTAATTCTAAAAAATGTGTGAATTGAAAGAGAAATCAGAGAAAAAACCTTATTAAAGATAATGACAACAATTAGATAACATACCAAAATTTGTAAGATATAGCCAAAGTAGTACTTAGGGGTCAATGTATATCTTTAAATTCTTAAATCAATAAAAGAAAGAAAGAGCAGATCAATGAATTAAGTATGCCCTAGGAAAACAACAACCACCCCAAATAAATACTAAAATAGGAATCCTGAAAATCAAAGGAGAGATTAATAAGATTGAAAGTAAAAAAACCATTGAACTAATAAGTAAAATTAGGTACTAGTTTAAAAAAAATCAATAAAATAGACAAGCAATTGGTTAATTTGATTTAAAAAAAGAAAGAAGAAAACTAAACTGAATTACTAGTATCAAAAATGAAAAAGGTGAATTCATAACCAATGAAGGAGAAATAAAAGCAATTATTAGCAGCTATTTTGCCCAGTTATATGCCAATAAAATGGACAATATAAATTAAATGGATGAATATTTATAAAAATATAAATAATATTTATTATTTATAATAATATAACATAAATAAAAATAACAGAAGAGGAAATAGAAAACTTAAACAACCCTAATTTAGAAAAGTAAATCAAATGAGCCATAAATAAACTATCAAAGAAAAACTATTTAGGATCAGATGGATTTATAGGTGAATTCTACCAAATGTTTAAAGAACAACTAATTCTGATACTATATATATAAACTGTTTTAAAAATAGGTAAAGAAGGAGGCCTATCACATACCTTTTATGACAAAAATGTGGTCTCGGGAGCTAAACCAGGGATGGTGAAAACAGAGAAAGAAAACTATAGACAAATTTCCCTAATGAATATTGGTATAAACATTTTAACTAAAATATTATATTATAGCAAAATATCATAAAAGTCATACACCATGACCAAGTTGAACATATAGAGAATGCAGGGTTAGTTCAATACCAGGAAAAGTATAAGCATAATTTATCATGTTAATAACAAAAACTACAAAAATCAGATGACTTTATGATTCAATAAATGTAGAAAAAGCTTTTAATAAAATACAATACCTATTCCTATTAAAAACACTAGAAAGCACAGAAATAAATGGAACTTTCCTTAAAGTAAGTAGTATCTAAAGTCAAGAAGAAGTACTATCTGTAATGGGGATAAGCTAGAAGCTTAGAAGATCAAGAATAAAGCAAGGATATCCATTATTACCATTACTATTCACTATTTTACTAGATAGGCTAGCTATAGAGGTAGGAAAAGCAAAAGAAATTGAAGGAATAAGCACAGACAATAAGGAAACAAAATGACAGTGTTTTGCAGATGATATATGATGGTTGCCTTAGAAAATCCTAGAGAGTCAACTAAAAAACTAAATGAAACAATTAACAACTTCAGCAAAGTTGCAGAATATAAAATTAACCCATGCAAATCATTAGCATTTCTGTGTATTACCTACAAAATCAAGCAGGAAGAGATAGAAAAAGAAATTTCATTTAAGATAATATTGTGGACAATATAAAATACTGGGGAGTCTACCTGCCAAGACATATATAACAATTATACAAATACAATTACAAAATACTTTTTACACAAATAAAGATATCAAAATAATTGGAAAAATAATGATTGCTCATGAATAGGCCAAGCTACCCCTCCCTGGATCACTGCTTTGTTGTGGCAGTAACTCAGTGAAACTATAAGCTATATTATGCAGGGTTGCCCAAGATGGACAGGTCATAATGGAGAGTTCTGCCAAAAGGTGATCCACTGGAGAAGGAAATGGAAACCACTCCAGTATCTTTGCCAAGAAAACCCAATGGATAGCATTAAAATGATAAAAGATACAACACCCGAAGATGAGCCTCTCAGGTCAGGAGGTGTCCGATACACTACTAGGGAAGAACAGAGGATAACTATAAGTACCTCCAGAAAGAACAAAGTAGCTAAACCAAAGCTGAAAGGAAGCTCAGCAGTGGATGTGTCTGGTGATAAAAGGAAAGTATGATTCTGTAAAGATCTTATACTGCATAGGAACCTGGAAGAAACCTTGGATAGAATGAAGATAAACCAGATGTGGTCAAACAGGAGATGGAAAGATCAATATCTTGGGTATGAGTAAACTTAAATGATGGAAATGGGTGAATTTAATTCAGGTGATCATTACATAAACTACTGTAGTCAAGAATCCCTAATAAGAAATAGAATATCCCTCACAGTTAATAAAAGGTTAAGAAAAGCATTATTGAGTTATAATCTCAAACATGACAAAATGATATCTTTTCTAATCCAAGGCAAAAACATCACAGTAATATGAATCTATGCTCCAATTACTGATGCTGAAGAGGCCA
The DNA here is from genome assembly GCA_028646595.1 of Phalanger gymnotis. Taxonomy (NCBI): domain Eukaryota; kingdom Metazoa; phylum Chordata; class Mammalia; order Diprotodontia; family Phalangeridae; genus Phalanger; species Phalanger gymnotis. Next base: position 768,769,566 of record CM053622.1, read on the forward strand.
AATTTGATTAATTCTATGAAAAGCTACATCTTCTAGAAATAACACTAAAAAAAGATGTCATATTCATCATAAGGGAATGGAATGCTAAAGTAGGAAATCAAAAAAGAGAATTGGAATAACAGGCAAGTTTGGCCTCAGAGTACAAAATGAAGCAGGGCAGTGACTAATAGACTTTTGCCAAGAAAACTTGCTAGTAATAGCAAACATTCTTTTTCAACAACCCAAAAGGCGACTCTACGTATGGACATCACCAGATGGTCAATATGGAAATCAGATGGATTATATACTTTGCAGCCAAAGGTGGAGCAGCTCTATACAGACAATTAAAACAAGATCTGGAGCTGACTGTAGCTCAGATAATGAGCTTCTTATTGAAAAATTCAGACAAATTGAAGAAAGTAGAGAAAACCATTAGACTGTATAGGCATGGTCTAAATAGCATAACTTAAGAATATGAAGTGGAGGTGATGAATAGATTGAAGCGATTAGCTCTAATAGAGTTCCTGAAGAACTATGGACAGAGGTTCACAACATTGTATAAGAGGCAGCAACAAAAAACATTCCAAAGAAAAAGAAGAGCAAGAAAGCAAAATGGCTGCCTGATGAGGCTTTACAAATACCTGAGAAAAGAAGGAAATTGAAAGGTAAAAGAGAAAAGAAAGGATATATCCAACTGAATGCGGAATTCCAGAGAATAGCAAGGAGAGATAAGAAGGCTTTCTTAAATGGGCAATGCAAAGAAATAGAAGAAAACAACAGAATGGGAAAGACAAGAAATCTCTTCAAGAAAATTAAAGATGTTAAGAGACTTCAATGCAAAAAATGGGAATGATAAAAGAAAAAAATGCTAGGGACTTAACAGAAGTAGAAGAGATTAAGAAGAGGTGGCAAGAACAGAGAAGAACTATAAAGAAAGATCACCGATAACTATGATGGTATGTTTACTGATGCAGAGCCAGACATCCCAGAAAATGAAGTCAGCTAGACTTTGGGAAGCATTACTAACAATAAGGCTAATGGGGGTGATGGAATTCCAGTTGAACTATTTGAAATCCTAAAAAATGATGTTGCTAAATCGATGTATTCAATATGCCAGCAAATTTGGAAAACTCAACAGTGGCCACTATATTAGAAAAGATCAGTTTACATCCCAGTCCTAAAGAAGGGCAATGCCAGAGAATGTTCAGATTACCAAACAATTGCACTAATTTCATATGCCAGTAAGATTATGTTTAAGATTCTGTAAGATAAGCTCTAATAATATGTGAACTAAGAATTACCAGAAATGCAGGCTCGTTTTGGAAGAAGCAGTAGAGACCAAATTGCCAACATTCTCTGGATTATGGAGAAAGCAAGGGCATTCCAGAAAAACATCTACTTTTGCTTCATTGACTACCCCAGGGTTGTCCAAAATGCGGCGTGCCGCAGGCAACCTGCAGTGCGATTTATGTGACCCGCCTACAAGCATAGAAATTTACATAAATACTTCGCTACCACAGAGCTCTCACTAAAATGGCAAATCAAAATATATTGCCTATTGTTTCAATAAAAACCTAAATTTGGACAGCCCTGGACTACACTGATGCCAAAATGTGGCAAGTCCTCAAAGTGATGGGGGTATTAGATCATCTTACTTGTCTCTTGAGGAACCTATATACAGGTAATATTTGGACAGTATACTAAAAAGCAGGGACATTACTTTGCCAACAAAGGTCCATATATTTAAAGTTATGATTTTTCTAGTAGTAATGTATGTCTGTGATAGTTGGACTATAAGGAAAGCTGAACACTGCTTAATTGATGGTCCTGGAGAAAACTTTTGAGAGTCCCTTGGATAGCAAGGAGATCAAATCAGCTCATACTTAAAGAAATTAATTCAGAATATTCTTTGGAAGGACAAATACTGAAGCTGAAGGTTAAATAATGGCCACATAATGAGAAGATAGGACTCAGAAAAGACCTTGATGCTGGGAAAGATTGAAGGCAAAAGAAGAAAGCAAAGGCAGAGGATGAGATGGATATAGTCATGGAAGCAAAAAACATGAGCTTGGATAGACTTTGGAAGATAGTAGAGGACAGAAGTGTCCCATGTGCTATGGTCCATGGGTCAACAAAGAGTCAGACATGACTGTATGAACAGCAACAGAAGGCCATGCTAGTATAATAAAAATGATAGTACTACTAAATAAATTTATTCAGCTCCTTACCAATCTAACTACCAAAGTATTACTTTACAGAGCTATAAAAACATAACAATAAAATTCATCTGGGGGAACAAAAGGTCAAGAATATCAAGGGAATCAATGAAAAAAAAATAAAGAGAAGGAAGTGTGTGTAGCAGCACCAGATCTCTAACTATACTACAAAGTTGCAATCATCTTAACAATTTGGTAGTGGGTAAGAAATAGAGAGGTTGATAAATGATTATGGAATTTTCAGAAGCAAATGAACACATTAACCTAGCATTTGATAAGTCCAAAGATCCCAGATATTGGGGACAAGAACTCACTATTCAACAAAAATGGTTGGGAAACCTGGAAAAGTAGTATGACAAAAACTAGGCATAATTTTGGATAGTTTCTAATATCTCAAACTGTAAGATAAACTCCAAATGAGTACATTACTTACAAAAGGTAACATCACAAACAAATTAGTGGATCCAGAAAAAATTACCTATCAGGTCTATGGATAGGAGAAGAGTTCATGATCAAACAAGATATAGAGAAGTTCACTGGAGATAAAATAGATAATTTTGATTATGTAGAATTTGCACAAACAAAACCAATGTAGCTACAACTAGAAGAAAAGCAAGGAAACGGAATAATATTTTAAGCAAATTTGTCTGAAAAACATCTCATTTCTAAGATACATAGGGAACTGAAATACATTTAAAAAGAAAAGAGCCATTTCGCAATTGATAAATGGTCATATGATTGGCATAGGCAGTTTTCAGAATTAAATATCCAAGCAATCAATAGTCATTGGAAAAATTGCTCTAAAGAACTAATAAGTAAATGCAAATGAAAACAACTGTGAGGTACCACTTTATACCAATAAGACTAGCTAAGATTAAAAAAAAAACCAAAATGATAAATCCTGGGAGTGGGGGGGGGAGCATGGGAAAACAGGTACACTAATGCATTGTTAGTAGTGTCATGAACTAATCCAACCGTTCTGATAAGCAATTTGGAATATGCCAAAAAGCTAGTAAACTGTGCATACCCTTCGACCTAGTAAGTCCTCTATAAGGTCTATACCTCAAAGAAATAAAAGAAAATGAGAAAATATCCCATACGTACAAGGATATTTATAAGCAGCTCTTTTTGTAGTGGTCAAAGAATTAGAAACTGAGGTGATGCCCATTATTTGGGGAATAGCTGAACAAGTTATAGTATAGGAATACGCTGTAAGAAACGATGAAAGGGATGTGTTCATAAAAACCTAAGAAGAATTTCATGAACTGAAACAAAGTGAAGAGAACCGAAACGGGAAAACAAAATAATATAATAACAATAATATTATAAAGACAACTTTGAACTAATGAATTCTGATCAGCCCAATGATCAACCACAATTCCAATAGACTTGTGATGAAATATGCTATCCACCTTGAGATGGAGAGCTGATAGTCTCAGAGTGTAGACCAAAGCATATTCTCTTTATCATTGTTATTTATTAGGAACATGGCTAATGTGGGAATTTGCTTTGCATGACTAATATACTTGTAATGAGTTTTTGTTTTTCTTGCCTTTTCAATGGATGAAAGAAGGGGAAGGTAGGAAGAGAATTTGGAACAGAAAATAAAAATCAAAAAAAGTTTTCAATACTTTAAAGGTTTCTAATTTCATGAGTGTGAGGTGAACATTTGTAAACTTGGCTAGGTCAGCCCTCGGACAACAGCCAGTCTGTCATCCTGCCTAGACTTGAAGTCTTTCTAGTAAGACTTACCAGAGCCTGTACTCTGTTGACAGCCTTAGGAAGCACAGGGCCCCTCTATGCCATGATCAGAAGAGGACTTTGAGGGTAGAATAACAATGTGGACATTTTACATACTGCAGTAAGGTTTGCAAAATGTTTTGCATTATCTCATTTGACCCACAGAAACTTACTAGGTTGGATTTAACATTTCCCTTTTTCACAGATGAGGAAACAAGAAACTTAGTTTGTGACTTGCCTAAATTCACATGGCAAACAGGCAATTCAAACCCAGAACTTCTAACTCCTTTTGTTCCAAAGCCTTCCAGAGCTCTTTTCACTAAGCCCCTGGGAAGGAAAGAAGGGGCAAAAAGGCCAAGGTCTGAGCTGTGGCAGTTACTATGCAGGCAAGTTAAAACAGTGATGTCAGTGTATGTGGTCACTGTCCAAAGGGTAAGGGAACACATAACTCTTATTTCTCAGATCATTTGAAGACGTATTTCTGAGACATGGGATAATGGAACCTAAAGTAATAAATGATTGCATGCTGCATGTTGTGTCTATCCTAGCATTCATTTATTTGTTCATATATTATATCCCCTTTGTGTCCCAAACTCCCAGCACTTTTTAGACAGCTAGCAAGTATGAAGGATAAGGTCCTGGAATTGGAGTCAGGAAGACCTGAATGTGAATCCTGTCTCAGACACTGAATAGCTAAGACTTATTGGGATCACCTAGTCCAAACCTGGCATTTGAGCAGTTTGGGACCTAAGATCCAGAGAGAGGTCAAAGGAATTGTCAGAGATCAAAAAACTCTTGGGCCACAGAGCTAGAACACAAATCCAACTCAAACCTTCAGACTCCAAGGAGGGGGCTCTTTCCACTCCATGCCATGCTGCCTCCAAAGCCTCTCTACCAGAGACACTAGGATTCCCCCAAGTCAGAGACTGCTTGGCTCATTGGTAGAACAGAGATCACCATGGATTGTGTGTGGAAAGTCCAAAGAAGTCCTGGGCACATGTCCTGTCTTTGTCATTTGCAAACTGTCCTTGGGCAAGTCTCTCAACCTTTCTGAGGAGCCTCAGTGTTCTCATCAGTAAAATGAGGATATATTTTTGCAGCATCTGCCTCCCAGAGCTTTTGTGAGGTGAAATGAAGCAATCTGTGTCAAGTGCTTTGTACTTGTCAGATGGCATATGAATATCAGCAACTCTTATCCCACTTCTTCAGGAAGAGATACCATCTTTGATACCCTGGACACGACTACATCTCATTATAATTGAGCCAATGAGAGATTCAGCTCTCTTATTGAAGGCTTACAGTGATCATAAACATCCCACCTAAAAAGCATTGATTGTTGTTGTTAATAACATATCAGGTTTATATTGCACTATAAGGTTTGCAAAGTGCTTTCCATGTGTTGGTTTCATTTGGGCCTCGATAACACTAAGAAGGAAGTGTCACTATTGTTTCCACTTAACAGTTGTAGAAATTGAGGTAAAACTGAGAAAGGCAGCAGTGTCTTGCCCAAGCTGACTTATTCTTCCAGGTCAGATACTATGATTCTGCAGTTCTCAGAGAGTAGATGAACCACCATCACCATAGCTATGATTTACCAGTGCCAGGCTTCTTGATAGGGAAGAGAAGGAAGAGGAGGAGTCCTCAGAGCACCTGAGTTGGAGTCCTGACTCCCATTCCTCTTCCCTGTGTGCCTACAGGAAAGTCACTTAACCTCTGTCAGTCTCAGTTTCCTCTTCTCTACATGGAAATATCAACATTTGAACTACCACTTGACAAGACTGTAGTGGGGAAAAGCACTTTGCAAACCTCGGCATTATAGAAATGTGGTTATCATCATTATTATTAACAATTATTACTAACATATAGGGCTTCCTAGTAAATATTCAGCTGCCCTTATGCAGGGTAAGCTTGCAGAGCTTGTCATCACTTTGCATCCATAAGGGGAAAGATGGTAGCAGATGCTTCACCCTCCTGTCCTGGTCATACTAGGCCTGGGGTACTATAACCAGAGGAACCCTCCTAAGAATTAGGACGGGAATATAATGGTAGGAGACCAGTGAGAAAACTATAGTTAGGCCTGGATCCAAGTGAAAGATATAAGGATAGTCAGACATACCTGAGGGAGATAACCAAGGTCCACATTTAGATTCCTCAATGGCCCATACAACCACTGCATACCCACATTCAGAGACCTGATGGGAGAAATGGTATGTTGGAAAGGGTTGTATACTGAGGATAGGGCGGTGGTAGGCCTGATTCACTCACTCAGTGGGGTCAGAGCTGAAATTAGAAATATTTTCATTTGGGGCAAAAATAGTTGTAGAGGGAGGCAGGGCAGGGTGAGTGGTGGTGGCTTTGAGGACAATCTGGTCTAGTGGGGAGGAGGGATGGCATTTCCCTGGCCCCACCAAGTAGTTGTGGTGGTGGTGGGGGCTCTTTTTCCCACTCTTCCATGCTAACTCCATACTAGCTTCCATACCAACTTGTTCCCGACAATTCTGAATGGGGAAATTGTTGAAGGTGACATCTAGGAAAATACTATTAGCTGGGGAATAGCTATGGGGGTTAAGGAAGCACTAAGAATGGAGACATTTAAAAGTGTAGGAAGGGAATATCAGAGAGTAGAGGGCAAGGCCACAGTATGAGCATGTGTAAAGAAAGGAATGCTCCTTTAATAGGAAGGAAGAGGGAGATTCAAAGGCCAGACTAGAACAAAACCAGGGGCTGAGCTATGTCCCCTTGTTATCCTGACAATGAGCAGGGAAAGGTGGGTACATATGGCTTTGAGCTAAAACAGAGTTTCTTATCTCTGAGAGGCTTACATGCTATCTGTTCTCCCATCTGGATTTTCTGAAGTCAAGGTCTGAGTGTGGGATCCCTTCGAGTTTACAGATTTGGGATTGGATCTAGCAGACTAAAGGGCATCTCTCCTGTTCCCAAATAATCTCTGAATACAGAGTAGGAGGAGCTTCAGGCCTTCCAACATCATGGTTCCTGATCTTGGCAGTTGCTGCCAAGCAGCCCTGTGCTTTTCCACCCTGGAGTCCCAAAGTGATGTAAGTTGTCTATCTGGCATAGTAAACACTGTGGCCTCCCCTCAATCTACTGGCGACTGGCTCTGGGGACAGGAAAAAGGGGAAGTGAAAGGGAATGTTGACAACAGTTGCTCCCCAGGCCATAAGCCAGAGCCCCAAACTCCACTAAATGGGGCCCTCTCTTCCATGCTTTCGATACCACAGGATCCTACCTTTCATTGGGTACAAAGAGCTTGAACTCTTGGACATGGCTGCTATCTTTGGAGAGGATGATGTGTCCAGTGAACTGGCTTGGACAGAACCAGAAAGGGTAGTGGAGTGGTTGGTTGAGTTGGAATTCTGCATGGATCCTGTAGCCAGTAGAGAAAGAGAAATGAGCAAGAAGTGCTTATCTCCAGGTGGAAGGATGGGAATACTAACACTTGCAAGCATTCTCTAAGCCTCAGTTTCTTCATCTGTAAAATAAGTGGATTGAACTTCAACTCCATGACGCTAAGGATCTCTTCGACTCTAAATCTCTGATCCTGTGACCCTTGGGCTTCAGCCGGCATTCGGGAAGGCTCTAGTAAAGCAGCAGAAGACAAGAGGAGTAGAGAGACCTGAAGAGCTAATGGGAAGAACGTAAAAGGAGGCAGAATCCATGGAGCAAGGAGGAGGAAAGGCACTGTGTGGAAATGGGAAATGAGATGGGGAGGGTGGGGGTAAGGAGAAAGAGAAAGGGAGAGGGAGAGAAGGAGAGGGAGAGAGGGGGAGAGAGAGAAAGAGAGAGAGGGAGAGAAGGAGAGAGGGTCAGAGAGAGAGAGAGAGAGAGAGAGAGAGAGAGAGAGAGAGAGAGAGGGAGGGGGGGGAGAGGGAGAGAGAGACAGAGAGAGAGAGAGGAGGGGGGCGGAGAGGGAGAGACAGAGAGAGAGCGCATGCAGGGAGTTATCTCCACCTGCTGGTAGGAAGAAGGCATTGAATACGTCAATGCATGAAGCACCTAGATGACCCAATTCACATTGGAACACATTTGGCCTTCAGGCAGCAGGGGCCAGGCCAGTGAGTGTTGTAACACATAACCCCCAGACTTCCTCAGGGCCAATTACACCCACTCAGCCTCTCAAAAGGGCAAAATAGACAGTTCCTAGGCTTTCTTGAACTCCCTCAACCTCTATCAGCTTCAGCCTCTCCAGGGTCATATGAGCAGCAAAAGGAAGATTCTACTGGCTGATTGATGAAAACTACTTTCTCCAAGGTCACCAATAGTCCACTTACTAGTAAATCTAGTGACTTCTCATTCTTCCTGACCTCTCTAAATCATCTGACACTGTTGCCCACTCCTTCCTCCTGGATATTCTTTTCCTTCCTAGTTTTTTTGTGACACTGTTATGTTGGTCTGACTGCCTGCTTCTCCTCAGTTTCCTTTGTAAGATCACTGTCCATGTCCACATTCCATCCCTCAGGTGTGAGTGCATTCCAGGCTTCTTTTCTGGACCCTCTCTTTTTTTTTTTTTCATATGTTCCCTTTCTTTATTATCTCATCAACTCTCAATGACCATTTCTATGCAAATGACTCTTGAATCTTTCAAATGAGTTCCAATTCCTTATAACCATCTTCTTACTAGATATTTCTACCTGAGTGTTCCATGGGCATCTCAAACTTAACATGTCCAAAGAAGAGCTTAGTTTCATCTTTTCTCCTGAACCCATATCTTCTCCAAACTTTCCTACTGCTGTTGAGGAAACCACGCTCCAAAGGTTTGAAACACCTAGCAGTCATCCTTGATTCTTCACCATACCTCCCCCCGTGAAATCCAGTTAATTTCTGAGCACTGTCAATATTATTTTCACGTAATCACTAATATCTCTATATCCTTTCCTCCACACACATAGCCATTAGCTCAGTTGGAGCCTTCCTCACCTCTTGCCTGCACCACTGCAATAGCCATATTGGTCTCCCTGCCTCCATCCTTCACACAGCTACTCGATTGATATTTGTAAGGCACAAGTCTGATCATGTCACTGTTGTGGTCAAGAAGCTTCCTCAGTGAATACTGTTTCCAGGATAAAATACTGCGATATTTCTATTTGGCATTTAAAGCCCTATACATGCTGGATCCCACCTGCCTTTTTAGGCTGATTCTACATTACTTAGCCTCATGTACTAGTCCACACCATAACCAAAGTAACTTCATTGACATTGCTAGTAAACTACATTCTATCTTTTATATCTAGTCTTTTGTTCAAGCTGTATTTTACACCTGGAATTTTTTCCCTTCTCACCTTCATCTGATGGAAGCACTAGCTTGTTTAAAAATATAAGCTATAAAGAAGGGATATGAGATGACACCCCTACCCCACTCCTTTGCAGTCGTGAGAGAATCACAGGTGTGGGACATTGTACATATTTTCAGACTTTTTAGGTGTATTGATCAGTTTTGCTGATTCTTTTCTTTTTCTTTTTTCTTCTTTAAAAATATTTGTTACAGGGGATGGCTCTCTGGCAAGGATGGGGAAGGAAACTGGGAGAAGTTTTGGTCATGTTAAAAATGTCAATCCAATTTTTTTTAAAGAAATAGTTCAAATGCTACTTTCTACAAAATGTATTTCCATTTACTTATTTAACAGGTTTTTTCTGCCTCCCTTGCCCCCAGTAGAATATAAGATTCTTGAGGTAAAGGACTGTTTCATTTTTGAATTTGTAATGCCTGCATTTAGTACAGTGCCTGGACTTAATGCCTGTTGAAGAGGTCTGGATGATCTTCAAAAGGGACGATCAATCTATGATAACTGAAGCTAATAGCTGCTTTGCATCCTATAACCAACCATTCTGATTCCCTGTCCCAAAATGCCACAGTTTTGCCTCTTTTCTCCTTTCTTGCCCAGGAAAACCAGAGGTAGGATATGCTCACCTGAAAGCCACAGTATAGTAGGAGTCACTGATGGCAGTGAGGCAGGCGACTGTGCCCTGGGGCCCAAAGCGGGTCTTCACAAAGGGCCTTGGGTGGAACATGCTCAACAGTCTGTGGATGATGACCTGTGGGAGATAAAAGCCTAGCTTGCTTGGACCCCTTCTCCTCCTGGGTTTGACAAGAGGAAATGGTCACAATGAAACATTTGGACTAGGTGGTGAGGAATTTGTTTCCCCTTCCCACTTGCCACTGTATTGAGGAAAAACTATCTTGAAAGACTTTGATATTTCTTATTTCTTTCTTCCTTTGATCGCTGAGCTGGGGAAACTATCTGAAGCCTAGAAGGCACCAAATCTCTGAGAACTGTCGAAGAACTGAACTCAGGGGAAGCTATTGGCAGTGGTGAAGTAGGGAGACTAGTCTTCTGATTCTAAGCCATGCTAAGTCAATTACTGGAATTTGATCCTAGGACAGTAGGGGTCAGTAAATGGGTAATATTAGGCCTGAGTGATAGGATGACAGTCTAAGTTAAGAAGGATTCAGATCTGGTCTATTAGTTCAAGGCTGGGGAGAAGTTAGCGCTGAATCATTAGATCGAACTTGAGGCAAAAAGATGAGATGGTGGTCCCTGATGATCCAGGGAAAGAGGTTCAAAATGGGTTGTGACATGTGGTTTATAGCTGGAGAATTAGAATTTTTGGAAGGTGGGCTGAATGGATTTGGATTATTTCAAGCCTCATTCCTTAACCTCTTCCTCCAAGTTGGAAGCCATCCAATCTAATTCAGCCTAACTCCTCCAAATTTGATTTTCTGGTTATAGGGAAAGTGAAACACTGGGCAGGGTCTAAGGTTCCTTCCTTACCTCCTTGCCTTTGGGAGGTGGTGGATAGAAGCGGTTGTTAGAGAGGTATACACTTGTCTTATTAATCATTATGTCTGGAATGATCCACCAGGGCTCACCCAACTCCATATCATTTCTTGGGGGCAAGAAGGCTTTGAACTGGCTGACAGAAAATACGCTGGACGATGATGCAGGGGCTGTCCAGCTTTTTAGCCCAGATAGGATGATGTCAGAAATCTGGAGGAAAAGGGCAGCAGGTAAAAGACAGTTAACCAGGATCCAGTTGAGGTCAGACCTTTGAGGAAATTATACTGAAAAGAGGTACAGGAACATGTACCTTCTCCAGAGCATAGATCCACAGCAAAGGAAATGAAGGGCTGGAGGAAACCTCACCTTTTTTCTTGTTTAGCTAGTTTGAGACCCCTGATACCTTCTGGCACTGACGCCATTTGATCAAATGAGGGTAGGACCCATATCACTTCATGTCTGGACCACTGCCTGCTGGGTGGTCTCCCTGCTTCGTCTCTCCCACTCTAGTACATCCTCATCCAGCTGTCAACTTCACATTCCTAAAGAACAGATCTGACCATATCACTGTGGTGCCCACCGCCCCCCCCCATTGTGCCCCTCTCCCCATTTAAACCTCAGAGTCTCCCCATTACCTCCAGGATCAAATACATGATCTGTTGTTTGGCTTTTAAAGCTCTTCATAACTTGTCTCCTTCGTACCTTCTAGTCTTCTTGCACCTCACTCTCTTGCACATGAGCTAAGATCCAGTGTCACTGACTCCCTTCCTATTCCTGGAACACACGATCTTCCTACTCTGGGTTATCCCCCACGCCTAGAACTCTCTCCCTCCTCCTCTCCACCCCTGGCTTCCTTCAAGACTCAGCTAAAGTTCCTGCTTCTGCATAGCCTCCCTAGTCCTCTTTCATCTTAGTGCCTTCCCTCCAAGATTATCTTCAATTTATCCTGTCAATATTTTGTTTGTACCTAATTGTTTATATGTTTTCTTCCCAAATGGACTGGGAGTGCCTTGAGAGCAAGGTGTGGTTTCTTTTTTGGGGGGTTGGGGAGCTTTTCTCTGTATCCGTAGCACTTAGCAGAGCGCCTGGCACAAAGCAGGTGCTTAATAAATGCTCTATTGACTAGACATATAATGTGTTCTGTAAACCTTAAAGTGCTATATACTTTGCAACTATTCTTGCTATCTATAAGAAGACCATTGGTTTTGTTCAAAAAAGGCAGCAATATTGAACAAAGGAAGTAGGCTGGCTAGACCTGGCCCCTTTCAGTCTTGCTCCAAATTGGTGCACATGGCAACCAGAATGGAACCTCCTAGTATTACCATATAGTTCCATATACTCCTCTGCAGTTTGGCCAAGTGGAGTTTCTGGGATGATTTGAAGGTACACAAACTGCCAGCCAAGAGTATGACGAGAGAGAAAAGCATTTTCTAATCCTAAATCACAGAGGACCCCAGGATCAGGGAGCACCAGCTCAACAAGAAGAAAACCAGTCCCAAGGTCAGCCTCAATCTTAGTTTGCTGGCTCTTGTTAGCCACAACAGCCCTGGATCAGTCTTGCCCTAAACAGTTGATCCCTCCCCCTGGATTCAAACTAGAGTCGGCTGACTCCAAACCCAGTGCTCTTTCCATTATCCCCTAAAGATGGATTGAGTCTCAGGATAGGGCACATTATAGATCTGCCTTCCTCTTCTTGTCATAGAGTCATAGAAGGTGAAATGTCTGCTGTTTATACAATATCTCAACCCAGACCTAAAACAGCAGAGTCCCGCCCTCTTCATCCCTCATATTTCCAAAGAGAAAAGCATCTCCTTCTGCTGTCTTTGTTCTGCCTTTTCCACTTTGGATTTAGAGCAAAATTTTTCTTTTTTTTATGGTGGATTTCATTTTTGGAAAAACACCCCAAATCAGTGGAAGCCAAGTCTGGTGAAGAAGTTGGATGACTTTTTTTGGTTAAAAAACTTGATATGATTATGAAGTAACAAAATATATTTTCTTTTGTGATTTTTAAACTGGTTTTAAAGATTCTTCCTAAAGAAGAGTCCAGAAATATTTTGAACAATTGAAACATTGCTAGAGTATGTGACAACGTCCCATCCCATCTTGGCTCAGCTATTTACACAAGTATGTGGCTGATCCATGACCCTTGGTTTGGGGGCCTCCAGACACTTCTCTCTACCTCTTTCCCACTGATTAAAGCATGGTTGGAGTTCCCTGTGCTGAGGAGAGGAGCTTGGTCTCTTTCTGGTTTTTTTTTTTTGCTTGCAAGTTAATTGTCCCTAATTTAGGATGGCAGAGGTCTGAACAGAAGGGGCACTCCTTGTCCATACTCTCCTGGTCAAAAAGCACAAGAAAGTATTCTATGTGAGATCAGGTCTGCCCTAGCTCAGGACAATCTGTGTGTCCCACAGTGCCCAGTCTGGCTCTTCATCCAGTGCTTCTTGGGCCCTAATTCTCACCTTTCACCTTTGCTAATTTTTCTAGCTAGCATCCCTGCTTCCACCTTCCAAGTCCCCCAATACCCTTCCCCCCACTCACCTCTTTGAAACCATTTTTACTGTTTGTCATGGTATTTAGTAGCAGGGGCTGGAATCGAGCTACTATAGTCAGCATCTCCTCTTTGAGAGAAGAACTCTCCTCCTTCATCAACTTCTCGGCCTTCTTGAAGTCAGTGATAGGCTTTACCACTATAGGACATAAATATCTTAGTAATCTGTTTGCTCTTGGGGTGGGGGAGGTGGGGACTGTATGGACTTGTGCAAATCACTGCCCCTCAGTTTCTCAGGAAAACATCTGTCATCTGGTAGTAGATGACAAAGAATTTCTAATTCCTTATCTTTCATCCTAGGGAG
>CM053622.1:768789159-768829837 GCA_028646595.1 Phalanger gymnotis
TCCCTGTCAATGTCCAGAGAGGAGAAGAGGAATTGGCCTTCTGTTCCCAGAGACTTCAGCACCTCTTCCTGTGTCAGAGCAAGGGGACAGACAACGATGACAATAACAATAAATGTCACTTTCAAAAGCATTTTACATGCATAGTAATAGCTAACACTTATAATGTTTGAAGATTCGCAAAGCCTTTTGCAAATATCTCATTTTATCCCCACAACAACCCTGGGAGGTAAGGACTATTATTATCCCCATTTTACAGATGAGGAAAAGTTGTCTGACTTGCCCAGGATTCCAAAGCCTCATTAAGTGCTGGAGGCAGGACTTGAACCGCTCAGGTCTTTCTGCTTCCTAGACAGATGGGCAGAAGAGGGCACGAGTGAGGTTCTAGGAGTGTGGCAGTGGTGGGGTGGGTGGGAAGGGGCAGGGTATGTGTGTGGAGGGGGGTTGTCTTTCGTTCTCAGACCTGGAAAACCTGTTCCCATCCAATGCCGACTTCTTCCCAGGACTGGTCCCTAGTTTGCCTTGGGGACCCAAGAGGAAGCCACCCCCAGCCTGGATGACCCCAGTGAGAGCTCCCGCTCCCGGAGCTGTGTCTGGCCCGCTGCGCTCTAGTTTGAGCCTCTCGGTAGCCCATGTAGCCCCAGGCGGTAGCAGCGACTCCGAGGAGGACCAGGAGCAGCGCCAGGCTTCAAAATGAGCTGGATGGGTGGAGTGCAGGCTCTGGGGGACAGCAGCCAGGGCGTCGGGGCCGCGCCATGGCAGGGGCTTCTGTTCAGCCGGCGGGAAGCCCCAGCCGACACCAATGAACCTGGGTTGGGGTGGTGGTGAGTATAGAACAGAGGTGAGGCAGGTATGGAACGGAACAGAAACCGATGGGGAGGGATGGAATGTATGGGAGACCAATAGGGAGGGACAGCTGACCAACAAGGGAGAAACAGAGACCAAAGGGGAAGGTTGGCAGGTATTACATACCAAAGGGACAATGCATCGGAACTCAGGGAAGAGCCAGGGTATTAGAGAGGAAAAGGGGGAAATGGAAGGAAAAGCAAGAGTGGAGGAGAAAGGGCCTGGGCCCTGTGGGTATTAGAACAGAGAACAGTGAGGAAATGGAACAAAATGGAGACCAATAGAAGAGAGGGATAGAACATGTAATGCAGGGGATTAATGGGGGTGGGGGGTGCGGGAAGGAAGAAATAGTGGAGACCAAGCCCATGGTGAAAGGCAGAGAATGCAACAGAGACCAAGTAGAGACTAATGAGGCTGGGGAAGCCATCTGGTGGTGGAAGGCAGTCTAGGATAATGCACATGGTAGGGACTAGGCCCCAAAGGCTCTGTGTCACTAGGACCTCTCACTTCCTCCAAGACCCAAGAAGTTCCCACGGTTTGGTATCCCCCAACCCAGAGTCATAAGCCCCCAAACTCTCCTTTCCCTGGCAACAGTGAGGACTACTACTACTACCACTACTACTGCTACTACTGGGGGCCATCTCCAGTCCTCCTGATCTATATCTTGCCGCTGGATCGAGATGGCTCTGGAGGGGAAAATGACTTTGCGCAGCCCTCCCTCACTTAAATCCAATTCACTTCTAAGTCTTGGCATCATCTTCCTGATGTCATGGCCCTCTTCTAGAAGGAAGGACAAATGACAACAACAGCAATTACTACTACTACCACTGCTACTGCTACTGCTGCTGCTGCTGCTACAGCTGTGGCTACTACCACTATTGAACCCATAGTGGCTGGTAAGGACTTCAGGGCTCAATGAACAAAGCAGGCATCACTGATCCAGTTTTCTCAATGCCCCTGGACCTGTGGATTATGCGTGGGCTCTTGTGGGTTGGAATCATCCTTTTGTGCTAGCCTAGAAAAGGGGGTCAGTTGAGTTATTCTTTCCACCCCCCATTTCCCTTTTTGCCTTTTTTTCTTTTCTTAGAAGACGCACCAGAGAACAGACCTGGGCCCTTGAAACTGAAGGAGCAGCAGATACCTAAAGCTATTGTAAGGAAGAAGATGGGGGGAAGGAGGATCCACAAGTGTAGAGAGGCCCACATGTAAGGAAAGGGGTAGGGTGAGCCCCATGTGTTGGGAGGGCCTATCGCGTGTAACTAGAAGCAGACAGAATAGACATATCTAGCCTCTTTTCCCCTGACACTTCTCCAAGGGAGACTTTCATTCCTGCTATGAGGAGAAGCAGGAGGTTGGGGTGGAGGCCATTTTGCTCTCCTCAGAAAGAAGGAGTACCAGGCTAGAAGTTTATCTTTCTGCTCCCTTAGATATTATTGGTGTAGGGGATATGATTGAGTTCCATCTATTTTTTATCTCTTTGTCATTTCTGGGGTGGTGAGGGAGAACCCAAACTTTATATTCAAAGCTTATTCCCTTTCCCAGCAAAGACCAGTTCCACATTGAGTACCTACAGAATAGCAAAGAAACTCATTTATTGAAATCATAGCAGAACAGAAATCAGAAAAGGTATCCATAGGATAATATACACTAGACAATACAGAATAATGGAGCTCTCCCATTGGGAATGAGAAAGGGTCTTGGATCTTACCTAAGGGGAAACTCCCCAAAGTCTCTAGAGTATCAATCTAGGGGTAAGGACTTAATGGAGACTGCCAGCTCCTCTCCTGTTTCCCAGGGTCTTTCCCTTCAGCAACCTGAAGTAGGGTTGGCCCCTTCTATCTTCTCTCTTGAAGCTGGAAGCTGACTTGACCCTCAAAGAAAACTTGAAGCTTCACAAGCCCCAAGTGGGGGTGGGGGAAGACTGCATTTTGGAGAGTCCCAAAGGGAGACTGGCTGAGAACTGAAGCTCTTACCTCTTGCCAACTCCTTCTTGCCCCTCATACAGGGCAGGACATTCATCTCCACCAAGGAGACAGTCTCATGCCAACAGTTTTGAGACAGGGGTTACATTCCTTTCCTGGACTGAAACTCTTTGCAGTTTCTTGCAAAGATCAGCTAGGACAGGCCTAAAACCTGTAAGGATACCGTATAAACACAAACATCATCTCTTTAAAACAACGAGGACTATTTTCCCAGTGTTCCAGGCAACCCACCTTGGGTACTGTAGAAACTAAAATAAAACAAATTAGCATTAAAAGTACATGCAAAAAAAAATACCAAATAGTACATGGTATATATAGTACCTACACAGTACTTAATATAAAACATCACTTGTGAAGATACTACATTGACAACCTTTGAAAACACACAGTTTCTTTATTGGGTGCATCATTTTCAATGCTGGTATCTGGGTCAGAAAGTCTTTGTACACAGCTAGTGGACAATCTCTTTTTCTCAGCCTTTTGCTAGATAAATGTCCATCAGTTCTCTCCACCTGCTCATTAGGAAGTCCAACTGACTCTCCTATGGGTGGTTATGGTGAATAGTCTTGATAGGATCCCTTCCATCCTCTGGGGCCATTTTGTAAGCAAGCACATTGCCAAGTCTCTCATTTACTTTGTATGAGTTAGCTTTCCAACAGTCAGCTAACTCAAAAGTCCTCTGAATGAAGAAAGCAGTCTTATCCCTGTCTTCTCTCAGACATAGAAATCTGGTAGAATATACACTATACAAGTCCAAGACTGAAGACAACTGGCTGCTCAGCAGACAATCCAGGGTATTTTGCACCCATGGCATTGTGTACTGGTCCACTTTAGTCTTTTTGTTCAAAGTTCAGTTTGTATCTTTCCATTTTCCTTAGGTACCCACCACCATGGGTGATGTGTAAGGTCTGTGGTATTCTATGATGATGCCATTGACCAATATTTCTTTGAGATTGTTTCTGAGATGATCCATCATAGATGGGAGAATCCTCTGATCTTTCTCAGAATGATCAAGAAGCAGTGAGCTGGATTCTGTGGGTTGTCCCTCGAGTATATCCCATGTCCCACTCATGCAATGAAATACACTTGTCCTTTTTGCTGAGTTCCAGCCTCAATCTATCCTTCTCCTATAGCCACTACTAGTGAGTCCCCAAAGTTAAGCCCCAGGATCCAGCACAGAAACTGAATGTTTGGAGCTCCTGTGATGTTTACTGGAACTCGTTGCCTCCATCCTCTTGTACAGTCTATGCACAGTCTGCATGGATGGTCAAAGTATGCAGGTATCGGGTCCTAGCTTGTTGCTTGCAGTATCCTGTTAAAATTTTGAAAAGATTAGAATTAGTTCTAATTAGCGCTGACACTCTAATGAATATTGGAATATTGGAGGGTTGGGCATAGCAGAGCCAGAGTTTCCACTCTTTGTTGATACCAACAACTTCTTTAGGAACTTTCAAGCTCATCTGGCTATATCTCAGGTATGGATAATCTTTATCATTCACACCACCAGGTCCAAGTCCCTGTCATAGGCTATAATGGTATTTTACCCCAATACCTATCATAAAAAGATTGAAAAATGATTGTAACTTGTCCAGGACAGCATTGCCATCCACGTTTTTTATTTTTACAATCACTTCTGCAAAAGATACTATAAGACCAAGTAGGATAGTCCCATTGGGAATTGATGATGAGGTCCTTGGGCTCCAGGGTGACAT
Organism: Phalanger gymnotis; assembly: GCA_028646595.1. NCBI lineage: Eukaryota > Metazoa > Chordata > Mammalia > Diprotodontia > Phalangeridae > Phalanger > Phalanger gymnotis. The sequence goes on from CM053622.1 coordinate 768,793,697, forward strand.
CCTTCACTGATCCTGTTCTGGTTTCCCAAAGCTGGGTTAGAAGATTTTAACTTCTTCATGACCAAGACTGCATTCTCTTTGCCAGCACATTCAATGTAATTATGCCCATCTAATCCACAATTATAACAAAAGTTGGGCCTGTCACTCTAATGATTATCTGATGGAGATGTTCTTATGTCAGGCCTTTATGCCTTCCATTCACTTGGTCCTCTACCACTCCAAGGACAATGGGACGGTGCACTGCTCCATCTCTTAATTGATTGTCTCAGGTTCTGTGACTGCAGCTCAGAATGGGTGGCTTGCTGTCCTGCTGTGCCCCTGTGGTTCACGCTAGAGAAGGCTTGGAGCCTGCTGAGGCTGAGCCCTGGATTGTATTGATCTTTGAAGCTTAGGGTACCCATCTCACCTCCACTATCTTCGGCAATGGTTTCTGTGTCTGCATAGATCTGATGACATCACTTTCATGAAGGCAGTGTACTAGTCCCAATTTTTTCCTGCATTTTCAGGATTCACAAGGCCTGTCTGTATCAGTCACTGCACATGTTGCTCTACCATAAGGAGGAACTAAGTAGGCTTTCCTCCTTTGTGCTGCAGGATATGAGAGACAAAATTGTCATGGGGTCTTCTGATCCACCCTCCTCAAACATCTGAGCTGGTTTGCAAACATTCTTGCCAAGTGACCTTTCCTCTATGAGGATTTTCACTGCCTTTGTAGCCATTCCCCTTGGGCTGTCTAACCATCTCATCTCTTTGTCTGCCTCAAGGGCCTTTCAGTGTTCCAGGGTCACTGTTTTTTTTAAACTTATTTATTTTGAATTTTCAGCATTCACTTTTATAAGATTTTGAGTTCTAAGTTCCCACCCTCCGCCCCCTCTGCTCCCCCCTCCCCAAGATGGCATGCAATCTGATATAGGCTATACATGCACGATCATGTTAAACATATTTCCATATTAGTCATGTTATAAAGAAGAATCAGAACAAAAGGGAAACACCATGAGAAAGAAAAAAACAAAAGAAAAAAATAGAAAACAGTATGCTTCAATCTGCATTCAGACCCCACAGTTCTTTATCTGCATGTGGATAGCATTTTCCATCATGAGTCTTTTGGAATCGTCTTGGATCATTGTATTGCTGAGAAGAGCCAAGTCTATAAAGTCAGTCATCACACAATGTGGCTGTTACTGTGTACAATGTCCTCCTGGTTCTGCTCACTTCACTCAGCATCAGTTCATATAAATCTTTCCAGGTTTTTCTGAAATCCTTCCAAGGTGCACTCTTGCCTATCCAACCCGAGGGCCTCCTGGCAGACACAGTTCATGTCCAGAAAAATGCTCCTTTGGGGCTTATGATATTTGTATACCCCAGAGGGTAAGCCCTCTGCCTTATTCATAGATGATGTGGAGTTCTTGGGTGTAATTCTAACATTCAGTCTCTCTGTAGGAATGCCTCCTCTGATTAAAAGGGCTCCTACTTCTTTAAGTACCTCATCCTCAAAGGAATAAAGTCTTACTATTAATTCCTCAGGTATATCTTCATGGCCGAAATTCTCGGGCAGGATGAAAAAAAACCAAGCAAACAAAAAACTTCCTGAGTTAACTCACTGGCCTTAACATCAGTGGCTTTAAATGGTACCCTCTCTCAATCCTTTCCCTTTTTTGCCTGATAGCTTTAAAATGTCCCCATCCTTAAGGCCCGAGTCTATTCCTGATATTAGGAGACTTCTGTTTTTTTTCAACTGCAAAAGTAAAATGGTCTCTCTCAAATATTTTAGCTTTTATCTTTACAAGGGATTGCTCCAAGTGTGGAATCTAAGCCCTCAGGATGGCAACATCTGGCTGTCCTATATGTGATAAAGAGACTCATAGACTGTTGGGGGCTTGCCTCTAACAACTACAAATACAATTCTCTTCTGATAGAAATGCAATATACAGGATCCTGCTATGAGTTTGAGGCTTCTGACCACAGCTCTGGGAGAAAGGTAAGACACTACAGAAAGGGGAAAATTGTATTCACTATTTATGGTGTATTCTGAATCTTTTATGTGTTTTCTGCATTTTCTTTGGGGTAGATAATGACTTTCCTGTACCTGATTTCCATTGTTACCTTGAGTGCTTGTTATGAATATGGAGACCAGACACAAATGATATTCAAGCTATATTCTGAAAATTCCCAGGAATGACTGTAGGTGGGGCCAAATGGAGCCAAAGTATAATTTTGTGGGGGTAGTCCCCAAGATTGAATCTAGTCCATGAAACCTCAGATGTTGAGGTTCTGGGCCATGAGTTACATATAACATGAGAGGGTTGAACCAGACAATGAGTGCATTAGATCAGAGAAGGTAGAGCTCAGTGACTCTTTGTATTAGCAATTTTGATTTGAAGATCTTTCCCACCCATTAATAGGCCATGTGACCTGCTTATGTCACAGGAAGCCTAAGTTACATGGTGGGAGGAGCTTCCTCACAGGAAAAGGAAGTTATGTCACAGAAAATGCTGAGAGAGAGAGAGAAAGGATGGCTGCTGGTGGCTGCTAAGGGCTGCCCCCATGATTGTTAGAACTGAACAGGCTGACTTAGCTGTACTGTGAGTTTGTTTTGGGAAGACCCCAGCAGGGGATCAGAGAGGTTTTGGGATGGAGAGGCTCCAGGTTGTGATTTTCTGTATTGAATGTTTTGGGCTCCTGGCTGTTATGATGAAGTGGACTGACTGGCTGTGGGAGCCGAGCATTTGGTTATGGGATATGGTTTTCTGGTATCTGAATAAGTGTTATACTTCTGCCTTCTTTGTGGAGAGTCTTGTATACTTTGCGATAGAGAACTACATAGGCATTTTGACAATTATCATCTACGTTGTCATTATTGCCTTACCGTTTCACTCTTCTACATGCCCACTGTAGGTGCTTAGTGATTTTTGAATGAAATCAGTGTAGCAGGAAAGGCTTCGTGGAGGAAAGAGAGGCCACACTGGGATGAGTTTTAACAGAAGGATTTTAATAGGTTGAAAGAAGGGAAGAGGAAAGAATTCTGAGCAAGGGAAGAGTCATGAGCAAAGGTTGGAATGAGCAGGCTGCAATTCAATCCACTTCAATTCAATTCAGTTCAACAGATCTTTGTGAAGGGGTACTAAGGGTACAAAGAAAAAAAAAATCCCTGCCCTCAAGAAGCTTCTAATCTAGTAAGAGATTACATATACCCAGATGAGTAAATACAATGTAATTTCAGGAGGGAAATTTCAATGAGAGGAATGAGGAGTGGCCAAGGTCTGAGCCCTGAAGGAAACAAAGGATTTTATGAGGTAGACATGGGAAGTAGATGTATTCCAGACCTGGAGAATGGATTGGAGGCCACAAACCTGGAGACAGCTACAGTCATGAAAACTATCAGTGACCATGCAGCATAGTGAGTTAGGGGAACAGGTAGTAGGCCAGTTTGTCTGGAATAGAGATCAAAAGAAGGAAAGTAATAAAGTATGAATTAAATCTGGAAGGAAAGGCAGGTGGGAACCAGATGGTAGAAAGCTTTATTTTTAAAAATTCAATTTTGTTTTATTTTCACTTTCAGATTCTCTCTCTCTTCTCCCTCCTCTCCCACTCCCACCCATTGAGAAGGCAGGAAATACAAAACCTGCTATAAATATGAAGTCACGCAAAACAAATTTTGTGGGAGGCTTTAAATGCCAAGAAGAGGAGTTACATTTTATCCTAGAGATAATAGGAATCCATTCAGGGTTTTCAAGCATGTGACTGACACTATTAGACCCATGGAATATTAATTTAGGAATATTGATTTAATATTAAGAATATTAATTTAGCATTTATGGAGAGGATGGATTGGAGGTGGGGGGAGAATGGAAACAAGAAGGCTAATTAGGTGATTCTGGGAACTGTTCAATTGAGAGGTGATAATGGTCTGACCTAGGGCTGAGTGAATAGGAAGAAGGGAATGGATAATATATGCCTTATGGAGGTAAAATGAACCAGACTTGGCAACTGACAGAATATGGGGCAGAGAGAGGGTGGGAGAGGGAAGCATAGGGATGACTCCAGGGCTCTGAACCTGTGTGCCTGGAAGGATGGAGGGAAGTTTGGAGGAGGGATGGGTTTGGGGGAGATATTTGACGAGCTAGATAGGTGATGAGTTACATTAGATTGGAAGTTCCTTCAAGGCTGAAACTGTTTCACTTTATCTTCGCAGTCCCCAAGATCTAGCACATAGTATGTGCTTAATAAATGATTGTTGATTGATTGATGAATTCCACCTTGGATGTGTTGAGTTTGAGGTGCTGATGGGAATAGAACTCAGGACAGAGACTAGACTTGGCTATATAGAGATCTGGGTGTCATTGGCAGAGAGCTGTTAATGAACCCAGGGGAGCTGATTAGGTCACTAAAAGAGATGAAGCACAAGCAGAGAATGCGTATATTGTTGTCATCTTCCCGGGAGTCTTTAATTCAAGGGGAATTCTCTTATTATATACATTGCTTGGGGACTTGGGAAGGAAAATATCCCAGGAAAGAAGTCAGTGTTCTGAGCCCCCAGATAAAAGGGCATCCCAGGGTTTGAAGAGACCTTAGGAATCATCTCATCCAAGCACATTATTGTACAATGGAGGAAACTGAGGTCCAAGGAGGGGAAATGTAGCAGAACAGAAACTAGAACCCAGTTATTCTGAGTTTTAGTCTAGTATTCTTTTCTATGATTCCTGCTTTTCTGACCTTGAGGCAACTGGCCTAGTAGCTTCAGGAGAGAGCATCCCCATGACTTCTATCTTTCTGCAGTTACCATCCATTGATAGTGACCCAAACCCATCTCTATCACAACCAGTACTTGACATTTCTCATCACTCCATTGCCTTTGCTCTCATCCAGGGGCCTCTGAAAGGGGAGCCGAGTGCTTGTAAATCTGGTCCTCAAAAGGCTTCCCAGTAATGTCTTAAGTATGACAGATGCTATTAAAGAAAACAAATCCCAGACAAAAATTCTGTTGTTTCTGGGATCAAAGCAACTGAAGCATAAAGCAGATTAGGAAGAGAAAGACGAATGAGGCAAAGTCCAGGAAAACAAACAAAGGGAAATTTTCTTTGCCAAATCACTTCTGTATGGGATTTTCTCTTATGTTCAGTAACACCTTGGCACGTGCCTTCCTGGAACTAAGAGAACCACAAGCCCGTGGCATATGAGTAGAATTAAGCTGCTTAGAAGCAGCACCCAATGGGGTGGCTTTAAACAGAAGCTGAAATCCTTGGTTACGTGTCTTCTATTCTGCCCAGGTACATAACTTTGTGCTTTGTAGGTTTCGTTTTCCTAAGGTTCTGAAGCCCGGGAGGCGTTCAGCAGATTGGATCAGTCAGTGCCTCCTCTGCTCATTGAGTCCTAGGATCTTTGCCCAACACCTTCTCTGCTGGTTTTTAAAGAGTTCTCCTCCTACCCTGGGGTCAGTTATCAGGAGGATGAAATGGAGGTATCTAGGAAATGATCTATTAGCATATGAAGTGATCAAAGAGAAATAATGGGGATGGGGGCGGGGAAGGCCCATCACCCAATGATAACCTGTTAGCCTTTAGAAATTATTTTAAAATTCAATTTCATTTTTTCAGCTCCACATTTTCACCCTCTCACCTCCCTCTCCCATTAAGAAAGCACTCCCCTCCCCCCTGCCCCCCAAATCATTACGAAGGTGTACAGTCAAGCAAAAACCAATTCCTGCATTGGCCATGTCATTCACACACATATACATACATACACACGTATATATATAATATATATATATATATACATATATATATATGTCATTCAGTTGTGTCTGACTTTTTGTGACACCACATGGGGTTTTCTTGACAATGATATTGGAATGTTTTGCTATTTCCTTCTCCAATGGATTAAGGCAAAAAGGGATTTTGAATTGCCCAGGGTCACACAACTAGTGAGTGTCTGAGGCTGGATCTGAACTCAGATCTTCCTGACTCCAGACCCAGTGCTCTATCCACCGAACCACCTAGTTGCCTCTTATATGTGTGTGTGTGTGTGTGTGTGTGTATACATATATATATGTATATATATATGTGTATATATATATGTGTATATATATGTGCATACACACACAAACATATGCATAAATACACACAAATCCCTCAATCTGCACTCTGAATGCATCACTTCTCTGTCTAGAGATGGATAGCATGTTTCCTCATGAGTCCTCTGGTCATTGTGTTTATCAGCATTCTTAGGTCTTTTTTTGAGGCAATTGGGGTTAAGTGACTTGCCCAGGGTCATACAGCTAGTAAGTGTTGGATTTGAACTCAAGTCATCCTGACTCCAGGGCCAGTGTTCTACCCACTGTACCACCTAGCTGCTCCATTCTTAGGTCTTTCAATGGACAACCTCTTATCTTAAAAGAAAGCTTAAAAAGCCTGAAGAAAGAGAACAAGGGAGTTTTCTTTTCTCTTCCTGCCCCCTGGCTCTTCCTTATGATTATCAAGACATTAGACCCAGATTAATTTGTGATTTAGGATCCAGCCAAGGAAAACGTTCATTAGGAGGAAACACAAATTCCCTTCCATTCCCACTTCCTTGACTTTTATCAAAACTTGGAATTGCTTTCCCTTCCCTTCTTTGTGCCTTTTAAATCCAATGCCCATGGATCCAACAATCATCTCTATGATAATGATTCTCAAATCTGTGTATCCAGCCCTAGCCTCTCTCTTTGTAGAATTATGAAAAAGACACACAGACTTATGATGGGAGACAGTGTGGTACAGGGGAAAGTGTGCTGAACCTGGAGTCACAGGAGAGGAGTGCAAATCTTTGTTCTGCTAATTACTCTGGAGGCTCAGTTTTCTCATCTCTAAAATAAGGGGGTTGGACCAGGTGACCTCAAAGGTCTCTTTCAGCACCAAATCTGTGATTCCACCAATCCTATGACATACAAAACACTTAATAGGAAAACACATGCATAGAGAGCAAAATTGTTTTTATACCGTCATAGTTTTCCCTCAGAATCCCTCTACCTTTCCCTCCCAGAGAACCATCCCATATATCAAACAATATTTTTTAAAGGAAAAAATGAAGAGGAAAAAATCAGTACGACCAACAAATGCATCGAGACAGTCTGAATCCATGTGCAATGTGTAATAAATGTGTACCTCCCAACTCCATGGAGGGGTCCTTGTGGGGACCCTCTCAAATGTCTTCATTCAAGTCATGGAGAGAACAGTTATTAATGCAGCATTACCTGCTCTGGTCACACTCAGCCATTTAGAGTTGAAATTTCAGAGTTACTTCTGACCCTTCCCTTTTCCTTGACCCCTGCCCCTGTATCTTATCAGTGCTCAAGTCCTGTTGATTTGATCTGCTTAATACTTCTCCCATTTGTGGTCTTTACTCACGTGGCCATCTTAGTCTATGTCAGTATCAGCTTTTGCCTGGACTATTGCAACAGCAACCTAATTGATCTCTCAGCCTCAAGTCTCTCTTATTTCCAATCTTTCATCCATATAGATGCCAAAATAATCTTCCTAAGATTTAGGTCATGACCTCTGCTTACAAACCTTCAGTGGTGCCTTAGCCATTAAATATTGCTAACAAAATGCTAGCATCCAAAGTATATAGGAAAATGCCACAAATGTGTGTGTGTATGTGCGTGTGTGCGCAAAAGCCATTTCCCTGATAAACAACCCAAAGATATAAAGTTTTCAAAAGAACCGAAACCTGTAAGTGACCACGTGAAAACATATTCCAAATCACAAATGATAAGAGAAATACAAATTTAAATAACTGAGGTTTCACTTCACACCCAGCAAATATGAGAAAAAAGTGGGAACCATCAATGTTGGAGGGACCATGGGAATTTAGTTGTTTTTCAGTTATATCTGACTCTTTGGGACCCCATTTGGGGTTTTCTTGGCAATGATACTGTAGGGTTTTTGTTTTTTTTTGCTACTTCCTTTTCCAGCTCATTTTATAGGTGAGAAACTGAGGCAAACAGGGTTAAGTGACTTGCCCAGGGTCACTCAGCTACTAAGTGTCTGAGGCCAGATTTGAACTCATGAAGATGAATCTTGCTGACTCCAGGCCTGTCGCTCTGTCCGCTGCACCATCTAACTGCCCTACCATTGGAATACAAGCATACCAGTACATGGTTGGTGGTGCCATGAATTAGTCTAACCATTCATATACCTATTTGGAATTATTCAAGAAGAGTGATAGAATTGTCCATACCTTTTCATCCATTGGTCCCACTAAGAATATCAAAGATAAAAGGTCAGATAAATATCAAAATTTATTTTGGCATATATAGTGGGGAACTAGAAGTAAAGCAAGAGTCCATCCATTAGAAAATGGCTAGAAAAACTAAAGTAAATAAATGCATATGAGATGCCCTACAAGACCCTCCTTTGAATCCTTTGAACCCACTGTCCTCTTGGTCTTAAATGGAGACGTCTCCATTCCAAATGTTTCATGTGGACTCTCTGTACATGACTTGTGGTTGAGCCTTCAGAGCTCAAATTGGTCTGATCAGCCACAGTCAGACATATGCTGCCTTTACCCCAACATAGTGATGCCATTTTGGTCCTCTTCAGAAACGAAGGACAACAACCTTATTGCCACCCCCCCCCACCTCCCATTAATGTAAGTTCTTGTGAATAGGAATTGTTTTGCTTAGTGTATTTATAAACCTGATGCCTAACACAGTGCCTGGCTCAGAGTAGGTGCTTAATAAATGCTTGTTGATTGGTTGATTAAATGCACCCCCTCCTCAGCTAGGCTTCAGAGTTTTTATCTTCCTTCAAAGCTCAGCCCAGGTGCACCCTCCTTCTTTAAATATAATTTTCTGCTTGTGTATCCTAACCTCTCCTTCAGTAGAAATGTAAATTCCTTAAGCGAATGGACAATGTTGTTTTTCTCTTAGCTCCCTGATACCTAGCATAGAACCTTGCAAATAAGGATTAATTCATTTTTTTTCTGAATTGAATCAGAGAAGGGGAATCACAATTTGATTTGGCAAATCCTTCTGAAACCTTAGGGTCTCTATTGATTTCTTTAAAAGTCAAGTCTTGGCCTCAGAGCCTTCCAGGAAAGAAATCCTCAATGACTGGGTTTTTCATTCCCAACTAGGGACTAATATCAAATATTGCTTGGGATTATTAAAACAGAAAAACACATGGATCCAACTTGTACCTTACACCCAAGGGAAATCTCCTCACTTAGTCTCGCCTCCCTATATTTATAGTACACAGAAAATCAACTTTCTGTAGGCATGTGCTTTATTAAATAACAGCAAAGAATACTGTCATGTTCCTTTCAGGGGCACTTTGCCCATTCATCTTCCCCAAAGCCCTCCACACAGGGTCTTCCCAGCATTCCGTCTTTAGGTGTCAGAGGGACAACTCTAAAGCATTTACCTCAGGGAAGTTGCCTTGCCCTTTCTCCAACCAGCAACTGACCAGTCCTGTCTCATTTTAGTTCCATAAGTCTCCTGGGCTCTGATCCCTGGATCAGTTTACTGTCTCATAGTCATTTCTGTCATCAGCAAGTCAGTATCTCAGGAGGCCATAACCTGTGGCCACTGTCCACACATAGCTGAGCCGTGATCTACTCAAATGTCCCAATTTACTATGTGGCAATGCAGAAAACATTAGCTTCTCAAGAGAATCAGGTAGAAAAAAAACAAACATTATTTGGCATGTGTATATATTCATCATTGATCTGTCTTCTTGTCAGTTTGTTCCTATCATAAGCTTGTGTCTGTTGTAGTCCTGATGGTTTAGGGAGAGAAAGTGTGATCATTTATACAATGATAGCAATGTTGGAGAGAAAAACAACATTGGAAGACTCTAAAATGCTGATTAATACAAAGAGAAACCCCAAATTCAGAAGACTGAGGATAAATCTTGCTACCTGTCTCCTGCCAGAGGGCTGATGGACTTAAAATGATGTGACACATGCATTTTTGGTGGGGATTTGCTATGCAGGACTATACGTATTTATTGTGAGGGCTTAAAAATATTCTTGGGAGGGGGAGGTGACACAGAGAGAGCAGATGTTAACAAAAAATGGTGAGCATCAAAGTCTTTTATTATTACCTATTTTTCCAGACAAGGCCTTGGGGCAAGTTGGGGGCAGGAAGAAATCACATAATCCAACAACAAACATTTATGCATCTACTATGAGAGGGCACTGGATTCACAGATATTCAAGTATAGGATGAATGAACATATAAGTGATGCTGAGGCAGTTAGGTGGCACAGGGGATAGAGCACTGAATCTGGAGTCAAGGAAACCTGAGTTCAAATCTGACCTCAAGCACATATTAGCTGTGTGACCTCTGTCTGACTCAGTTTCTTCACCTGTAAAATGGGGATAATAATAGCACCCCCTATCTCCTGGGATATTGTGAGGTTTAAATGAGATAATATTTGTAAAGCATTTTACAAATCTTAAAGTGCTGTGTAAATGCTAGCTATTATTATGTTATGTAGAGATTTTCTTTCAGTTATTAGTTGGACTAGATGGCTATTAGGGTTCCTTCTAAGTAAAAATGTTTTTGTAATTCCTTTCCCAGACACCCTGGCACCAAGATACTAGAGCATCATAGGCTAGAATATCTGCAGGTGTACAAGAGACAGGGGTCCGTTGGTATTGAGTGGGAGCCTCCTTTCAGGAGAATCCAGGCGGAGAAGCTTTGGGGAGCAACAGAGAAGACCCAGGTTTGAATCCAGCCTCAGACACGTACTAGCTGTGTGACCCTGGGCAAGTCATTTCTGTTTGCCTCAGTTTCCTTATCTGCAAAATAGGGATAATTATAGCACCGACCTCCCAGGGTTATTGTGAGGATCAAATAAGGTAATACTTGTAAAGTGCCTAGCGCGGTGCCTTGCGCATAGTAGGTGCTGTGTCAGTGTTAGTGATTATGATGATGACAGTGATGATGATGATGATGACGATGATGAGGTGTGGCCCATCCAGTCCTGTGGTTCTGCCAGGCTCAGTGTAGAGCTGGGCGTGGGGCTGGGGAGGGGCGTGGGGTCAGCCCCACAGGCACCAAAGGCAGAGAGCAGTAAAATTAGAGCTCAGAGGGAGCAGAGACAAAGTGCTGGCCAGACCTCAGAAAGAGAGCAGAAAGGGAACCTATGCAGAGGAGCTTGAGACTGGGCTAAGGACCAGAGGGTAACAAGAGCTGAAATAGCAGTTGGGTGGGCAGACAATTCAGTCTACAGCCCCTGCGCTTCCTCTCACCACTAGGAGCGCTGCCCAGGGAAACTCCACTCCCTTTTTTTCTGAAAACAACTTGTAGTCAAATCCTTCTCTTACTTGAGAATCAGGAGAAGCTTCATCTGCCTAGCAGATCCCCCCTCTCCTGCCCCTAACTCTCAAAGACCCCACCTTCTGGGCCTGCCCGATCTCACCATCCTCCCATCCCGTTATGAGCCAGGCCAAATCCTCGCCTCCTCTCCCTTGTCACCTTTTTCTCTCCATCTAGTCATGTAGTAGAGATGCCTGGAATTCCCGCCCCCCCCCCTTGTTTTCTCCCTATCCAAACCTAAAGGGCCTAAAGGGCCCAGGTTTGGGTCTCCATTTCAGTGCTTCCTAGCTGTGTGACTGTGGACGAGTTAGTTAACTTAGTTTGCTCCGTAAAATAGGCATAATCATAATGGCGTTAACTAACCCTCCAGGTTTGCTGTGAGGAAGGTATTCTGTAGACCTTGAAGCAGTAGCATGTGGACCCCTCCCCAAACCATTTTGAACCCCCAAGACCCAAGAAAGGCGTACTACATTTTGGCCTACTCTGAGCTTAACCTACGATAATGCTTTGCATGCTCTGGTACAGCAGACATGCTTTGCTCTTTAAGCGAACTCAAAATACCCCTTCCTGTGTCAGCAACTATGAGGCCAGATAAAGGTGACCAAGAGCATTCTTCTGTTTATGACTACCAAGGACGGGGAGCCTTGACCCAGAAACTATCTTGAATAACGGGACTTTTCCCATCTTGATATTCTACAGACACATGCCATGTTATGTTATATTATGTCACGTTAATGATAAAAGAAGCACAGACATCCTGGACCTATAATTTCAATTGACATGTTGACATTCTCCTATGTTATTGTATTTACAATCTGTCCACTTAAGAAACTCCTTTCTCGTATCATGGTTAACACATCTGAAGACTATAGTTTTGGTTGACGTATGCATGCTTAGCCAGGAAGGGAGGGAGGGACGAGAGGGAATTGCTCTGAAGATGTAAAGTCTTCTTTTATCTGTCCATCTTTGGGTTCCTTGCCTACAATGAGCTCCCACAAGTATCTCTCTGTGCACGTTCCACAAGCTTTGAGAGAAATAAACACTCACACGCAGCCTAATTTTGTTTGTCTTTCTTAGAGAGAACTCAGTAATGAGACTTATAATAATAACATTATTATAATTCAAAGTCCCCTTTGAGGGCATAGACTATGTATTTTGTTTCTTTTTCTAGGTATTGAATTATAATGGCTGAGCAAGTCAGAAGAATAGGAAGGTAGACTGTCAGGGGTGATAGGTGAGGCATGATCTACAGTCCCATTGGGTAGATAGATGAGTGTTTCCAATTGAGGCAGCTAGGTGGCACAGTGGACAGAATGGTGGATGTGGAGTCAGGAAGATCTGAGTTCAAATCCTCTTGACTAGCCATATGACTTTGGGCAAGTCACTTAACCACTCTCAGCCTCAGTTTCCTCTTCTTAAAATGGAGATGATAATAGCATCTATTTCCCAGGGCTACTGTGAGGATTAATTGGGATAATAGAGAGCGTTTTGTAAATTGTAAAGCACCTTGTAAATGCTGTTGTTATGATGATTGATGGTAACAATTATTTGCTATCATTGTCCAGTTTCGAATGATTCTTTGTGACCCTATTTGGGGCTTTCTTGGCAAAGATACTGGATGGGTTTGCCATTTCTTTCTCCAGATCATTTTACAGATGAGGAAACTAAGGCAGACAGCAGTTAAGTGACTTGCCCAGGACACTAGGAAGTGTCTGAGGCTGGATTTGAATTCGGGTCTTCCTGACTCCAGGCCCAGCGCTCTATTCACTGCGCCACCAACTGTTCATTGCTACCAGTAGACTAAGACACAGCTTTGATCAGTTCACCACTGGACTAACTGCTATTTTTATACAAAACCCAAGAGTTGTTACTTCATCTCAATTAATCAAAAGATATTTCCTATGTGTCACCATCTGACTTTCATCTAATGGCCGAAAGCCCCATGAGCCTTAACATTCATTAAGGAGATTGTCTACACATTTTTATGAGATCATAGGAAAATGTCTTAATACCTCATTTACGTTGTCGATTGATTAATCGGGTTAAAGATGGAACCCCACTCTTAGACCCAAGGTTCCAACCAGAACCCCCTGATCTCCAGGAGGAGCTCACTGGCTTCTGCCCAGAGCCACCAGGAAAATGAGTTAGCAGACAAAAGATTTGATAGAACCCCGGGCTACCTTAGGAGAGACAGCACTTTCAGGAATAGAGAGGTGATAGTCCCACTATACTGTGACCTCCTGAACAGTGTGTGCTGTTCCAGGCATCATAGCTTTGGAAGGATTTTGATAAGTTGGAGAATGCCCAGAGGAGAGGAACCAGGCAGCTAAAGGGCCTTGAGTCCATGATATATGAGGACTGGTTTCAGTAAAGAAATTGGAGCAGACAGAGATTAAGTGACTTGCCTGGGGTCATGTAGCTATTAAGTGCAGCAGGCAGAATTTGAACGCAGGTCTTCCATACTCCAGGTCAAATGCTCTACAGTAAGAGGCTCCAGGTTCAAAGGAGATCACTCTTGGTGGGGTGAGGAGAGACGTTCTTTCTCTTTCCTACCCTCTTACCCCATTGACCATATCACTGGAGAAATTGAACTACTGGAGACAACTTATTTAGCTAGGACCAGAGAGACGAAAGGTCTCCAGAGAAATACCTCCGTCCTCTAACGTCAGGTCTGGAAGGTGACAAGTCTCAGGGCTGATGCCCTGAGGGAGCCTAAGGGGGAGGGTGGCTGTCCTGTCTCCCACTCAGCCAAGGAGGATGCGTGTACATGGCTGCTTCTGTCTTGTGTCTATTCATTTTTTATTTAGGTGACTGAGTATTCCAAAGTGGATGCGTCAAGGCAACAACCTTGTGAGTTATCAAGATCCAGAGGTCCTGTCAGAAGTCCCAATTGTGATTAGGGTCAAGAAGAGAGTCTACTGAAGCCAGTAGCAATATCCACAGGAGTCAAGAGGGGCTGTTTTTGTTATTCAGTCATATTCAGCCATGTTTGACTCTTCATGACCCCATTTACGATTTTCTTGGCAAAGATGTTGGAGTGGTTTGCCATTTCCTTCTCCAGCTCCCTTTTACAGATGAAGAAACTGAGGCAAACAGGGTTAAGTGACTTGCTTAGGGTCACACAGCTAGTAAGTGTCTGAGGCCAGATTTGAACTCATGAAAATAAGTCTTTCTGACTCCAAGCCCAGTGGTCTATCCACTATGCCACGTAGATGCCCAATAGCAATTTTGAGATGGACGTGCCCAGGCCGTGGGACTTTGAATCATAATAATGTTATTATAATAAGTGTCATTTCTCTTATCAACCATTACTGAGTTCACTCTAAGAAAGACAAACAACATTAGGCTGCATGTGAGTGTTTATTTCTCTCAAAGCTTGTGGAACGTGCATATAGAGATATTCATGGGAGCTTGTTGTAGACGAGGAACTCAAAGATGGACAGTCTCCAAAGTCTGAAAGTGGAAACTAGGCAACCTGGCCCAATAGAAGATTGGCCCAGCCTAGCAGTGCATCCTTCTAGCCAAGATGTATTATTGTCTTGCAAGGGGCCAGCCATGTGGAGTGACTCCTTTATTCTTGACACCCCACCCTAAAACAAACTTTATGAAGAACACTCAAAGGGAGAAAAGAACTTCCAGAGTTAGGAGCTAGGGGGTATCCTTTAATGTGTCTCAATGCCATTATACTCTCAGTTTGGGTCTATTTCCCCAGGGACCTTGTGTGTGCAAGAGGAGGAAGAATGATTTCCCCTTCTCAGACTCTTGTGGGAATGTTCTTGGAATGGCAATTGCTCTGTCCTCATTATCTCTGAGCAGTCTGGCTACATCCCCACCCTCTCCCCTCAGGATTCTAGGGCTTATTCCCTTGACCTCTCTCCAAGGCTATTGGCTCAAGCCCACATTCTGAAGTGTTTCCCCCACCACTCCTTCTTAGCTACCTGTGAGTCATGCCCCAGTTCTATTTAACCCAAAACCTTAATTACTTTTTACAATGGGATATTTACTTCAAAGGTTTAGTGAGAACATAAACCCAAAAATTTCTCTCCAAGATCTGGGGGGTGGGGCACATCCTCCCCTATATCACCTTCATCTCTGAGGCAAGTGAGCTTAGATTTAATGCAATTTCTACATAGCATTGATCTTACCGAGTTCATGTACAAATGCAGCATAGTTATTGAACTGTCCACCTCTTGACTAGATCTCAAAAGCCACACCTTGCTCCTCAGGGCTTCACTTCTGGATTGTCCAGTTGCAATGCCCAGCATATACTCTACTTCTGGTTCTCCTGGTGGCTCATTCTCCTGCCCTTCTGAAGGTTGTAAGTCATAGGCATCTTAAATCTCTGACCTAGAAATAGGATAGAATGGTACGTCAGAGACAGAAGCAATAACAAGAGTGTGCATGCTCAGCTTCATGCTGGCTCTGGGTGAGAGAGAGCCATCCTTAACAGCTTCTCTTTCTTCTCCAATGCTAGCCATTCCCACTCCGAGAGACAAGGCTCTTTTGAATGTGTCCCTGCTTTGGCTATATAGCTGACTAATAATCCATACCTTCTTCATGTGAATAGCAGACCAGAAAGAGCTACAGGAATTCCATGCATGCTCTAATTCCAGAAGCAAAGCACTTCCATTATATATCATCACTCCTCTCTGGAAACAGGCTTCACAGCCTCTTCTGCATGGGAAATTATATCAGCTGACTGCATTTGTTCACTGTCCCTCCTCTCCAAATTCACTCTATTGCTTGAGAAAGCTATTGAGCTTGAAAAATGTCTTTATAGTCATAGCTTATTGGAAAAGACAGAAAAAACGAGGCAGAAGGAAGCCAAGAATGAAAACTCACAGTAACAGAAGGGAACAGAAATGTGGGTTAATAGGGTCCCAAGAAGATGAAGGCAACCTAGGGGAGAAAGAAAATTAAAAAGAAACCCTGAGAATCTGGAGCTAAATAATAATGATGTCTTTTCAGCTGGAGATTTGTCTGCATCAAGGAAGGAAAGGGGACATGGAGAGAAGAGCTAAGCAAGGAAAATCTAGGAACTCAACTGATTAGCCAAGAGTGGCCAGAGAACACACAAATTCAACAGGTTGGGAATGCAGTCTGGAGAGCTGGCAACCACAGTTATACTTTGGCAGTTTACCTAGTACTGTGAGTACAGAGCTTTCCAAGATAGCTCTGTCTTCCCAACACTGGCCTATCAGCAAGCATCTGCTGGCACTGAGAAATGTCAACCTGGAAGGAGATTTCTGCAGGACTGCCCGTAAGCCCTCTCTTCTTTGTACATTCTGTCCAACATTTTTACAGTCAAGACACCGATAACACGACAATTAATTGGTAGTTGAAATAGAACTGGAAGGAGACTTGAATAAGTTGGATGACCAAATCAGGATCCAAAAACATATCATGGTGAGGGCAATGATGAACCAGTTTAATGAGATGAGATTCAACAGAGATAAGGGCAAGGTCCTGTTTAAGTTGAAAAAAGGGAGTGCGTAAATACAGGATTTGGAAGACAGGACTAGATGGTGATTTGGATGACCTGGAGTCAGGAAACTTGAGTTCAAACCCTGCCTCAGACATATATTTAATGTGTGACCCTGGGCAAGTCAGTTTCCTCAACTGTAAAATGGAAATAATAACAGTACTTACCTCAAGGAGTTATTGTGAGTCTCAAATGAGGTGGTATTGTAAAAGTACTTAGCATAGTGCCTAGCACACAGTAGGTGCTATATAAATGCTTACTCCCTTCTGAAGCTTCTGCTATATGTTGGCTATTATATAAGTTTCTAGGGAGACAAAAATGAAAGCAGTTCCCATTCTTAAGAAGCTTTGATTCTATGATAGAGGCTTCTCAGAGCAAAATAGTATTTACAATTATCACATAAATGTGGATTATGAATTAGAAAATAGCAACAAAAAAGGAGTAATCCATTGAACCCAAGGGCCTTATGGATGCCAGAGGGTGGATGTTAGAAGTTCTGAGAAGGCATATTCAGAAATGTGTTTCACAGACAAAGTCCAGAGAGGATAATGGCAACATTGGTAAGGAGGTAATGTGGAAAGACAGGTACAGCATTGTTGTAACACTGTGAATTGGTCTGAATATTCTGGATATCAGTTTGGAATTATTCAAGAAAGTTAATTATAGCATTCTCTGCGTATAAAGATCTGTCTATTGGGCAAATGCCCTGAGGAAATTAAACAGAACAAAGTTAAAATGCATAACAAAGTATTGATAGCAACACTCTTTGTGATATCAAAGAACTGGAAACCAAGTTGGTATCCAGAAATTATGTAATGGCTGAAAAGTTATGATATATAAAACACAATAGGATATTAATGTGTAATAAGAAATATATGTATGTATGTGTATTTGTGTGTATGCACATATATACACACCTTTCTAGGATAGCTTTTACATCAGTAACTAGTTGTTTCTTTTCTGTTAAGATACTGTTATTTCATTTCTTGTGATGTTCAGAAGTGTTTAATTTATGATGTCGATCAACTTCTAATTCTCTTGTTTAATAAAAATGAAAATAAAACAAGCTTTGATTCTAAGAATGCAGGGCTAGTTCAATATTAAGAAAACATAATCAGCATATTTGAACATACAAATAACAAAACCAACAGAAACCATATGATTGTCTCAATAGATGTAGAAAAAATCTTTTGATAAAATACAACACTAATTCCTATTAAAAATTTTAGAAAGTATAGGAATAAATGGAGCTTTCCTTAAAATAATAAGCAGCATCTATCTAAAACCATCCGCAAGCACTATTTATAATAGGGATAAGCTAGAAGCCTTCCCAATAAGATCAGGGGTGAAGCAAGGATGGCCATTATCACCACTATTATTCAATATTATACTACAAATGCTAACTGTAGCAACAAGAAAAGAAAAAGAAATTGAAGGAATTAGAATAGGTGATGAAGAAGCAAAGCCATGACTCTTTCCAGATGATATGATGGTCATTTTAGAGAATTCTAGGGAATGAACTAAAAAACTAGTTTAAATAATTAACTTCAAAAAAGTAGCAGTAAATAAAATAAACCCACATAAACAATCAGCATTTCTATATATTATCAACAAAATCCAGTATGAAGAGATAGAGAGAAATTCCATGTAAAATAATTGCAAATAATCTAAAATACTTGGAAGTATATCTGCCAAGACAAACCCAGGAACTATATGAACACAATTACAAAACACTTTTAAAATAAATAAAGTCAGATTTAAACTATTAGAGAAATATTAATTGCTTAAGGGTAGGTGAAGCCAATATAATAAAAATGACAGTTCTACCTAAATTAATATACTTGTTCAGTACCATACCAATCAAACTACCAAAAATTATTTTATAGAGCTAGAAAAAAACCATAACAAAATTCATCTAGAAGAACGAAAGGTCAAGAATATCAAGAGAATCAAAGAAAAAAAATGTGAAGGAAGGCAGCCTAGCAGGAAACTGTATTACAAAACAGTAATTATCGAAATAATCTGGTATTGGCTAAGAAATAAAATGATGGACCAGTAGAATATATTAAGTATACAATACACAGTAGCAAATGACCATAGCAATTTAGTATTTGATAAAACCAAAGACCCCAACTTTTGGGAAAGAAATTCACTATTTGACAAAAATTCCTGGGAAAACTGGGAAGCAGTTTGGCAGAAACTAGGTATAGACCAACATCGCACACTGTATACCAAGATAAGGTCAAAAAGATAAGGTGAATGATTTAGAAATACAGGGTATCATAAACAAATTGCGGGAGCATGGAATACTTAGATAAAGGAAGAATTTTTGACTAACCAAGAGATGGAGAAGATCACAGGATGTAAAATAGGTAATTTTGATTACATTAAATTGAAAAGTTTTTGGACAAACAAAACCAATGCAGCCAAGGTTAGAAAGAAAGCCAGAAACTGATAAAAATTTTACAGGAAGTTTCTCTGATAAAGGTCTCATTTCTCAAATTATAGAGAAATGAGTCAAGTTTATAAGAATACAAGTGATTCCTCACTGATAAATGGTCAAAGGATATGAACAGGCAGTTTTCAGCAGAAGAAATCAAGGCTGCCTATAATTATATGAAAAAATGCTCTATATTACTGTTGGTTAGAAAAATGGAAATTAAAACAACTATGTGGTACCACCTCACACTTATCAGATTGGCTAATATGACAGAAAAGGAAAACAACAAATGTTGGAGGGGATGTAAAAAATGGGGACACTAACGCAATCTTTGTGGAGCTTTGAACTGATCCAATCATTATGGAGTGCAATTTGGAACTTTGCCCAAAGGGCCATAAAACTGTGAATACCTTTTTGACTCATCAATGCCACTACTAGGTCTATCCCAAAGAGATCAAAGAAAAGGAAAAGGTCCTATATGTACAAAAATATTTATAGCAGCTCTTTTTGTGGTGGCAAAGAATTGGAAATTGAGGAGATGCCCATCAAGTGAGGAATGGCTGAACAAATTGTGGTATATGATTGTGATGGCATACTATTGTGCTATAAAAAAAATGAGGAGCAGGATGGTTTCAAAAAAAACCTGGGAAGACTTACATGGACTGATGCAAAAGTGAAATGAGCAGAACTAAGAGAGCATTGTACAGAGTAACAGCAATATTGTAATGATGATCAATTGTGAATGACTTAGCTATTCTCAGCAACACAATGATCTAAGACAAATTTTGAAGGACTTAAAATGAAAAATGCTATTCTACCTCCACAGAAAGAACTGATGGAGTCTGAATACAGATTGAAGCTTGCTTTTTAAACTTTATTTTTCCTGGATTGGTTTGTGTTCTCATTTACAACATGGCTAATATGGAAATATGTTTTGCATGACTGCACACATCAAAGTGCTTGCTTTCTCAAGGAGAGGGGAAGGGAGGAAGTGATGATAAGAATTTGGAACTCAAAAATAATAAAGAATATTAAAATTGTTTTACATGTAATGAGAAAAGTAAAATAAAACCATTTTTTTAAAAAAGAAGCTTTAACCCAGGCAGAATGGCTCCTGAAAAGCACGAAGAGATAAAAGAGGGCTGTCCTGCCATCATTGAAGTTGTGAACGACTAGAGAATATATCAAGAGCATGGTTAATGTTTAACAACCAGCCTTCCTCTCCTCCACCCCAAAGGAGGCAGAACACACTTTTAAGTTTAATCTGCATCAGCAACATTTTCTCCGTTACTTTACAAAGTTTACAGATAATCAGCCAAACAATAATTCAAGCCCAGATTCATGGCATTTGCTGAATTTTGAAGTATAAATACTCACACTGAAGATTTAACAGTCAGTTCTCTTGGGTCAGTCTGAGCTGGCTCTAGCATACTCCTGGAATCATCATTTATATTCAGATTTATGGAATGGGCTTCAAAAAGCATGCTCCCTGGGCTTGGAAGAAATTTCCTTGAAAAAAAAAAACAGAACTTCAGATTTATGAATTGTCACCAGACTTAATAAGGCTGTCTGGGCCAAAGGAATAAGGAATGTCCTATATGGTATCTGGCTGTGTGTGTCTAGGAAATGCAATGAGGATGCAGAGTCCCCAAACAGGGTGTATGCCTTTCATTCACAGTCAATATGGATGGAAATTAAATGGAACTTCACTTCGACAAAGGTATACAATGGTTGATTTTTTTTTATTAAAAAAAGGTCTTTCTTTTTTTCTTGGAGGCAGATAACATGAACACAAGCAAGTAATTACTAAATATATACCAGGTCAATATGAAGTTGTTTTTCTGGGTACGGAGATGTTGTTAATAATTGGGAGAATCATGAAAAGCTTTTGGCAGGAGGAGGATTCTGAGCTGAGAACTGAATGTACTGGGGATGCCAAGAGGTGGAGGAGATTTTAAGAGGTTTGTTGACAAGTTCTTCCATTCTAGGCCACCTCATCCTGACATGGAGGTGGCCCTGAGCTCTCTGAGGCTATGCAAAAGCAGAGAACATTACCTTCTATACCAGCAGAGCAAGTCTCACCAAGCTAGAAAGGCTTTAAGTCTGAGCCAAAGTATGTCATCTCTGGGTCAGGGACCAGCCTGGCCAAGTTCAGAGAAAATTCTCATCAGAGAGACTACTGGGAGAGGAGTATTTGTGGCCATGTTGCCATGTGCTGAGGAGAGGTCACTCTCTCCATTGGGAGGTGGGGGGAGCCCCCACATAATCACACTCATGGAGCCTTGAAGTTCTGAAGAAATCATGGACAAGCTGGAATATGCCCAGAGGAGGGCCACCAGGTGACTCAAAGCCATTTCATTCAAGGGCTGGTTGAAAGGAATGGGCAATGTTTAGTCTGGAGAAGACAAGAGTTAGTAGGTAATTTTGGCAGCTGGCTTAAAATATTAAAGGGTTGTCACATAAAAGAGAGAGGAAACTTACTTTGTGTAGCTCTAGAGGGCAAAACAATTATCAACAGCTGTAGGTTTTTCCTTATCGCAAGTAAGAATTTCCTAATAATTGGAGGTGTTTGGAAATAGAAGGAGTTGCCTTGTGAGGGAGTTATTTCCCATAGGTATCCAAGCAAAGACTTGTTAATAATAATGATAATAATAATAACATAATTATGGCTAACATTTATGTAACACCTACTATATGCCAGGCACTATGCCAAGTGCTTTACAATTATTATCTCATTTGATCCTCACAACAGCTCTGGGAGGTATGTGCTAGTATGACCCCCATTTTAAAGATGAGAAAACTGAGGTCCAGAGATGCTAAGTAACTTGTTCTTAGGATCAAAGAACTAAATCTGGAGGCTATTTAATCTAAGTCCCTTATTTTACAACTGAGGAAAGTGAAGTGGAGTGCCCTGCCAAGTTTACACAGCCAGGTCTTCTGATCTCAAAGCTAAGAATCTTTTGACTATCAGTTTCTAAGATCCCTTCCAATTCTGAAGATCCTAAGTTTCCATACCCCGTGGGGCAGAAAAATCATCTCCTAACCTAGACTCTGAAGTTAGATCATGGCCTCATTTATTTTCCCAGGAGAGCCATCAACCACTCAGTGCTCTTCTCTTGGGGCCAAGTATTATACTGGTAAGGGTAAGGACATAGTCGTGGTCTTCCTTCTAAGCCTCTCCTTGCTCACTAAAGCAGTAAGCTCTTATCTTTTAAAAAATGTATAATGTATATTATATATTCTATACACATGTATGTTGATATATTAATATTACTAATGTTAAAAATGAAGACATTTCAGCGTGATTGAGGATTTTAGGATGGAAGTGAGAAGAAGTTCCATGTTCCTTCTTGGTCCTTTTTCATCTGCTCTATGAACTTAGGCAAGGTATACTTTTTCTGGGTCCTGCCAACTGAAATTAGGACACATTTGGCTAAGTCGCTCTTCCTGAAGCTTATAAATGAAACTTCCAGAGATGCTTCCCAGATACAGTGATGCTTCTATCCACTGCCAGTCCTGGGGCCCTCGATGACCTGGTCGAAGCAAGTCAGTGAACGAGTGTCTCTCTGTGAATGAAGGCCTAGTCCATGTCTAGTCCCTCCCTTCTCTGACACTGACTCTGTGCAGTTGGCTTCCAGTCTTCTTTTAGCTCTAGCCTGAAGGAAGCAGTAGTAGCAGCAGCAGCAGCAGCAGCAGCATTAGTAGCAACAGCAGTAGTGGGAATAGTAATAGCAGTAGTAGCAACATGGCTTCTTTACCTCACTTTTTTTTCCTAATATTTTTTCTTTTTTAAAAAATTATTTATTTTTAGTTTTCAATATTCACTCCCATAAGATTTTGAGTTTTAAATTTTCTCCTCCTCCCTCCCCTCTCCTTTTCCCAAGATGGCATGCAATCTGATATAGGCTCTACTTACACATTCATATTAGCTCCTATCTTTAAAGTAAAATTAATTTCTATTTTTAAAATCATCAAGCTTTGTTTTTTCTCCATCTCAACCCTGTCCTTGCCCCCTTAAACAAAAACAAAACCTTTGTAACAAATAAGTGTAGTCAGGCAAATAAAATTCCCATATCGGCCATATCCAAAAATTTGTCTCATTTTGTATATTATATGTCCATCGCCTCTCTATCAGGAGATGGTTATCATCTTCATCACCAGTCCTCTGGAATTGTGGTTGATCTTGGCGTTGCTCAGAGTTCTTAAGTGTTTGAAAATTGTTCATTTTTATAATGTTGAGGCTATAGTATAAATTGTTCTCCTGGTTCTGTTTACTTCACTCTACATCAGTTCATACAAGTCTTTCCAGTTTTCTCTGAAATCATCTCTTCATTTCCTATGGCACAGTAGGATTCCATTCCATTCTTATGCTGTTTTTTGCTCAGCATTTCCTTAACTGATGGGTACCTCCTTGGTTTCCATTTTTTTGCCACTATAAAAAGAGCTGCTGTAAATATTTTTGTACATATAGAACCTTTCCTTCTTTCTTTGATAAGTTCTCTTTTCAAGAAGGCTTTGTTTCCAGCCTAGGAAAGTCCTTCCTTCTTATCTCTTGATCTCCCCCCAAATCCCTAGCACCTCACATCAGAGTTCATCCTTCAGGGACCAACCTGGGGAACTGTTGCCTGTTTTATTCTTTGCAAAACTCTTTCCCCTATCTCTAGTTCTCATCTTCTTGAAGGGGTACACGACCACTTCCAGCCACTGAAGTGCCTCCTCCCAGCTCTGTTCCTGTTGTCCCTATCCTCAGAGGGCTTCTCAGGAGGCAGGCAGCTGTTGGGCAAGTCTATTGTTTTACAAGTTATGTGTGGCCCTGAAGGATGCCAGCAGGGGTGTGCTGGAACGAGCTAGTACTGGCTCAGGAGAGCTGATTGTTAAATGTTCAATGTGAACATTTATACCTCAGAAATTGGCAAATACCACAAATAAGGGTTTGATTTATTGTTTTATTGATTGTCTAGACTTAAGAAAGTGATGAAGAATATCATAATAATGCAGATTTAACCCAAAGGTGTGTTATACATACATTTTGTTTTGGAGAGCCAATTGTTAAACATTTACCACCATACCACCTAGATGTCAGGTCCAATCATCTCCTAGGAGAATCACATCCTGCAAGGATTTTTACATCTTGAGGGATATTTTTAGCTCATGGACCGAGGACCAATCAGTTCTTGAAAGTCCTACATCTATGTGGAAGAAGCAACTCAGCCTTTGCCTTTGGGGACAGTAGGTAGCCATTTTCAGGTAGATACATGAGCAGAGCTCAGGGTTAGAAACTAAGACTAGATAGAAAGATCCAAGAATCTACAGCATAGATGGTAATTGAACTGACAGGAGCTGATGAAGTCACCAAGTGATCATAGAGAGAAAAGAAAAGAGGACATAGTCAACAAGTGTTCATTACACACTACTGTGTGACAGACACTGTATTAGGCAGTGGGGACACAAAGAAAGCCAGAAACATAGTCTGCCTTCAAAGAACTCACATTTTAATGTGGAAAACATGTGAAAATTGCACACTCTCTTTATATATATATTATATATACATACATACATACATATATAGTCTAAAGAGACAGAGACAGAGAGACACAGAGAGAGACAGACAGACAAATGGACAGACAGACAGAGACAGAGACTGGAGGTCAGGATGAAGCCAAAGAATAGGTTTAGAAGTGATAGGAGACCGATTCAATGAAAGAATTTCAAAGTTCTCCATCATGGCAACGGAATGCTTGTGGATCAAGAGTGTGATGGCTACATCAAGGGTAGAGGGGAAGCCAAAGGGACGTCCCACTCCGTCTCCCCCTGTGCATTTTCCCCAAACTTCAGGATCCCTTTGGAGGCCCTTTCTTCTGACCTAGGGATCCTGGAGGTCTCAAATGTTAATTCTAGGGGCTAGAAATGGAATAGAGAGAAAGAGCCGGGGAATCTGCCAAAGGCCTAGAATGGCAATGGATTGAACTGGATGGCCTTTGCGGTCCCTTCCAACCCCAGCTTTCTATGAGTACTACTAAAGTCATGCAAGGCCACTACTTTTCTGTCTTTGGGCCTATAGAAGAATACCAACCCGGGTATATATGTGAGCTGTTATTGTTCTTATACAATCTGAGGAGACAGGCATTAAATAGACACAGGGTCCCTGTCACAATCCTTTCTTGTGAACATTCCAGAGCTTATACATGTTGTCAGCTAAACTCTTTTGGGTTAGGAGGAAGGGAAGAGAGATTATTAACTAGATAACCAGCAGAACAATAGCTAGTGGTTATGGCATCTGGGACAAGAGCACAGGATAATACTCTCAAATAACCCCTGTTGAGAAGTCCCTGGGACATAGTGGGGAAAAGACCCTTGACTGTAGCCCATGAGGGGGAAGATAGGAATCTCATCATGATGCCAGTGCTAGGGAGGCTCTGCATAATTCAAAGCCACGAAGGCATAAGGGCAAGGAATTAAACATATCATCTTCTGGCTTCTTTTGATGATTTATTTTTGTTAATTCATTTCTATGCAGCTGAAAGAGTTAAAGTTCTACCAAAACATATATTTAGTGTATTTTAAAATTTCACAATCTTTAAAAAATTTTTTAAAAATTTTTACACACTTAAATTTTGGTGCCCTAGGATAAAATTCCAGTTGCCCAGCCATAGTGTGGTAGGAGCAATGTCTGTTGGGGTCCCTGTGACATAAACCAGGATAATTTCTCTGCCCTGCAAAAGCTAGCAAAGTTGTCCTTGAGACTTGCTTGGTCCAGAGTTAAGACATAACTTCCTGATCACTTAGGACCCATATAAAAATCAGGGATCCTCAGACTTGATGGACATCCCACTGTTGTGCTAGTCAACATACCCTTCTGACCAGATATATTTCTATTTGGAGACAAAGAGAACCTATGCATACCTGAACAAGTAAGTGCCATGTCTTTGCTATTTTCCTCCCTATTATGAATTAAACTTATTATGATATATCTGTGCCCACATGGGTGTCTAAATATATGGATGTATCTCATAGGTGGCAGAGATAGACATGTTCTGAGGTCAACCCACCTCTGCAGAGAGGAAGAATACCAAGTCCCGTGGCTTTACCATCAGCATGAGAGCTGGAAGGACCCAGAAGACCACAGGTGTATTGCCAAGGCTGGGGGCTCTTTTGTCCAAAAGGGTGTGTACCTGAGGGAGATAAGGAGGCAGCGTGTTTAACTTGTTCTTTTTGGTCTCATAATGAATGAAAAAAATATATATTAGCCTCTTACTATATGCTAGGCATTGTGCTAAGCATTGGTAAAGATAGCCCCTGTCCTCAAGGAGTTTATATTCTAGTGGGGGAAGACAAGTCATAAAAGGTGGTTAGAAAGGGAGGATGATATGTACATATCAGCATAGTTCATAAATGGCCTTGAGGTGGCATGGAGGTCTGGTTCTGGGCAAAATATCACCCATCAGAGTCTAGGATCCCAGAGGTCGGAGCCTTGGTTCCAATGGGAGGAGGATGAAGAGGATAAGGATGGCCAGAGTACAGGCAGCATAGTTTGGGAATGTCTGGGAAGTAGACTGCCCCATGTGCACATTCAATCGTGGGAGAGGGAATAGACATTCCCCACAGGGAAGCCACCGTACTTCACTGAGTCAATGGGGACTGGGTAGATGGGCAAAGCTAGGGTAACAGTAGTGGCTGGAGAAGTCAGCTCAGGAGATCCAGTAGGGTTTGAGCTAGCAAGAACTAACCATTGGGAGAGGTGGGGTGATTGGTGAGAATGTATTGGAAAGCCAGGGCTTATGACATTAGGGTCCTTTCAACAGGAATGTAGAGGGATGCACAGAAGCCAAATCCTTGAAATTCCTGAGGATGTACAACCTGAGTCTATTATCAAGTATATGCCTTGCCAGAGGCCAAATAAATGCGTGGTTGTAGGGGGCTGACCCCTTCTTACCCAGGGTTTCTCAGTGTGTTTGTGTGAGCCCCATCAGAGCTAGAACATCAGGGGATGTGGTAGGGAGCTGGCCTCTCTTGATCTCTAACAATCTTTGGGTCTGCCACTTGGGGGAGCCCTGAGACTCCCTATCTTCCAAGATGATATGAGAATAGTTCCTCATGGAAGCCTTCTCTTCCAACCCATTTGTCACCAAGGCAGCTAACTCTGGATTTCTCCATGTTCTTCCCAGGAAATCATGGGAGATTATTCTACATCCCTTCCAAATATGAGTTCTGAGTTTTGTTTTGGACTTGTTCAACTTGAGGTATCAGTGGGAGATGAGGAATAAGAGGAGATGAGGAGATAGAGAACCATTTAATCAACCAATAAGCATTTATTAAGCATCCACCATGGGCCAAGCACTGTAATAGATGCCAGGGAAACAAATAACACACACACACACACACACACACACACACACACACAATCCCTACTCTGAAGGGGCTTACATTTTAATGGAGGAGACAATATAAACACACACACATATGCATTTATGTTGGATAAATATATGTAATGGTGGTTTGGCCAGCCCTACCTCCATTACATGTGTAGGATAAATTAAGTAATTAGGGAGGGAGGGTATGGGCAGGGAGAGGGAAAAGGGGGAAAGATCAGGGAAAGTTTCATGTAGGAGATGGTATTTAAGCTACATCTTGAAGGAAGAGAGGGATTCTGTAAGGCAAATGGTAAAGAGGAATGCGTCCTAGGCATGGAGGATGGCCAGGACAAAGATCCAAAGGTGGAAGATGGAACATATATGAAGAGCAGAGAGAAAATCATTTTGTCTGGATTACAGAGTGCAGGAATGAGGTTGGAACCAGGCTGACTTCATCATGCCCATGCACCATATAACCTCCCCTCTCCCCAACCTTTTTAATTTCTTTTTATGTATTGTTCCCCACCACTAGATTGTAAGCTCCTTGAGGGTAAGGACTATCATGCCTTTCTTTGTATCCCCAGAATTCAGCACAATGCCTAGTACATAGTAGGTTATATCTATATATCTCTCTATATACATATATACATACATATATATATACACACATATGTATATATATAGTGTGTATATGCATATATATAGTGTTTATGTGTGTATGCGTGTATATGTGTATATTTACTCTGAAGCATTTTAAAAGCCAAAAAGGGTCCATATTTTATCCTAGATGCAATAGGGAGCCATTGGAGATTATTGAGAAGAGAAGCGATAAGGTCAGATCTCTCCTAAAGGTAGTTGTGAGGAGGCTGGATTTGGGGGGGTGGGGTGTAGAGATATTAGGCAGAGATTCCAATTAGAAGGCTATTGCAATAGTCTAGCCAAGACGGGATGAGGGCCTAGACTAAGGTGGTGCCTCTATGAGTAGGGAGAAGGGGTTAGAGATGGGAGATATTTTGGAGATAGAAACAGCAATTTTGGCAAAGGACTAGATCTGCGAGGTGAAGGAGAGTGAGGAGTTAAGGATGATGCCAAGATTACAGATCTAGGGGACTGGAGGAAGGATAATGCCTTCTATCACAATAAAGGAGTCTGGAAGAGGGGTAGTTTTTTTTGGGAAAATATTATGAGTTCTCTTTTGGCCACATTGAGTTTTAGATGTCTCTGGGGTATCAGTTTGAAATGTCCAATAGGTGACTGAAGCTGAGGAGAGAGATGTAGGGATCTGTCAGTAATCAGCGCAAATATGAACCTTAAACCAGTGGGAGCTGATGAGGTCCAATGTTAAGAGAGCCTAGGACAGAGCTTTGGAGAACACCTACAGTTAAGGGACTTGATAGGGATGATGAGCTAGCAAAGGAAAGTGAGGAGCTGACAAACAGGGAAGGGGAGAACCAAGAGACATGAGAGTCATGAAAATGCAAAGACTCTTCAGGAGAAGAAGGTGGTCAGAAGTGTCAAAAGCTTCCAAAGAGGTCAAGAAAGATGGAGACAGATTTTTTTTTTTGCATTTGGCTGAGAAAGGGAGGAGGGATATAGAATAAGCACATTAGGGAATAATAGGGTGTAATGAGAGGTTTTTTTTAAGGTAGGGAAAACTTAGACATGTTTGAAGGCAATAGGAAAAGATCTATTAGATAAGGAGAGACTGAAGGTTAGAGAGAGTAGAGGTGATCTGATGGAGAGGGTGAGAGGGTATAAGATCAAGCGACAGCTAGGTGGCACAATGGATGAAGTGCTGGGCTTGGAGTCAGGAAGACTCATTTTCCTCAGTTCAAATCTGGCCTCAGACACTTACTAGCTTGTATGATGCTCGACACGTTACTTTACTCTATTTGTCTCAGTTTCCTCATCTGCAAAAATGGCAAAATACTCCAGTATCCTCATCAAGAAAACCCCAAATGGGGTCATGGAGAGTCAGAAATGACTGAAAATGACTAAACGACAATAACCAAGCCTTTCTGATATGATGATTTTTGGAGCAATCTAGATGGCATAGTGGATAGGGTGTTGGGCCTGGAGTTAAGAAGACCCGAATTCAAATCCAGCCTCAGACACTTACTAGCTGTGTGATGCTGGGCAAGTCATTTAACAATGTTTGCCTTACTTTTCTCATCTGTAAAATGAACTGGAGAAGGAAATGGCAAGCCGCTCCAGTATCTTTGCAAAGAAAATCCCAAATGGGGCCACAAAGAGTCCAACAGGAATGACTGAACAACATCAGATTAAGGGCACAAGTAGGAGGGTGGAGCTTGGCAAAGAGAAAGGCTGCTTAATGGTCAGAGTCTAGAACAAAGGAAGAGATAGTGGGGGGATAACGTGAAGGGGTTTTTATGTGAAAAAAATGGTCTAAGAGATTGCTTGCTGCTGCTGTTTGTCCTCCGTGAACAGGGAAGTGATTCCATGATGTGCAAGTAAATTGGATTACAGTGAAGGAGGGCTGTGCAAAGTCACCAGCCTCAATTTCTCCTCCGGAGCCACCTGGGTCCAGTGGCCAAGTATGGATCAAGACAACTGGATGTGGCCCAGGATATGGTGAATGGCCTCAAATTTCTCAATAAAGTGAGAGGTGAGTGTTTTAGCTGAGGGAGTGGTGAGGAGGGGACTGCATGGCTGGCTTGAGGGGAGAAGAGAAGGATTGGAATAGTTTCTGTAGGAAGTGAGATAAAGAATCAATTAGAGAGAAATAAAAAGATTGTCTTGTTGTGGTGAGTTAGTTACCATAAATGGGTAGTGTAATTAGGGAACTTGTTTACATGACTTCCATCCCAGCCATTCAGTAGAATGTGAGTGGTAGAGGAGGAGGCAGATGGTGGGTGGGACCCAGGGCTGAGATTAGGGGAGAATGAATGGTTCCTGGATTAGAAGAGTAGGATTGAAGAGTAGAGGTCAGAACAGGGGCACTAGCCTTTGAGAGTACTAAGGGGTAGAGAAATTGGAGGTTCTGATAAAGGTAAAGCATAGGTTTAGAAGCACTGAGGCATAGAGAGAGATGGAATGATAGGAGGTTATGGTCAGAGGGAGGAATGTCATAAACGTTGATCAAGGAAATGGATCACTTTCCAGCTCTAAAGTTTTATGGACCATGTAGACATGCAGACACGAGTTGGAAATACAGATGCATCTGATTATTAATGTAGAGTTGGAAGTGACCTCGGAGACCATCTAGTTCAGCCTCTGTATTTTATAGGGGAGGCTGTCTCAGAGACATCATGTGAGGTAGGCACTACATGTATCATGGCTCTCCATTTTATGGGTGAAGACAATGAGGGTGAGAGAGGTTAAGTAATTTGTCCATGGTTCCATAGCTAGGAAGTGGCAGAGGTAGATTTTGAACCTAAATCTCTCATGACTACAAGTCCAGAAATCTTTCCATTACAGCACATTTTCTCTGTACCCAGCTCTCGTTCCATACAAACTAATCCAGCATGTCCAATCCAATAGACATTTGTTAAGCACATTCTAGGTGCTAGGCACTGTGATAAGCACTAGGCACACAATTAATAAAAAGAAAACCAGGCCTCCCCGCTCATGGAGTTTACAATCTAATGAGGGGAGACAGCATAGAAAAGGAGTCAGGAAAGCCAGGTGTGTGTGTGTGGAAACAAAGGGGTACCTTTGTTCTGTTCTGTAGAGTTGAAACCAGGCAAATCAGATGTAAAGTGGAGTGAGTTGGGTTCTGGTCTCCATAAAGGAAAGCATTGGGAGGAGTTTGGTACTTTGCCCTCCAGCCCTCTAATCAGAGGGGAGGAACATCTGAGGGAGGTACATTTACTATGTACCAAGAATTTATTCAGAAAATGGGGCCATGTGTTGCCCTTGGCATAAGGAATGTTGGAAGAGACCTGAGTGTGAATAAGGGAAAATATATATATATATATATACAAGGGGTTAAAAAGGGAGAAAAAGAGTAGGAGGTCTTGGAGCAGGTCCTTGTCCTTTTCATAAGGCTTCAAACTGGAAGATCATTTTGGCAGGCCCTTTCATGTTACAGATGAGGTCCAGAGAGGAGAATTGCTCAAGGTCATACAGACAGCCAAGTCAGAATTTGACCCTTATTGAGATAATGTGGCATAGTAATTAGGTTATTAAATTTGGAGCCTGGAAGACCTGGGTTCTAATCCCACCTCTAAAGCTTAATTAGCTTCATTCATTTAATCTCTCCAAGCCTCAGTTTCCTTATCTGCAATGTAAGGATAATAATAGGTACTGATCTCACAAGTTGGTTGTAAGGATTTAATGACAAAATGTAGGTAAAATGCTGTGTGAATCTTAAAGTGGTAAAGAAATTTGACCTATTATTATTATTGCTGCTGCACAACATCAAACTCCATTGGGTCCTTGGAACAGAAGCCGGACTGAGCATGACTTGTTTGGTGATATCACTGCACATTAAAGAACCTTAGTTGTTAATCTTTTTTAAAAATAAGTTTTATTGGCAGAGGCAATTTTCTCTGGGAGCTCCTTACACTGAAAAAATCAAAGGGCTAGTCTGGGGGAAAAAGTTTTATTGATGTATTTTGATTTTTTTTAATATTGCAGTCATTACTGGAAATACAAATCTGGAAAAACTTAAAGGCTTCCTTGAATTGAACTCTCTCTTGTAATGGAGGAAAACAGTTAAGCAAATAACCTTATAGGATAAGACCATGAGCTCCTTGAGATCTGATTTTTGTCTTTCTTCACCAGGCAGAGTGCCTGGCACACAGTAGGTGCTTAATAAATGCTTGTTGACTGATTGACATCTATCTTCCCCTCTCAGATTGCCTTCCATCCACTCCATATTTATAAGGTGCATACCAGTTTATGTACTGGTTTTTCCTTCAATTCAATTGAATAAATATTTATTAAGTGCCTACTGTGTGCCAGGCATTGCGCTAAATGCTGGGGATACAAATAAGAAAAAGAAAGGCAGTCCCTGTCTTAAAGGAGCTTACAGTTTAATGGGAGAAGATAACACATAAAAAGGGAGGAGGAATGTTCTAGGGCAGGGGTGGAGAACCTCAAGGCCACATGTGGCCCTCTAGGTCCTCAAGTGCAGCCCTTTGACCGAGTCCAAACTTCAAAGGGCCACACCTGTTCTAGGGCATGATGTTCAGTGGAGGCTAAACCAAGCAGACTTGCTGATGGGAGAGTGGAGAGTCACCCTCATTAGAATACAAGCTCCTTGAGGATGGTGACTGGGTTTGCTTTTTCTTTTTATTCCCAATACTTTGGGACTGTGATTTCTCTGGCATAGAGGACTCCTGGAGGAGGCACACCCCTTTACCAGTGCAGGTTGGCACCTTCTCTGCAACTTCCAAAATATATAACTACCTAGAGCAACAGTTCTCAAATTTTTTGATCTCAGGATGCCTTTATACTCTTAAAAATTATTGAGGATGCCCCCTCCAAAGAACTACTGTATATGTGGATTATATCTACCTATATTGACTGTATTGGAAATGAAAACATCTTAGTGTTATTATGAAACTAGTTTTGACTATGAGGTCAAAGGGTCTCAGAGACTCCAAGGGTCCCTGGATCCCACTTTGAGAATTCTTGAGCCCTGGGAAGTAAAGTGACTTGCCCAGGGTCACACTGCCAGACTGTGTCGGAAACAAGGCTTGAGCATAGGTTTTTCGGACTTCACAGCCATCTCTCTATTCACTACTTCACACTGACTCACCATGTAAGTCAACTGATTTACAAATTCTACTTGAGGTGTCTATTCCCCCAACCTTCCTCCATGTGGAGAGAGGAGGGTAGGATGCTCCCATCATCTGTTCTCCAAGGCCATTTTGTTTGGTTTTGTTTTCATTAGTTTGTTCTTTGGCTTCCTTTTAGTGAGATTTCTATTTACATCCCTGGAGTCATTAGATATATTCTTTTGATTCTTCTTTTTTCTCTATATCAGCTTGTCTACATTTTTCTTTGAATTTCTGAATTCCTCATTGCAGCACAATAATATCCTATCACAATTGCATAGAATAAACTCACTCCCTTTGACTCCAATCATCTGGGCCTCTGGATGATGAGAGGACCTCTGGAACTTTCAGATGCACAAGATCACCCCCAAACCCGGGGTCATCCATCTTGACATTGATACTCGATCACCTTCTCAGGAAAGAAAACACAAAACAAGAAGGTCAAATGTGGTCCAGGCAGAAGCTCACCAGGTGGAATCTCCTATCCTAGCCATCTGAGAGGAGCTACCATGATGCCCCAATGGGGAAGGGACAGCCAATCCTCCCAATCCCTCCCTGGGAGTCTCAGAGTTACATGCTGCCACCTGGAAGGTCAAAGGAAGAGGCTGGTTGCCAATTCTATAATGAAAATAGAACTAAGTGAAAAGGCTCAGACAAAGTAGGGAGATTTATGGAGATCCATAAACATATTGTGTAGAGAGGTGGAAAAAACAAGTTTGCAAATAAATGAGCTCCAGGGTGAGTAGGATTCAATTCGGTTCAACTCAGACATTTACTAAGCACCAACTCTGGGCCAGGCTCAGGCTCTAAATGTATGTTCTAAATGCAAACATTTAGAGATACAAAGACAAAAAGAGACATGGTCTCTGCCCTCAAAGGGCTTATATTCTAACTGGATCCATCCGTGTTAACAGATCAAAGTAAAACCAGCAGAGGCTTTATTATACATGACAAAGATAATGGTGCTTGCAGAGGTACGGGACCTTCTGTAAGGTGGGACTGCCAAAGGGCAGCTCAGAAGATTTTCCAGTATTAGCTTTCCCTCTTTCTTCAGGAGAGGTATGTATGCCCCTGAGAAGGCAACAATCCTCCGTTGGCATAGGAAACCATAATGGCCCCTAAACTTGATAAACAATGCTGTGTCATTTTCATTTTTTTATATTTTATTTAAAATTTTTGTTACATTTTAAGTTCCAAACTATCTCTCTCCTTCCTTTCCCACTCTGCACTGGAGAAGGCCACGTTTCACACACGTACAAAACATATGTATATATACACATATATATACATATACATACATACACATATATGAAGGCATATTATATATATTTCTATTTATCAGTTTTTTCTCTGGAGGTAGATAGCATGTTCCTTCATAGGTTCTGTTGTAGTTGTTTTAAATATTTATGATACTTAGAATAGCTTAGTCGTTCACAGTTATTCTTCGAATAGTATTGCTGTTACTGTATACAATGTTATCTTGGTTCTGTTCACTTTACTTTTCGTTACTTCATCCAAGTCTTTCCATGTTTTTCTAAAATCAACCCGCTCGTCATTTCTTATCTTAATTTTTTTATTTAATATATTTATTTTTCAGCATTGATTTTCACAAGAGTTTGAATTACAACTTTTCTCCCCATTTCTACCCTCCCCCCCACTCCAAGATGGCATATATTCTGGTTGCCCTCTTCCCCAGTCAGCCCTCCCTTCAGTCACTCCACTCCCCTCCCATCCCTTTTTCCCTTCCTTTCTTGTAGGGCAAGATAAATTTCTATGCCCCATTGCCTGTGTATCTTATTTTCTAGTTGCATGCAAAAACTTTTTTTTTGAACATCTGTTTTTAAAACTTTGAGTTCCAAATTCTCTCCACCCCTCCCTTCCCACCCACTCTACCTAAGAAGTCAAGCAATTCAACATGGGCCACACGTGTATCATTATGTATAACCCTTCCACAATACTCATGTTGAGAAAGACTATATTTTGCTTCTTCCTAACCAATCTCCCTTTATTGAATTTTCTCCCTTGACCCTGTCTCTTTTTGAAAGTGTTTGTTTTTGATTACCCCCACCCCCATGTGCCCTCCCTTCTATCATCTCCCCTTTTTTTATCTTCTTCCTCCTTTTTTCCTGTGGGGTAAGATACCCAATTGAGTATATATGGTATTCCTCCCTCAGGTCAAATCTGATGAGAGCAAGATTCACTCATTCCCCCTCACCTGCCTTCTCTTCTCTTCTTGCAGATCTGCTTTTTCTTGCCACTTTTATGCAAGATAATTTGCCCCATTCTATCTCTCCCTATCTCCCTCTCTCAATATATTCCTTTCTGATCCCTTAATTTGATTTTATTTCTTTTAGATATCTTCCCTTTGTCTTTAACTCACCCTATGCCTGCTCTCTCTCTCTCTCTCTCTCTATGTATATATATATATATATATGTACACATACATATATACATATATACACACTCACATATACACACATGTGTGTGTATATATATATATATATATATATGCATATTCCCTTCAGCTACCCTAATACTGAGGTCTCACGAATCATACACATCATCTTTCCATGTAGGAATGTAAACAGTTCAACTTTAGTAAGTCCCTTGCAATTTCTTTTTCTTGTTCTTTTTCTTGATTACCTTTTCATGCTTCTCTTGATTCTTGTGTTTGAAAGTCAAATTTTCTATTCAGTTCTGGTCTTTTCACTGACAAAGCTTGAAAGTCCTCTATTTTATCGAAAGTCCATATTTTGCCTTGGAGCATGATACTCAGTTTTGCTGGGTAGATGATTCTTGGTTTTAATCCTAGCTCCATTGACCTC
>CM053622.1:768830337-768890018 GCA_028646595.1 Phalanger gymnotis
ACTTGCTTTTCCAAATCCTTTTTGAGCTCTTCCATGGCCTGAGACCAGTTCATATTTTTCTTGGAGGCTTTTGTTGTAGGCTCTTTGACTTTGTTGACTTCTTCTGACTGTATGTTTTGGTCTTCTTTGTCACCAAAAAAGGATTCCATAGTCTGAGGCAGGATTTGAACTCAAGTCGGACTCCAAATTTATCCAAAGCTTACCATATTCACCCCACCCCCTTCTTAAACTAGGAAGAGTTTCATTCATTCATTCATTCATTCAAAAGAATGAATAAATTTAATTCAATTTAACATGCATCCATTAAGTATCTACTATGTACCAGGCACTGGCAACATAAAAACAAAGAACGAAACAGTCCCTGCCTGTTTTACTTGAAAGAAACAAATAAACATTTCTGTGGGCCCCACTAAGCCTGTCCAAAATTTCTTTCTTTCCTTTCCTTTCCTTCCTTCCTTTTCTTTCTCTGTATACGTGTTGTCCATGTAGGCTATGTGTTGTCTAAATGTGTACAATTTCAATCAGTTGAGAGTCAATCAGATGTGGAGAGGCAACGTGGGCTGGTAGATAGAGAGGTGGCCTTGAAGCCAGGAACACCTGATGGGAGGTGTGAAGTGGTAGTTCTGGAATCTTACCTATCCCTCTGCAAGGTAGACAGCCTAGAGAGATGCAGGAGAAGAAGCCATGAGGCTTGCTACTCTGCTCCCCAAAGAGGGGTTATCAGACTAGAATAATTTCTATCTTCTTCCCTAAATAATGATGATCTATGTGAATGATTTTTCTCTTAGGTTCCAGTTACTTTCCTTTAAAGTCCTAAAAGGGGAAGGGGTATTTTAAACCTCTATGTCACAGCCTAGCCCCTTCCTACCAAATGCTAATTACACAAAAGATGATCACAAATAGTGAATAGCAAGTAAATCTATTTATCCAAAAAGATAGCAAAGAGAAATCAGAGAAATGATGCAAATTAGGACATACCAGAAAATACACAGAATAAATAAGCTCTCCTGCTGGGAGCAGGACATCTCAGTTTACCTGAGAGAGGTTCACCCAATGAAAAATTCCCTAGAGTCTCTTGGGAAGCAAACTAGAACCAGGGCCATATTGAAGAGTCAGCTGTGCCTTACTAAGTCTTCTCTCTCTCCCCTGAACTGTGTGTGCTCCCTCAAAGCAGAAATGAAGAAGATCTGTCCACTTCAAAGTTCTCATGTAAACTCTGTCCCTCATATAGGCATGCAGCACTGAGTCAGCATTCTCACCATCAATGAGGAGAGTCTAAGGAAAATTTCCCAGGCTTAGGTTTAAATATTAAAATGCTTTTTTAATTATGAACTAGAACATCATCATCAACAATACACAAAGAAAGTCAGAAAAATAATGATTGTATGGGAAACTAGAAATCTATTACTTGTATTTCATTTCTTTAAATGTACATTAAATTTAACATTGTACCAGCATTATCCTACTTGTCTGTATCCTCCCCAAAGTTCTCTCTGGTCTCCTCTGTGTATTTGTAAATATTACATTTTCATTTTTTTCCTCTCTTTCACTTCCCATCACTCTGACTACTCCCACTCTATCCCCTCTTGGCTCTTCTCCTACTTGTAACCCTCTCCTTCAATAAAAGCACTCCCTTACAACAAAAATATAGACGAGCAAAACAAATTCATGTTGCTGTGGTCTTGTCTGGAATTATTCATTTCCATCTGTTCCCATGTCCTTCACCTCTCCATCAAGAGATGGGAAGCACTCCCTTCTTCCTTCCTTTTCTTTTCTTGTCCTTTCTTTCCTTTTCTTCCTTTCATTCCCTTTATTTTCTTTTGCCTTCCTTCCCTCTTTCCTTCCTTATCTCATTTCTTCTTTTTTCCTTCCCTCTTTCCTTCCTTTCTTCCCTCTTCCCTTTCTTTCCCTTCCCTTCCTTTCCCTTGATCCCTTCCATTTTATTCATATGTTTATAATTAGTTCAAACAATTTTGCTGGCTTGATTCTATATTGCCTCATTCAAATATTTTCACATTTCTCATATATGTATATATAACATATATGCAGTTTTATATATGTTATATAACATATAAAACATATATGATGTTTTTACAGCACAGTAATATTTCATTACATGAACATATCATAATTTATTTAACTGCCCTCAAAATGTTGGATATAGAGTTCATTCCTCAATTTTTCTATTACAAATCTGGTAGCTATGAATTGTTGTGTATAGCGAGGTCCTCCTTCCCTTTTTATGATGTTTCTGGGATATGCTCCTAGCAATGGAAAACACTGAGTACAAAGGTATGATCAGCTTTGTGATTTTTAGTGGATATTAATTCACATAGGCAATTTAGCAAAATGACACCTCTGTTAACTGTTTCTCTGGATTAGTGTTATTCCTCCTCAGTTAAATAGGGAAATAGGATCACGGGAAACATGGGAATTTGGGGCTACAAAGCAGCCTAGAGATGACTTAGGCCAACCCCCTTCCTTTACAGATGAAGAAGACGGGAGCCCAGAAATGAAGTGATTCATCCGAGATCACATAGCTTCTCAGTGACAAAGCAGACACTCCAAATCCCTATCCCTTTTTACATTTTTTTTTGTCTCTTTTGTTTGTAGCATTTGTCTGATTGGTTTCTAAGCATTCAGGTATGCCCCAAAGGAGGGCTAAGGGCTTGGTGAATGCATCTATTTTATGATGACCAGAATGTCCATAACTGTATTTAGAGACGTAATACTTTTGGTGCTACAAAAAGCAGCTGAATGACCTGGACATTTAGGTGACATGATCTTTTCAACAAGTATGAAGTCACCTCTGGTGAAGGTCAAGGGTGCTTACTGAGCCACGGTGGATGAGAAATAGAATGCTATCTTTTTGAAACCGAAGAGTGAAAGGTAGAACAAGAATTATAGTCTCAGAATTTCAGAGCCAGAAGGGACCTCGCCAGACATTTGGGCAACCCACATGCAAAAGAATTCCCTACTATAACATACTCAAGAAATAGGCATCCAGCTTCTGCTGGAAGACCTGCAGGGAAGGGGAGCCCACCATCCCTCCTGGGAGCCCATGCCACTTTGAAGACAGCTCTGATATTGGGAATTATTGTGTGGAATGGGTACATGAGAATAATTTGTTCCAATGCCCATGAAGGAAGCTGAAGCGGGCACTGTGGAGGGCTTAGAGCTTGGTCAGACATTGGTGACACCAAGGTTATCTACTGCATCCCAGGACATTACCAGTTATTTTGACGTTGGTCCTACCACTGCACTTCAATGACTCTGGAAGAGAGGGAGAAGCTAATGACAGTGCAACTCTGCCTTACTGAAATCCAGTTCATGTGCAAGTGAAGACATCACCCTATGATGTCGTTGGTTCTCTTTGAAAATGAAGGACCAACAACAACAACAATTGTTGGGAAGTTTTTTTTTCCTTGACTTCAAGCCTACATTGTCTTCTTGACAGCTTCCACTTAGTTCTAGTTCTGCCTTCCATGACAAACCACAAGTCTAGTCCCTTTTCCCCATGTACATCTTCAGATGCTTGAAGACAGTTTTTACACATCTGCTAAATCTTTTCTTCTTCAGGCTAAACATATCTATTTCTTTCAGTGGATCCTCCTATGGCCTAGACTCAAGGTCCCCAACAATCCTAGTTGCCTTCCTCCGTATGCTCTCCAGGTTATCAGTGTGCTTCCTGGACTGTGGTGCCCAGAATGGAATACTCTAGATGTGGTCTGACCAGAGTGGAAGATAAGGAACTAGCACCTCTTTATCTTGGGAAGCTGAGCCTTGATGCAGGTCAAGATTGTATTACTTTTTTTTTTGGCATTTACCATATCACACTATAGACCTAGGTGTGAAACTTTGCATTTACTCAATGAAATGGATCTGTGATCTCATCATGATGAATATTTCCTCCAAATACAATGGTCAAAATCCACCCACGTCTGCCCATCCTATTGATGGGCAACTCTTGAGTACGTCTTCCCATAAATTGGTCACAAGGGGTCTACCCAATGTGTTGTGTGCTTTGGTTGATTTCTCGTGGTGTCTGAAGGATATCAATGGCGTATACTGGTGACCTACTGGTTATCCCTCAGTCCATGTGACTAGTTAATTTTTTTGGATCCTGAATTCCTTTGATAATATAACAGTGGTATGTCACTTTTTCTTCTGCTTCTTCACTCTATTAATAACATGCTGTAGTCTGCTCATACCCACTGTATATCTCTGTGTTTTTCTTTGGGTGATCCTCAATTTTAATTCCTTGGGAACTGTCATGTTTTGTAACTCACAATTGTAAAATATTTTTGGAAGAATATTTGTATTAAAAGAGCATGTTTTTGTTTCAGGGAGAAGCTTGGGGGCCAAAGGACAACTCTGGGTTTTCCCAAAGGCATTCCAGCCTTCTTTTCTTCTTATTCAATTCTAGGCCCATTTGCAGTGTCTGTTCAAGATACATACCTACTGATGAACCATCTCTGTACCAGATTATCTAGCCAACTGCCCATCCCATTTTGTTCATTAGGCAGCTATATCCCACTTTGTTTTTCCTGTGTGCGTAGTTAGACCAAACTCCTTTAAGTGAATACAGGTCTCATCTAGGGCACAAGACTTTACATTTATCCCCATCAACTTCATTTTAATAGATTTAGCACAATGTTCATAAGATCATAGAGTAATAGGACCATAGATTTAGAGATAGAAAAGACATAAAGACAAGTATGTAATTTGTCCAGAGTCATATGTCTTGTAAGTATCTGAGACGGGATTTGAACACAGGTCTTTCTGATTTCAAATTCAGTGCCCTCTCCACTATGCAGCATTGCCTTTCTATAAACTCGTTTGTTAAGATCTTTTTGGATCCTGCCTTTGTCATCTGTTATGTTAGCTATCCCTCCCAGATTTGGGTCATCTGAAAATTTAATATGCATGCCATTTACGCCTTTACCCAAGGCACTGACGAAGGTATGTAACAGTAAAGGGAAAAGAATAGATCCCTGGAGAACTCCACCGGAGATGTCTTTCCCAGCTGGCATCCAGTCTCAGTCTTGATTCTATGTAATTATATTACTATCTAGTCTACATATCTCCATTCCCCACAAATTAGCATAAGATATCTAAAAATTATGAATTAAAGAAAAAGATAATTAAGTTTGATCTGTTCAAGAGCAGCGGTCATCAGTAAAGAAAATAAATCATAGCCCTAGAGCTTGAAGGGGCCTTAAAACATAGACTGTTAGAAGTACAAGGGATCTGAGAAAAGAGAATGTCAGAGCTGGAGAGAAACATAGGACACAGAATGCTGAAGCTACATAGGACTTCGGGTGCTAAGGGGCGCCATAGTGCGCAGTGCTAGGCTTGGAGTCAGGAAGACTTGTCTTCCTGATCAGACACTTCCTAGCTGTGTGACCTTGGGCAAGTCACTTAACCCTATTTGCCTTGGTTTCTCAGCTGTAAAATGAGCTGGAGAAGGAAATGGCAAACCACTCCAGTATCTTCTTGCAAAACAAACAAACCAAATGGGGTCACAAAAAGTGGGACATGACTGAAATGACCAAACAATAACAAAAATCAGTGTTTCTGTAACACCCACTTGTCCTACTTTTACAAATTTAATCTCTTTTCCACACTACAATCTTTTTAATATTTGAAGATGGATATCACAGCCAACCTAAGTTTTCTCTTCTCCAATCTAGACGTCCCCAATTCTTCAGCCAGTCCTTATATAGCATGGCCTCAGTTCATCCTAAGCTGTAGTCCTTCTGACATCATCCTTATGGGGCTACTGTTTTGTATTCATTCTCTTTACCTGCTCTTGATGCCAGCTCTTATGTATGTCTTTTTAAAGTCTGAGATGGTTGATGAGTTCCCTGTGCATCCACATTAGTCTCTTTGGACAGCTCCTCCTTATTTCCTCCCTAGAATCTTCTGGGTTTGTGTCTTTAGAATTGATGCTCCCTCATGCATACAATCTGACCAGATCTATAACCCCATATTTCAGAAAAGGGATTTCTATCTACTTCAATTGAGCCTCCATAAATTTCTCTCCGTGATGTCAGATTATCCCTTAAATGTACATAACAGCAAAATACAAGTTCAAATCCCACTGTCTCAGGAATAAATATCGAGAACAAACTTTCATGTGGGCCAACAGAGACGTATGTCCTGATTTTTGCTTTCTCTTGGCAGTTTTTCAGCTAGTGACATCAGTTTCTCCCTGCTCCAGCTGCAGTGCCCAAAGTCAGCTCAGCAAGATTTTCCTATTATGGTTCAATAAACTCAATTCAGTCATTTGGTACGATTGCACTAATTTTGCTGAGTCCTTTGTTAGAGGGACTGTGGTACAGAAGAGAAGGCTGGATTGGTTGTCAGAGGGCCTACAGGCCAATCCTGCTTTGGAGTTTGCTGTGTGACCTCGGGCAAGTCACTCTCTCCCCCAGACCTCAGTTTCCCTAATTATACGAGGGCTGGCTTCCCTAAGGAAACTTCTATGCCAATGTTCCATGTCCTAAAGTCTTATATCGTTGTTTAGTTCTTTTTCAGTTGTGTCTGACTCTTTGTGGCCCGATTTGGGGTTTTCATGGCGAAGACAATGGAGTGGCTTGCCATTGCCTTCTCCAGGTCATTTTACAGATGAGAAAACTGAGGCAAACAGGGTTAAGTGACTTGCCAGATTTGGCAGTGAGGCCAGATTTGAACTAAGGAAGATGAGTCTTCCTGACTCCAGACCTGGCACTCTATGAATTATGGCACCCAGAGACAAAGATTTAGTCTTTGTGATAATTAGAGCTATCCAGTGGTACTACTTTATATACCTATGAAACTAGCAAAAAGAGTTATGAATAGTAATGATAATAGCTAGCATTTACATAATGCTTTAACATTTACAAAGTGTAATTTTATGTCATACTATGTCATTTGAGCTTCACAGCCACCCTGTAAAGTTAAAAAAATATCAAATCCAGTGTCAAGGAAGGTGAGAATAAATGAACTGTGGGACTTTTTTCAGAGAATCTGCCCAAAACCTGTTCTAAAGAGGAAGCAGGGTGTTATTTGAAGGCAGATATGCTCTGTCCTAGGAGCAGGGGAACAAAAAACATACGATTCCATTGGTGGTAGAGCTGTGAAGTGGTGTAATATTTGGGAAAGCAATCCAGCA
Organism: Phalanger gymnotis; assembly: GCA_028646595.1. Taxonomy (NCBI): domain Eukaryota; kingdom Metazoa; phylum Chordata; class Mammalia; order Diprotodontia; family Phalangeridae; genus Phalanger; species Phalanger gymnotis. The sequence goes on from CM053622.1 coordinate 768,837,494, forward strand.
CTATCCTTATAGTAAGGATAATACATTCCCATAGTGCTTAAAGGTTCACAAAGTGCTTTCATCATAACAACCCTATGAGGGAAGTGGTAAAAGTGTTATTATGCCCATATGATAGATAAATGATAGATAAATAAATTGTCATTTATACGGGGCTTTAAAGTTTGCAAAACATTTTATATATGTAAGGGAGGGGCTCAATTGAGTAAATCAAGCCTCAAATCTTCCCCACTTCATTTAGAATAAGCAACAAGAGGCTAAGTAGATGAGAATGCTTCTCTGTTGCATAGGCTTTAGAGTAACTTTGAGGAAAGTCCTTGGTCCACCTAGAGTGACTTACATAGGAAATGCATTTGAATTGACTGAGGAAACTTGGTCATGCTCTGTGGGTCATCTATAAAACATCAAACCAGTTGGGTCTAAGAGATTTGAGCAAATAGAGGAGAGAATGTTCCAGCTTAAATGCCTGAGAAGAAATTGGTTTGAGGGGTTGGGAGGAATGGAGCCCCAGTCTTCAGCCTTAGTCAACCTTGGTATCCTATAATCACCACCCCCACCCCTCCCCCCATTTGGCTGGAGGATCCTCTTTCAAGCTTTCAAGGGTCTGAATTTTGGGCTTCTCCTCTTCCCATTAGCATCCTTCATCCATTAGCTGATGACCATTTCTACATTGGGGGCTAAGAACAGAATGGAAATGTATTCATACAAAGAACCAGCAGAAGCCACACTCTACCTGAGAAGAGCTTTTTGAATACCCCACAAAGGGAAGAAAAGGAGCCTGAGACCACTTTCCCCTGGATTCTATATGTACTGGTGGGAAGGTATGTTATAGGTTTTTGTGGGGATCTTTGTACCAACTGTTCTTACTCTACAGTCTAGCTCACTAATTGATATCAAGGATAATTGTGGAGGGGGAGAGCATACCAGTGGGTGCTCATGAGAATCATAAAACCAACCCCCAACCCCTCAAGAGTACCCCTGGAACTCCAAGGAGACATGTAGCTAGCCTTCCTCTGGGGACCCAACTTGTCAGAGCCTGTGAGAGTTAGGATGAGGAACTCCAGAATTTATATGTGAGATACATATGTATATATATGTATATATATGTGTATATATACACACACATACCTACATTTGAGTCTAACAACAGTCTTCTGAGGTAGGTACTGCTATAAATATCAGGAAAGTGACTTGCCTAGACTCATAGAGCTGGTAAATGTCAATGGTAGGAATCAAAACCAGTGTTCCTGACCACTCTCCCCACCACATCACACTGCACACACCACACTTCTTCTCTCAGATAATAGCAATAATAGCTAGCATTTGCATAATGCTTTAAAATTGATAGAAGTTGTACATACATTATCTCATTTGATCCCCACAACAAACCCATGAGGTAGGTACCACTATTATCTCCACTATACAGATGAGAAAACTGAAGCAAGGACATTAAGTGACCTATTCAGGTATCATCTTGCTTGCCTTATCAATAGGTGGGGGAGGGGCTGGAGGGAAAGAGAGAATTTGGAACTCAAAATTAAAACAACTTTTAATTGTAATTAAAATTAAAATAATAATTTTAAATTATTTAAATAAATTAAATAATAAAATAATAACCATTTTAAAATTAAAAAAAATTAAAAATAAATAAACAATTTTTAAAGATGTGATTTACCCAGGGTCATACGTGTAGTATATATCTGAGTCAGGATTCAAACTTGCATCTTCCTGACTCCAAATCCCTTGTGTCCACTATGCCCTTACTCCTACTCCTCCCAGAACCTCCATTTAAGGAGAGCGCCCAGGCAAGTCATGTCTCATTCTTTTCTGGGCTACATTTTGACCTTCCTCTATACCACGTCCTGCTCCCCAACATTCAGCTTTATTTAATATGTTATCTTTCCCCACTAGAATGTAAGCCCCTTGTGGGCAGGGATGGTCTTTTGCCTCTTTTTGTATCCCCAAAGCTTAGCACAGTTCCTGGTACATAGTAGGCACTTAATAGATGTTTATCGAATTGAGTTAATACTCAAATAATAACTGACTGGTTGACCGACCTAGTTGCCTAGATGAAGGAGGATCATGGGACCAGACAATTTAAAACAGGAAGGGATATTAGAAATCATCAAATAAAGCAATTAAGCCTCGGGGTGGTTAAGAGACTTGCCCAAAGTCACCTCGCTAGTAAATGTTGGTGTCAGCATTTGAACTCATGCCTCTTGACTGTCTGCTGTTCTTTCTGCTAAACCACATCAGAATTACAAAACTGAGCCAATGACCCTGCTGCTTGGGCTATATACTCACAGGTATTACTAAAAAGAAACAAGGACCTAGCTATACACACACACCTTCATAACTGCTTTATCTGTGATAGTAAAAAAACTGGAAACAACCTGTTAGGGAATGCTTGTATAACTTGAGGCATATGAATGTAATGTAATATTATTGCACCATAAAAGTGAAAAAAATATGAAGCTTACAAATAAATATGGAAAGGCAGCTGCAAATGGAAGAAGGGGGAAGGAAAGGACATACACGTCGACTGACTCCATAAAAAGCCACAAAACTTAAATACAGAGAAGGCAAAGGGCTGGGCTGGGAGGGGAAGTTGTCATGATCTGGCTACAGTTTGCATATTTTTTTCATATGGGAATGTAAATAGTTGGGAGTTTGAGGTTTTAATCCTCATTTTGCCTGTTCAATTGGTGGTATTTATTGAGTCATAAAGTTGACTTGAAAAGTTGGTACTGGAATAATAACTGCCACTTATGTAGTAATATAAAGTTTACTGAGCACTTTACAGAGGAATACAGGAGTTCAGAAACAGAACTGGCTGGGGCTAGAGATCAGCTAGACACACCTCATGACTTTGCAGAGGCCCACAGTAGTCCAAGTGACTTGTCCAAGGTCACACAGGTAATGAGAGACAGAATCAGGATTCAAACCCACTTTACATGTATTCTTTTATCTTCTAAGCTCCCCACATTTGGTAACAAATGGAAGAGACTCTTTTGGTTGCATTTGACTATGGGAACTGGTAACATCCCCCATTCTCTAGGCACATAAGTAGCAGTCATTCCTGGGCATCACATTTTAGGAAGGACATTGTCAAACTGGAGTTCATGCAGAGGAGGGCTTACCAAGATGAGGAGGGTACTGGGGACCATGTAGACTGGAGAAGTAAAGGCTGGGGGGATAGGATAGCTGCCTTCAAATGCCCTGAGGAGCCCAGTGGTCAATTTTGGGGAAATGATTATGAATGCTGCCTTAGACGTTTTGAATTTTGGACATCCTAGGGGACACCCAGTTTGGAGAGGACTGGGATGATGGACTGGAGCTCAGGAGAGAGTTGAAGGTTGGATATATAGACTTGGGAGTCATCTGCAAAGAGATGATAATTAATGAGGTCATCAAGAGATAGTATAGAGAAGGAAGAGGAGAGGGCCTAGAGCTTTGGGGTACTCTGACAGTTTAGGGATATAATATTGCTGATGGTCTAAGAAGAATACTGAGGAGTGGTCACACAGATAGGAGAACCAAGACAGCAGAATCTCGAAAACTCAGAGAGAGTATCCAGGAGAAGGAAAGTAGTCCACAATGTCAAAGGCTGCAGAGGGATCAAGTAGGAGAAATATTGAAAAAAATGCCATCAGATCTGGAAATTAAGAGATCACAATTCACCCATACCTGTTCATCCTGTTTGGCTTCTTATCACACCCTTCCATAAGTTTGCCACAGGAAGCCCATCCACCATGCTGGAGGCCCGCCTTTCTCGTGTTTTCCTGAGTCCACAAGGATATCAGCAGAGCTCTGGGGCCCTCTATCTGTCCCCCCTCATCATCGTCACTAGAGCATGCCCTTTTCTCTTTCTAGCATGTACTTCCTCAGGGTGGTAGAAAGACAGGCACAGTAACTAACTCCGTTGGTGGAGCTGTGCATTGATGCAACCATTCAGGAAAGCAATTTGGTGTTATGCGAATAAAATGACTAAAATGTCTATACCCATTGACCCAGAGATTCCACTGCTAGGCACATACATCATGGACATTGTTAAATTTTTTTAAAGGCTTCATATACAGCAAAATAGTTATAGCAACATTTTTTTTCCTTTTAAAAAATATTTATTTATTTATTTTTAGTTTTCAACATTCGTTTTCCTAGGATTTTGAGTTCTAAATTTTCCTTCCTCTCTTCACTCCCCCTCCCCAAGGTGACATGCAATCTGATATAGGCAGTACATGTACAATCATATCAAACATTTTCCCACATCAGTCCTTTTGTGAAAGAAGAATCAGAACAAAAGGGAAAAACTATGAGAAAGAAAACAACAAAAAAAGAGAAAATAGTCTGCTCCTCTCTGCATTCAGACTCCATAGTTCTTTCTCTGGATGTAGACGGCATTTTCCATCCTGAGTCTTTTGGAGTTGTCTTAGAGCATTACATTGTTGAGAAGAGCTAATCTTTCAAAGTTGATCATTGCACAATGTGGCTGTAACTATGTATAATGTTCTGCTGATTCTGCTCACTTCACTAAGCATCAGTTCATGCAAGTCTTTCCAGGTTTTTCTGAAATCTACCTACTCATTATTTCTTAAAGCACAATAGTAATCCATTACATTCATATACCACAACTTGTTCAGCCATTCCCCAGTCTACGGGCATCCCCTCGATTTCCAATTATTGACCACCACAGAAAGAGCTGCTATAAATATTTTCGTACATGTGGGTCTTTTTCCCCATTTTTATGATCTCATTGGGATACAGACCTAGTAGTGGTATTGCTGTGGTATCAGAGGGTATGCACAGTTTTATAGCCCTTTGGGCATAGTTCACATTTATAGCAACATTTTTTTTGTGGTAGCAAGGAGCTGGAAACAAAGTAGATGTCCTTTAATTGAGGAATGGCTGAACAAATTGTTGTATATGAATGTAATGGAATATTACTGTGTTTTAAGAAATGATAGATGTAATGAATATGGAGAAGCCTGGAAACATCCATATGAACTGATGCAAAGTGAAGCAGGAAAACCATACACATAATGACAATAACATTGTAACTGAACGTTATGAAATTATAAAGAACAAGATCTTTTTCCCAAAGGAGAGAAATGAGATGTCTCCCCCAATCCACTGCAGAGATGAGCATCTACCAATGTGGAACACATTGTGTATAGCATTCAATTTTTTTTCCAATACTTCAATTTATTTTACTGAATTTTAAAAATATTCCTGTTTTTTTAAAAAAAATCTTTATTTTAAAGGGTGGCTCTGGGATGGAGAGGCCAAGGGACACAGGGAGAATGTAGGCAATGTAAAAACCAAGGATATCAACTTTTAAAAACCATTCATTTCCTTGATGACATCTTTCATTCCTGTTTTCCTTTGAAGTTCCTCCTTGACTGTGTGTTTCAGCCTGCTTACCCCTGACCAGGCAAAACCAAATGAGCTCCTGAACTCAAGAAGTTAACATTTTATAGGGGGAAGGGAGGAAAACGGGGAGAACATGTCATAGATAAATAAATGTAAAATGTATTCCCCTACCACTGAGATTCTTAACCTTTTTTTATATCCTCAACCTCTTGGGCAGTCTGTTGAAGTTATAGACCCTTTTTAAAAAGTAAGGTTTTTAAAGGCATACAATAAAATACATCGAATTACAAAGGAAATTAATTATACTGGAATGTAGTTACCAAAATATGTTTTAAAACAAATTCATGAACTCTAGGTTAAGGACCCCTGCCCTAGTAGAACATAAGCTGCTTGAGGTCAGGGAAAGTGTCATTTTTATATTTGTATCTTCAGTACCTAACATGGGGCCTGGAACACAGTAGGGGCATAATAATTAAACAGTGATTGGGATGATTAATAAGTGCAAAGAGAGTGTTCTAGGTATGGAGGACAGCCCACAGAGGCAGGAGACACACTGTCATCTGCACAGAATAGCAAACCGGCTGGTTTGGCAGGACCACAGAGTTCCTGAAATCAGTCTAGAAAGAGAAGGAGGAGCCAGACTGTGAAGGGGTAAATGCCAGAGGAGCAGATAGTTTTATCAATAGGGATTAGGGGAATGACCTGATGAATAAAAGATAAATCCATGTCCTCAGGACTTCACAGTCTAGTGTGTGAGGTAAAACCCATGCACAAATCAGTATATCAATACAATATAATGCTGAAAGAAAGAAATGCTGTGGGAGGTAGAAACAAATCATTCGGTGGGAACAGAGGAGGGACAGTGCTGTTGTCTGAAAAGACTTAGAGCCTAGGGATCTCTTTGAAACCAATCAGTCTCACTTGTGGCAGGCTACCTATGTGTTGGAAACTGGGCTTCCCATCTAACACCCATTTTTCACGCGCTTTGCTGGTAGATTCCATATTCCGTGCTTGCAATCTCAAGGTAGGCGACCTCTGGCACCTCCCCACCCGTGGACTCTATGGGGTGTTCGGGGAGGACAGGCACCTGTGGTGTGAGGGCTCACTGAGCCCTTTCCAGGCCTGCGCATTCACCTTTGGTGTCCCAACTCTCGCCTATCACTCCAAGAAGCTATAGCATTGGCAGCAACAATGGTAAAACCTCTCCCCAGGCAGGCTAAACCAGGTGGGGGGTAACAGATGGGCCTCAGGCCTGTTGGTGAGTCAGAGGGATGCTCACTTTAAGCACATAAAGATTCTCCTAGGCAGAATGGATGAATGAGAACAATTTGTTCCAATGGCTATGAAGGCGGCTGAAGCGGGTGTTGTAGGGAGCTTAGAGCTTGGCCAGACATTGATGATGCCAAGGTTAGCTACTGCATCCTGGGCTGTTGCCAAGATATCTTGACTTGTCTTTCCGCTGGACTACAATGACTCTAGAAGGGAGTGAGGCTGACAACTTTGTGTAACGCTTCCTCACTTAAATCCAATTCACACAGGAGTCAAGACATCATCTGTGATGTCTTTGAAAATGAAGGACAAAGAACACCCCCCCACACACCATCTGTGACATCAAAGATGGGAAATAAACTCAATGTACCTGAGTGAGGACATAACTCCTTCCTACAAAACCCATGACCTTTGGCTGCCTTGTAGAGTTTGAGGAAGGAGGGGGAAGCAGTGGTGACACAGGTGCCCTGAAGGCCCATCAGGAAGGGCGGTAGAATATTTGTAGTGATAGAGAACTTGGCAGAGGTGGATGTACTCGGGTGCTAAAATGCTGGAGTTGGAGTCAGGAAGACCTGAATTCAAATCCTGCCACTGACACTCGACTATGTCACCATGGGCAAAGATATTTAACTTCTCTGATCCTCAGTTTCCTCAGCTGTAAAATGGGGGAAATAATAGCACCTGTTTCACAGAGTAGTTGTTATTAGAGATAATGCATAGAAAGTGTGTAGTAAATCTTTTTTGTTTGTTTGTTTTTGGAGGGGGGAAGGCAGGGCAATTGGGGTTAAGTGACTTGCCCAAGGTCACGCTGTGTGACTAGTGAGTGTGTCAAGTGTCTGAGGCAGGATTTGAACTCAGGTCCTCCTGACTCCAGGGCCAGTGCTGTACTCACTGTGTCACCTAGCTGCTGCCGAGTGTATAGTGAATCTTAAAGTTCTTTGTCACTATCTGTTGCCATCTTTCCCCTATCATGCTTGCTCCTGTAACTGCTGTTAAGAACCAGGATAGAGACACACCCTGTCTAGATGGGAAGAGCACTGTATTTGGAGTCAGGCACCTGGATTTGAATTCTTCTTTTGCCGCTAGTTAGGAACATGACCTCGGCGAAAATTTCTTTGTGCCTCTGTTACTTCGTCTGCCACATGAGATGTAAGGAAAGTGCTCTAAACAGCTAAGATGTTGTGTTGAAGCCGGGAGGTATTCAGTCCAGTTCACTGCATTGCAGGCTTTATGATGGGAGAGGAAGAAAAGGCTGGAAAGGACTGCGGTGGGGGTGGGGAGGCAGGGCTTTGATTTTCAGTACTTGGCACACACCACCTGGCATTGTCAGTTATCTTGTTGTATGTGTGAAGGAGGAGAAGGAAGTCATTTGTCACTACAAATTGATGTTAAGCTAACCTTAACTGGGTCTTCTCTGCAGCCAGGCAAGCCTTTTATTCCTTCCTAATTGATTCCCTATCCCCCTCTCCACAAAAACAATTCCAAACTTTCTCTGCTCTCCTTAAGCCAACCACACCTCCTTCTCCCGCCATGCCCTCAGCTGAGGCTGTCTACCCTGACTTTATTGAGAAAGCTGAGGTCATTTATTTCGAGGACCCTCTTATCCCTGTGTCTTCAGTCAACAAACATTTATTAAGCACCTATTATGTGCCAAGAAAAGGCAAAAAACCAAAGTCCCTGCTTTTAAGGAGCTCACATTCTAAAGGGGGAGATAACATGCAAATAACTATATACAAACAAGATATGTGCAGGATTAATTTCACATGAGAATGCCTGGATATCACCCCACACTCTGTCCTCCTTTCCTCTGGTCTCTTATAATGAGGAGGTCCTTCTCTACATGTAATCTTCTCTGTCCCTCTTCTCTAGTAAATTGCCCACTAGATCATTTTCTCTCTTTCTGTCTCTTTTAGTCTATTTCTCCTCTTCTCTTCCCTTTAATCTTCAACCTCTCCTTTTCTACTTATTGCAGGCACCATAGTACACAGAGCTCTGGGCACTCTGTCAGGAAGTCTCATCTTCATGAGTTCAAATCCAGCTTCAGACACTTACTAGCTGTGTGACCCTGGGCAAGTCACTTAATCCTGTTTGCCTCAGTTTCCTCATCTGTAAGGTACACCGGAGAAGGAAATGGCAAACCACTCCAAGATCTTTTCCAAGAAAACCCCAAGTAGGGTCACAGAGTAAGACACAATTGAACAACAACAACATCCACTTATTCCTTCTGTCTTGCCTTCAAACATACTCATGTCTCTCTTCTTAAAACAAAACAAGACAAAAAAACTTCACTAGACGCTACCATGCCCTCAAACTGTCATCCTATAGCTCTCCTTTTTTTTCAACCAAACTCTTTGAAAAAGCTATGTATACTTTTCCTTCTCTTAGTCATTCCATCAACCCTTCTGATCTCCTCACTCAGCTGAAACTCTCTCTCTAAAATTACCAACAATCTCTTTTAAAAAATTTATTTGACATTTTTATTCCAATCTTAAATATAAAAAAGGTATTTCCATACACATAGCAGAACACAAAAAGAAGATTCTATATGAAACTCTGTGAATCTCTGTTTCGTACCCCAGGGTTAAAAAAAAAAGGAGATCATAAATTCTACACACTCATTTCAAAACTCTCCTGCTTTTTTCTGAATTTCCTTTTGTTATATTCTGTGAATTAAAAAAAATGTTACTGTGATCCTCTTTTGGGGTCGTCATTGCAAATAGTGCTGACTCCTTCCCTTCTTCCCTAATTAACTAAGGGAAAGAAGGGTGGGGAAGGGGAGGAGTGGAGACGACTTTTGTAACAAATAAGCAAAATAAACCCACAAGTTAACATTTCCAAAAATATACGTCTTTGCACCTTATGTTCATCACCTCTCTGTTAGGCGATAGATAACATGCTTCATCACAGGTCCCCTGGAGACATGGTTAGTCATTGCTTTCATCAGTCTTTCTTAGTGCTTTTTAAGTCTTTCAAAATGCTTTTTCCCTACAATATTGTTCTTGTATACATTGTTCTCCTAGTTCTGTTTGCCTCATTCTGTATCAAGATTCTCTGAAATTGTCTCTTTTGTCTTTGCTTACAGCACAGTAATATTTGCTTACTTTTCTATACCACGGTTTGTTCAGTCATTCTCCAGTTCTCTAAGAAGTAATGTAAGGCATTTCCTTAAATTCCAGCTCTTTTTTTCTTCTCTCTGTCTCCCTCACAACCATGGTCTCTGTTTCTTCTTTGTTGAGGATCAGAAAATTAGCTTTGCTTGTGACTATTCTTTCCTGATGTTATCTTGATCCTCTTCCCCTCTCTACAGGTTTCTCCATTGAATTTGATGTATTTCTGTATGTGTGTGTGTATGTGTGTGTGTGTATGTGTGTGTTCAACTCTCCTTTGTATAATTCAGCTGATTCAGCTTTATCTGATGCTCACTATCCCCAGCACTTCTTTCATGTTTATATATTCTCCTTATGTACCCCAAATACGAGAAATAGCAAATTCCACTGTTTTTCTTCCTATGTACGTGAGTGTATTCCTCTTTACCTTTCCTTCTCTTTCCACTACTCAAACCCTCAGAACAAAACCAATCCATACCTATTACCTCTGTTTTAAAAATTAGACTCCCTTAATACAGTTTGAAGACATTGAGGTTCTGAGGGGACCCTTGTTTCTTCTTACTCTGTTAGAATGTTAGCACTACATCATTCTACAATCCCTTCTTTTCATCAGGAAGGTTTAGAAGTCCTTTATTTTAGTGGTTCCCATTTGGTGGTTTTGCAAATTCTTACGGGTAATGGTCCAAGAGATTTCTTCGAAAAGTTCTTTAATGGCACCTTAAGCAGTAAATGATTGCAAAATTTTATGAGTAGTATATGAGATCGTCTTGAGGAGTCAAAACACTTTTTTTGCTGTTGTTGCTGAAAGGGGTTTGCGAACAAGAAATTTTGGGAACCACTATTCTATTCCATTAAAAGTTCATTTTTTCCCCCTGTAAGATTATACTCAGCTTTGCAGGGAAAGTTACTCTTGGTTTTATGTATGTCATTTGCCTTTTGGAATACTATATTCCATGATCTCCACTAGATTTTGGTAGGAGCTGCCAGGTCTTGTGTGATCCTGTGTACGGGTCCTTGGTACTTGAACTCCTTCTCTCTTGTCATTTACAGCATTTTGTTTTCCTTTGACATTGGAGCTCTAGGTTTTGGCTATAATGTTCCTGAAACATTTCCTTTTGGGGCTCCTTTCAGGAGATGATCAGGGTGCCAATAGATCTGGACAGCTTTCATTTATTATTTCTTGAAATATACAGGGTGTCCCTAAAATCTGGACACATAGGAAAATCTCATTAACATCTTATTAACCATTTCACCAAAGACTCTGTGTTGTTCAGCACCTTTTTCTGGGATATGCTAAAGGAGAAGGTGCACTCAATGAAAATCGCGGATGCAACTTAATTGAACTCATAGAGTGAATAGCTAAAATTGACAGCAATGTGGAGTTACTGTGTTGAGTTCACATGAATCTTGCAAAGTGCATCAACCTTTGCATCACAAATGATGGAAATCATATTGAAGATGTTATTTGTTAATGTTCAGTTAAATAAAATGTTGAAAATTTCATTCATTTCTTGAAAATATGCATTTTTGCCTATGTGTCCAGACTTTAGGAACACCCTGCGCAGTCTAGGCTTTTTTCTTTTGTTCTTGATTTTCAGAGAGTACAATGATTCTTAAATGATCTCTCTTTGACCTATTTTCCAAGTTAGTTGTTTTTGAAATCTGACATTTTCTTCTTTTAAAAAAAATCCTTTGATTTTGCTATCATATTTCTTGATGTCTCATGGAGTCATTGATTTTTGTTTGGTCTATTCTGGTTTTCAAAGATTCCTTTTCTTTAGTAAGACTTATTACTCTCTCTTCTAAGATAATTATTCTAATTCCTTCTTCAAGAGTTTTATTTCTTTTTTTTTATCTCTTCAGTTTCAGATTTCTGGGTCTTCAAGGCTCTCTTGGGCAACTCAAGACAGAATGTTAGGGACCTCTTAGTCCCTGAGCCTGAGCTGTCTGAGTTTGAGTTCTATGATAATATGCTAGAAATTATCTGTTGCCTCCCCCTGGGCTTTCCGAGGTCTCTGCCTTGGGGCTTTCTGATCACTTTGGGATTTTTCTGGGGAAACTGCCGATCTTTCTGCTTCTGGAAACAGAGAGTTACAGGCTGTTTGTGTCCTTTGTCTGTCTCTGGTCTCCTTTGTTCTGGTGTTGGCGCAGTTTTGGGGTAGAAGTCACTTACTCTAGGTTCTCATTGGATTTCTTGACCATTATTTGGTCTGGTACAAATTTAAGGGTTTTGCTTATATAGGTATGTGGGTATGCCTCTGTAATGTTAATGGAATAGGAAGATCTTCCCTGTCTGTTAATAGGCTTGCTGCTTTGAGCTGGGCCCAGCTTACAGCTATGATACATCTTGAGTCATCTAGGGCCCATTGAGGGAAGAACTTGTCTAAGGAGGAGCTTGCTTAGGGGAGGCTTGCTTGTAGGAAGGCTTTCACACCTTTTGTTAATTTGTAATTAGGCACTGAGTCATGAGGGTTGTGATGCCTTCTGGCTCTGAGAAGTGTGTATATATATATACATACACTCTGAGTTGGTATTTTGCTTTGGGGGCTCTCTTATGAGAAGGACCTTGTGATTTCCTGGTCGAGATTCTGAGTAGCCATATGTTCAGAGCTCTCCAACTGCTCAGATGTAAAGGCTCTCTTGATCCAGTGGTATATGTAAAGTATATAGCAATATTGCTTTGGCTTAGGCAGTTAGGAGCCCTTTATGTTGGTCTTTATGCTAATTTCTCTGCTTGTATTTTCTCTGACATTCAGGGTGCTGACCCTTCCCCTGAAGTAGTGAATGTAATTAAAAGTACCCCTTTTTGAGAAGTCTTTCCTAGAAAAATAGATCTAAGAACCTGTGCTAGCAGCCATGCTGGGTGTGCCAGGGTGGTTGCTGTTACAGCCTCTCACTCAGGCAGCCATCTTACTAGGAAGTCCCATTGAGTAGATCTGATGGTCTTTCCTCCCCACCCCCATCTTCATCCTTTTTGACCTCTCTACTATTGATCGCCATTTCCTCCTTGGTATTCTCTTCTCTCTGTATGCTTATGACATGAATCTTTCCTGGTTCTCTTTATTCCTGTCTGCCCCCTCTTCTTCTGTATGTTTTTTTTTGTTGGATTATCATCCATATCACATTCCCTAAGCTTGGCTTTCTTCCATGGCTCTGTTCTGGCTGCTCATCTCTTATGTCTCTACACTATCTCTCTTGATGGCCTCATTAGTTCCCATGAGTTTAATTAGCATCCCAATGCAGATGACTCATAGATCTATATATTCGGCCCTAGGCTCTGCCGAGCTTCAATCCTGCATCTCCAATGGACTATTTGACATTTCAAACTGTGTGTTCCAGAGACACCTTAAACTTGTGCGGCAATGGATAGAACTCTGGAGTCAGAAAGGTCTGAGTTCCAATGTGAACTCAGACAATAGCCATATGGCCTTTAACCTCTGTCTCCCTTGGTTTCTTTGCCTGTAAAATGGGGATAATAACACCTAACTCCTAGGGTTGTGGGGAGGATTAAGTGAGATAGTGTCTTGAACATGGTAGGTGCTTAATAAATGCTTATTTCTTTCCTTCATTAATAAGTCCAAAACAGAACTCTACCTGAAATTTATTACTTCCTTCAATTGAATGTATTAAACAAGCATTCTGAAAAGGGGTCCCTAGGCTTCACTGGACTGCCACAGGGGTCCATGAACCACAGAAGGTTAAAGGACCCTTGATGACTGTGTGGGTGAGTGAAAGAGCTGGGATTTGAGATTTTTGGACTCCAAATCCAACACTGCCTACTATGCCACACTGCTTCTCCCTACCTCTACATATGGTGCAATCAGACTGCTGCATCAAAACACTGAGGCACAAAGCACAAAAGTTAAGAGCCTTTTATGGACCAGAGCTTGCAACTTCCTGATTTTAATGCTATGAAAATCTGTGCCATCAGGCTCGCTACTATTTGTCACTAATTTTATTCTGAGAGTTTCTAGAGAATAAGAAATCTGCTGCTGCTCGTGTATTCAGCAACAATGTATTTATTGGGAGTTCTAAATTACAGAAATAACTTGAGGGATTAGTTAAATGAATTTTGTTGTTTTCGAGTCTTTTCAGGTGTGTCTGACTTTGTGATCCCATTTGGGGTTTTCTTGGCAAAGATATTGGAGTGATTTGCTGTTTTCTCCTCTAGCTCATTCTAAGGAGGCAAACAGGGTTACCATATTTCCCCACGTATAAGGCGCACCTTAATTTTGGGGCCCAAAATTTGAAAAAAAAATGCATTACATAAAGTTATTGAACTCAAGTTTTATTCATCTGTATTGCATAAAGTTATTAAACTCAAGTTTTATTCATAGCTTTCAGGCATCTTTTGGGCAAATCTGGTGCATGTATGCATGTTTAGTCCATTCCGTTTCATGAACCTGGGGTACCAGTTGTGTCCTCCTTTGAAATCAGTAACTTCTTTTTCATCGACAATTCTTCTTGCCTCATGCTGAACCATCTTTGTGGACAGAGGAATTTCAATTGCTCTTTGTTCTTCAATCCATATCTTCAATTCCCTCTCTAAATCAGGCCATTTTGCTGACTTGCCTCTCATGGCCTTCTTTGGCTGTAGTGTTTTCAGTAGGGTTTTTTCTTCCTGTAGCCAGTCTTGGATTGTTTTCTCAGTTGGAGGAGGACCAAACTTACGTTCAGCAGCACAATTTCCATTCACTTTTGCAAACTGGATCACTTTCAACTTGAATTCAGTGCTGTATGAAAATGTTTTCTGAGCCATTTCTGGACAGAACGTGGCAAAACATAACCTAATATACTGGTAACAAATGCGGAACAATGAGCTCAAGACATCAAGCGCTAAAAAGCGGGAAATGCAAGTAAAAATTTCTACAACCACTGTATAAGAAGCACCCAATTTTTGACCCCAAATTTTTCGGAAAAGGGTGCATCTTATACATGGAGAAATATGGTAAATTACTTGCACAGGGTCACATAGCTAGTAAGTGTCTGAGGCCAGATTGAATTCAGGAAGAAGAGTCTTCTCAAATCCAGGCCCAGCGCTCTGTGCACTATGGCTCCGTGTAGTTGCCTGTTGAATGAATAGACATATGGATTATCCAATTTCACATATGCTTAAACAGTAAGATTCTCTAAGATCACCAAACTCATGGCACCCTAGTACTTCCAAGGTTAACCCTAAGGCAGCCGACCTCCCTTTTGACCAACTCTAATTGTTGTAAAATTCTGCAACTTCTACCCACTACTTGCAGTTCCGCCTTCTGGTACTAACCATAAGACAGTACCATCAGTTCTGTTGAGGTTTAGGGGTGCTTAGGACCCCAAAATACCAACATGCTGGGTCCTGCCCAAATGAATTTGACCCAAGCCTTCTTAGAGCCAAAGAAAAACCAAGTTTATTAAAAACTCGCCATATTGGGTAGACTCATAAGGAGGCTGAGCATTTGTTATTCTTGTATTGACAAGTGGGCCAGAACAATCTGGGCCAGACTGAAATTGAGCACTGCCATGGAGGCAAGGTGGGTCTTATATACAGAAAGACTGTGGGAGGGATCTAGGGGTAGTCAAGTAGTGTGGGGTAAGGGGAGGAGGGGTCCAGAAAGGATCTTGAGGAGGAGTCTAGAGAGGATCTTGATGGGAATGGGGTAACTAGAGGTCAGACTAGTGGAACCAAGAGAATGGAATTAAGGACGGGAAGTAGATGAAGGCTACCTGGAGATAACAGACAATGGGGGACTAGGTTAGGTTAAGAGTAATGGAGATTTGGGCCTAGTGATAACAGAAGGCTTATGGCCTCAGGCGAATGCCAGATCAAGTGGGAAGGTTCAAGGGGGTTCCCAGAGCCATCAGTTCAAAGTTGGATGGAACCATGGAGTTGGCTCTTTTACTAGGTTCTGTTTTCAGGCCAATGATTCCATGGTGTACCTGGGGAGGAGCCCAGCTGAGAGGTCCATCTGGGTTTAGTTTGGCTTCACTAATATCTCCATTTTGGCCAAGGTGAGGAGGAGCAGGAAGATGAGGAAGCCAGCGATGGGTCAACTCTCAAGTCTGCATGTGGTTCATGTGGGATATTCAGCTTGGACATTATTGGACATATGTGTTTAATCTCCTCTTCCAATACCTGCTTAAATCATGGATCTCCATCTCTCAGTGGAGGTCTTTGGGCACTCTCTTCTATGTCAGCCTGAGCTAGGGATGTGCTGGTAAATTCTCTCCAAAAAAAAGCATACTTTTAAGTGTATTATGTGTTAACATTTTCTTTGTCATTTTGTTCAGTCTGGTCAATCAACAAAACAATAAATCAATCCTTGATTTGTAGCATTTAAGGATTTCACCAATTGGCTTCCCCCACCTCTCCGGCTAGCTCCAGCACACACCCTTAGCCTAAGCTGAGAAACAGTGATAAGGAAGGGGGTTTTATAGTGCAACAAGTCCCACACTGCACCCCCAAGCAAAATCAAAAGGACTTTAGCATTATCTACACATCTGCCCCAATTCCATTAATATAGAATGGAACCCAACTCAATTTAACAAGTATTTAGTGAATTTCCAGGATGTGCCAGGCCCTAGGATAGGCAGTGGGGACACCCATATTCACATTCAACAAGCATTTATTAGAGACCGTTGTCGTGTACTAGGTTCCTGGATGTATGCCTAAGTCTAGAGATACAAGGAGTTAAATGACTTAAAATGAGCAAGGCACTTTGCAAACCTTAAAGGGCTATATAAGTGTTAGCTTATAAAAGCAAAGATCACCTACTTCAGACTAAGATGAATGTGAAAGGGGAGGGGGAAAGGAATAAGCATTTGTTAAATGCCTACTAAGTGCCTGGCACTATGCTAAGCACTTTACAAATATAATCTCATTCAATCCTTGGAAGTAGCTGCTATTATTATCCCCATTTTACACTTGGGGAAACTGAGACAGAGAGAGGTTAAATGACTTATACAGGGTCACACAACTAATAAGTGTCTGATTTGGATCTGATCTCAGGTTTTCTTGAATCTGAGTCTAGCCCTCTATCCACTGAGCCACCTAACTGCCTCTGACTAGACAAACCCAGCTCTACCACAGAAACCCATTATCTGAAAGGGTCCCTGGAAAGTAGACCAATGATAAAGAAATCTAAAAAAAGAAACAGAAATGTAATAGCTTTTTCCATACAATATAGAACTGCACAAAAAGACACCCAGAAGAGGTGAGAGGTTGGTAGAGGAGTCAAACCAGGAAGGCCAGTGAGAGCTCACCAGAGGGCAATTGAATACTATTGCCTTTAGAGTTCTAGGAATAAGCCTGGTGGGACTGAGGGCTTCTAGTACTTCTGCTTATGAGTCCCCATAGTTATTCATAGCTTAATTATCAGACAGTAGCTTTAGTCAGCAGTTCAGTATTTACTACGCAGGTATAGCAAGGGAAGTTGTAATAGAAACAGAACCCAAATGTTGTGGGATCCTGACTGTGGCTCCACAATATTTGAATTATTTCTTTCTGGCTGCTTGCAATGTTTTCTCCTTGACCTGGAAGCTCTGCAATTCCACTGTAATATTCCTGGGAGTTTTCATCTTGGGATCTCTTTTAGGAGATGATCAATGGATTTTTTCAATTTCTCTTTTACCTTCTAGATCTGAGATATTAGCTAAGTTTTTCTTCCTTAAAAATTTCTTGAAATATGATGTCTCTAATCATGGCTTTTAGGTAGTCCAATAATTCTTAAATTATCTCTCCTCAATCTACTTTCCAGGTCAGTTGTTATTCTGAGGAGATATTTCATATTTTCTTCCATTTTTTCATTCTTTTGACTTTGTTTTGTTGTTTCTTGATATCTCATGGAGTCATTTGCATCCACTTGCCCAATGAGAATTCTTAAGGAATTATTTTCTTCAATGAGCTTTTGTACCTCTTTTCCCATGTGGCTAATTCTGCTTTTTAAGGAGTTCTTTTCTTCAGTGCATTTTGTACAGCTTTTTTCATTTGGTCTATTCTGCTTTTTAAAGGAGTTCTTTTCTTTAGGAATTTTTGTGCCTCTTTTACCAGGCTGTTAATTCTCTTTTCATAGTTTTCTTGCATTATTCTCATTTCTTTTCCCATTTTTTTCCTCTATCTCACTTATTTCTTTTTTAAAAAACAAAAACAAAAACAAGTCTTCCAGAAATTCTTATTGGGCTTAGACACAATTAGCATTTTTTTTTCTTTAAGGCTTTGGTTTTTGTCTTCTACATTTGAGTCTTGATCTTCCCTGCCACTTTTTATGGTTAAGTTCTTTTGTGGTTGTTTGCCCATTTTCCCAGCCTATTTCTTGACTTTGAACTTTATGTTAAAGTTGGACTCTGCTCATCTTGGGTGGGAAGGCACTGTTCCAAGTTTCAGCCTTTTTTGTTTTATACTGCTGTTTTCAGAACTAGTTCTGGTGGGAGGTGGGGGAGGGGTCTGAAAAGTTTTGGTGCTTCCAAGGTGGTGTGTACTATGGAGAGATATGGTCACTGCTCTCCTGGTTTATGTTCTGATCTTTACCCAGGAAGGGCCCCTGATCCCCTTTAGCCACAAGTGTCAGCACTCCTCTCTACCCTGGAACTTTGTTTGACTAGGGCCTCTGCTCCCTTGTGACCAACCATAAAACTTTACTCTGCCCCGGAACTGCAACCCAGAGCTTCTTATGAGCAATAGAGTTGCCAGTCAGTGCCAGCTGCACCTAGTGCCAGCAAAGGGTCCCCTGTAATTTTTTCTTGACAAGTTATCCAACCCCCTTTCTGTGTCTGGGCTGAGAGCTGACTCTGCTGCTATCACCATCATAGCTGCCTCCACTGCCTACTGCTGCTGCTACATATGCTCTGGACTGGCTTCCACCCCAGCATCACAGACCTCTCCTGCCGACTTCCTCACTTGTTTCAGCTGAAAAAAATATTTCAGTCTGACCTCTTGCTGGCTCTGCCACTCCCAAATTTGATTTGAGGTGCTATTTTAAGGTTGTTTGGAGGGGAATGTTGGGAGAATTCAGCTAGGTGGCTGCCTCTACTCTGCCATCTTGGCCTCCCTACTCTTCTCTTTCAAACTAACAGTCTCAGGGGAAACTAGGCTTAAACTTATACAGTAAAATAGTGAAGCACAAATTTAGGGAACTGAGTGTGCCAAATAGTGAAGCACAAATTTAGGGAACTGAGTGTGCCAAAGGGGAAACACCTGTTCTGATGACTAGAAATCTTTTTTTTCCCCTCCTTTTATAGAATCTTCAGGAAACTACCCTTAGGTGTAATTCTCTGTTAGGCTCCTAGGGTGATACCCTTGTAGATTTCTGAAACTACCTTTAGAGGCAGCTAAGCGGTAGAGTAGATAGAGTGCCAGGCCTGAAATCAGGAGGATCTGAGTTCAAATCCTGCTTTAGACACTTGCTAGTTGTGTGACCCTGGGCAAGTCACTTAACATCTGTCTGCCTCAGTTTCCTCAATTATAAAATGGGGATGATAATATCGCTTACTTCCTAGGGTTATTGTGAGGATTAAATGAGATAATCTTAGCATAGCCTGGCACGTAGTAAGTGCTATATAAATGTTAGCTCTTCATCATCATCATCATCATCATCATTTCTTCCCAAATTCATTAAAGACTTATTCACACCCAGTTTGCAAGCCTGATTGAGTAGTTGAATTAATCTAGTTGTCTGGGACTTCTGTGATTATATTAATTAAGATTATATTAATCTCTACCCTTACATAGAGATGAGGACACTGAGGCCCAGAGAGTTTAAGCGACTCCTATAAACACCCGGGTAGAAAGTGGCAGAGGTGTCATTCGAACCCAGGTCTTCTGACTCCCAAACTATCTTTCCTTCCATTTGACTATGCTGCCTTTCAGACCGGCTTTCTCGTTCTGCACATGAGGAATCTGAGGAATAGAGAGAGATTGTTATCCCCCAAAGTAACACAACTAGTTGATGGCAGAGCCTGACTTAGAGACCCTAGTTATTTGATTCTCAGGCCAGTGCTCTCCATGACCCCCTACCCTCCCTCCTCCTGGTTGTAGGCCCAGTCAGGCCACTGAAGGGCTTCCCTTCCTCCTCCTACTCCCCACAATGAATCCTTTTTGTCATCCTCAGATTGGCTGAGTGGCTAAATCCTGCCTAGCCCAGCACTCTGCCCTGCCCTTCGCCCTCATTACCCTTCAGCAGGCCTCTGAGAGTGACCTGCTGGTTGCCTGAAGCCTGGCATTGGCTTTTCAGGGCCTCAGACCATGGTGTTCCCAACTCATTACCGCCGATGTTCCTGGACACCTGGAGTATGACAGACGCTATTAAGAAATCAAATATGGCTGTATCCGGAAGCAAAGCTAAGAGAGCACAAACAGATTAGTAAGAGGAAGATTGATGAGTCCAAGTCACAGGAAAATAAACAAAGGGAAGTTTTCTCTGCCAAATCACTTATGTATTGGATTTTTTTTAAAATGAGCAGTTGCACCACAGGCATACACCTAATCAGAATGAATCACGAGACTGCAGGAGCTGGGCAACTGGAGGATTGGAGAGAGCAGCTGGCTTTGGGGGCTCATGTGCACCTGAAAGCCATGGGTGGGTGATGTCATTTGGCTCAGGCCAATGGATATTCAGGGCAAATGGCTGTTCCTGGGAGATTGTTCTAAAACAAGAGATACCTTCATGGCAAAGCCAAGCCTTCGTCTCCCAGATGTTCTCTGCAGGAGCCAGAAAACTCTATGGATAGCCAGGTAAATGGGAGTTGACTCCGCTAATGGGTTTTCCAACTTACTTCCATTCTGTTCAAGGAGACACTTGGCATCTGACCCAAAAGGAGCTTGCGGGTGTCCAACAATGAATGTGACTATTACTGCTCTGTTTGCTGCCTTCTGTTTGGCTTGGCCAGAAGCCGCCATCGCCAGATTTTAAAAGAAAGCTCTAGTGGCCAATTCTGATCCTGGAAAACAGAAGATAAAATGCATTTCCCCCTTCTTGGTAGAGAGGTGGGGAGTGAAGCAGGGGGTTAGAGGCGCAGAATGTTGGTTCAGTCATCAGTCACTTTTGTTAAATGATTTTCTTTGTTATAAGAGAAGGTTAGGCAAGGGTAAATCAGGAAATTACTATGTTCTAAAGAACAACAACCATTGATAAGCCCTTTTTAAAATTGAAGGAACATATTAGCTGAAGAAAGCTGGCTTTCTAAAATATGATTAAATGGAGCCGGTATCACTTGGTGGTCAGTGTTTTGACAATGAATATATTGATGCAAATGGGAAAAAAAATAAAAGGCAATTTCCAACCTGACTGGCCGGTCATCAGGCTGTCCAGGACAACTGGGACCGAGGGTGGGTGTAATGATTTTCATTTTTGTCTTTGTAGCTCTCCTGCTTAGCATAATGCCTGGCACATAGGGCTTAGTAAATGACCTGATCTCTCTCTAGCATCCTGGTCTCTCTTCTGAGCTCCAGTCCCACATTACCAACTGGCTACTGGGCATTTCAAACCAAGCACCCAGAGACGTGTCCAAATCAACATTCAAAATGGAACTCATCATCTTTCCCCACCGAAGTCATTTCCCATCCAAGCTTTCCTATTTCTGTTGAGGATGTCACCATCCTACCAGTCACCGAGGTGTCAAGCCTAGCTTCTCTTTCTCACACTCTCCATATATTCGATCAATTGCCAAGTCTCGATGTTTCTACCCAACTACCCACCTCTCACGTTCTCTTAACCACAACAATCACTTCCCGAGTTCAGGCCCTAATCACCCCTCACATGGACCATTATAGTCGTCATTGTCACTGACCTTCTTGGCTCAGGTCTTGCTCCTCTCCAATCCATCCTCCATGCAGCTACTAAATTGATTTTCCTAAAGCTGAGGTCTGCCCATGTCACTCCCCTGCTCAGTAAATTCTAGTAGCTCCTTATTACCTCCAGGATCAACACAAGCTCTTCTGTTAGGCATTTAATGTTCTACTCAACCTGACCTCAGCCTCCCTTTCCAGCATCAGTACATTTTTCTCTCTTTCCCGTCATCCTCTCCCTCAATCCCCTGCTGGCTCAGACCTCACAGGGCAGCTAGAACCAGGTGCCTTTTCTCTTTGACTTCCCTTTCCCTTGACTCTGAGCTGCCCGTCCCTCCACGTGGAAGTGGCCTATGGGAAGATCGACATGGCCACTCATACTTCTTGGATGAACTGGGGGCCACTAACCCATCCTTCCAGTGACATGGAGGACCGCTAGGTCTTACCATTCACCCTGCTGCCACTAAAGCAGATCCCCCGAGCACTGTCATGTGACCTTCTGATGTATCCCGAGAACCCCTCAAGCCTTGCTATTCACTGTGTCACTGAATAGTTGGGAAGATATCCTGGTCTTTCCATTTCTCTGTGACTGAACCCTCTTTTATGTCCCAACTAGAGCATGAGTTCCTTGAGAGTAGAGATTGTTTTACCTTTTCTATTTGTATTGCTAGTGCTTAGCTTGCCACATAGTAGAGACTTAATATTCTTTTTTCATTCATTCATTCATTCATTCATTCATTCACTCATTCATTCACCCATCCACCCATCCATCCATTCATTCTTGAACTCTATGGTCCAGCTGACCTATTCTTATTACTATTCCTCATGTACTATTCCTCTGTCTCCCATCACCCAGTCTTTGCATTGGCTGTCCCTCTTGCCTGGACTGCATCACCTCTACCTCTCAGAGTCCTTCCTTCAAAGTTCAACTCACATACCTTTCCTACTTTCCCCAGTTGCTAGCACTTGCATCCATTTTACATTTACCTATATATGTACCATTCTAAATCTTAAGTTCCTTATGAACAAGGACTATTTGGCTTGTCTTTGTGTCCCTAGCGTCTAAGATGGGGCCTGTTGTATTGTTTCAGGAGTGTCTAACTCTCTGTGACACCATTTGCAGTTTTCTTGGCAAAGACACTGGAGTGCTTTGCCGTTTTATTCTCCAGCTCATTTTACAGATGAGGAAACTGAGGCAAACAGGGTTAAGTGACTTATTCAGGGTCACACAGCTAGTAAGTGTCTGAGGTCAGATTTGAACTCAGGTCCTCCTGATCCATGGTGCCACCTAACTGCCCTAAAGGTGGTGCCTGGCACTTAATAAATACTTATTGATTGGTTATTGACCGACTAATTTATACAGGGAGGGGAAGGGCATTTGGGTCACGGGAAATAATGGGGCAAAGAGAGAAATAAGTTTTGGGGGATTTGTGAGCTCCTGGAGAACAGAAGCTGTGCCACATTTCATCTTTCTCTCCACAGAATCATAGAATTTGACAGTTAAAAGGGACTTTAGCTGTCACCTGGTTCCATCTCTGTCCACTCCAAAGCTCAGAAGTGGGCCTTGAAGGTCCCGAAGATAGGAGTATCCTGAACAGGAATCCATGGATAGACTCCTAAGGAGACAATCATCATTTGAATGCTTCATCTCTATCTAGTCTCTGGGTTAAAAACAAAACAAAACTCCAAACCCAGCAATGTGCCCTTGATTTTAGAGTCATGCCTGTGTTCCTCCCAGGATGTCCCTGGGGTCAGGCTCCCCACACCTCTCACAGCGAAGGCTGATGCTGGCAGTGAACACCTCCACCTGCTTCCCGCCAGCATGTTGCCACCCCCCAGCTGATGCTTCTCCATAGACATCTTACTGCTCTGTGGTCTATCCCCAGGACCCCAAGGGGTCCCTTTGCTTTACCCAGAATGATAACCAGCCTGTGACAGCTAGACCTCCGCCTTCCTTTAGAGGGCACTGAATGCTCTCACTGTCTGGCTTACTCTTCTGCCTCTGATGTAATGGGTCACCCAGAGCCTGAGGGTTCAAATATAGAGTCTTTTCACTAAAAATATATTCCAACGCCCCACAGCAAAAGCAGTTCCCAAGGTGGCTGATAACAGTTCAGTGAATAAAGCTGCAGGCAAGGAGCCTGGAAGGAATTGATAAGCAAAGAGGTTCCCTGGGGTCTTGGGAACTCCCTGCCCAGCCCTAGAAACTACTTTTGTGGGTTTTGTCCTAAGAGGGTCCCAGATCAATCCACCTGAAAGCAAAGTTCACCTAAATGGTCTCAGATCTGCACTGTAAGTTCCTTACTGACTAGTCCAGGATGGTGTTTGTGGAAGTACAGAAGGTTACTCATGTCTCCCTGGTTCCCTTATTATCCCAGCCACAATAATCCCCTCCCTGACCTCTGGTAACATAGATGTTGGGGGTCATGAACACCAGCCTCACAGCCACAACTCCCATCTCTTCATCTTTGCAGTAAAGCTTTGGGGATCCATCAAAAGAACCTCAGGAGCTCTATCCCTCTTGCTGGCCTGCCCACCTGGTTAAGGCTTGTGCTGCTTCTGTCCCATGCAGACAGCTTGGGCCTGCCCATGGCTACATAGGGCCTTCAGGGGCCGCTTCTGGCCTACTATGCCCAGTTGGCCCAGTGTTAATGAGCTAGAACAGGGGTATTAAACCCAAATATAATTAGGGGCCACTAATCTATACATAAGGCTCCCTGCTGGCTGCACATTGACTTAGTTTTGCACTGTAATGTTATCTAGGTTTTATTGTATTTTTATTTATTTTGTTAAGTGTTTCCTAATTACATTTTTATCTGGTTTGGCCTCACTTGGGAGTGTTTGTAGGCTTTATGTTTTGTGTTTGACACCTCTGAGCTAACATACTGATAGAACTGTGAAGGCATGAGTTAACAAGCCCCTCCACCCCTACCCCCAATACTCCTACAACACCAGCATGAAATGTTTCAAGCTAAGAAGTTGTGGGCAGTTTGGGTTACCTATGGGCCCTTTGGGCAAAGAAAGGATAAAAGCAGTTTGTAGGACTTTGGGGGTTCTTGAGACCTGTCAACCTGAAAGTTTGGTTAAAGGAGACAAACAAGCTAGGTGTTATGTAAATTCATGATGTTTATTCCCTTAAAGCTAGCGGGGCTAGCTTACTTGTATGTACAAAGAGCCAGAGCATAAGTTCTGACTGCCTGAACAAAGGAATGAGAAGGTTTAAATACATTTTTAGACCCAACTCAGCATGCCCATGTTACTCAATTTTATGATCCCCATGTATGTTTAACCATGATACAAAAAAAAAATTTTCCTTAATTGAATAGGTTGTAAATACAATAAGTCAAGATAGTAGCTCCCGTTAAGGGTCTCATCCTTAATGGCCAGAGGAAAGAATGTTCTTAAGTCAGCTTGATCTGGCCTTGTTGCCATAGGAAGAGGTATTCGCTGAGTTTACTCAGAAAATAAAGAGGTTGTTAGGTTCACACTTTTCTTCTGATTAATCAGTTCAGGCTCTGGTCCTTACTGAAGTTACTAAATTGATATTAAATGGTTGTCAGACCCCAGAGACTTGCATTGCCAACTCCTTTTAGTCCCCTTCCTACAGCTTTTATCCTACTTTTTATCTTTTGGACTGCTTTTCACTGTCTTGGGAACTGTTTTTTTTTAACTGGGGAGGCATTTGAATATATTTTTAATAAATGGAATATTTGTTTGAACTTTCAGGCTCTCAGATTATGGATCTGGCAATCCTGTAGCAGCATAGAAACAGCTGAACTTACCACCTGGTTAACAAGATTTAAAAATTTTTTGATCTGAACTTGTGATTTCTTTGGTGCCAAGAACTCCAGGTAAGGCAGTTGGTCTATTGAATACAGAACTGTACCTTCTTTGGAAGGTCTCAGTTGTCTGGGATGCTGAAAGTTTGGATGGCTTGCCAAGGCTCACATAGCCAGTAATTGTTCAAGGCTGGACCCGAATCTAGGTCATGTTGATTCTGAGGCTAGCTCTCTATCTACCTCTCCACACGTTTTCTTGGATGATGAGAATAAGAAATTTTCATTCCAGGTGAGGTCCAGACTCAGGCCTGAGCCCTCCCCTCTGGCAGTACCCTCCTCAGCAGTACCCTTATGGTGCCCCAGGTTCTCCTTCCTGGGACGTAAGTATTGCTGCTTGTCCTAGACTTTAAAATTGCTGATTGTGGCTCTACTCCCTTCCCCCCTTCCAAAAAACACAAGTTTGATCAAATTTAATCTTTCATTGGAGGCTGAAGGTTCCAAGAAGGTGAAGGTAGGAGTGGGGGAGGATGGAGAAGATGGAAGCATAGTAAAGGCTTCCACCGAGATGAATTTCACAGCAGGTTTTCTCAAAGCAGGGAACCAGTTGAGCCAGGAACCAGAGCCAGACCTTCTGCTGGGCTCTGCCCAGGCATGATTGCCTTTGGGAACTGTGCCTGGTGAGCAGCCCACCTGGACTGCTAAGCGGGGTTCGTTTTGGCTTCACACACTTCACACACACACACACACACACACACACACACACACACACAGCCTCAGAGGCCACTAAGTCCAACCCACATGTGAACAATAATAAGTCGGAGGAGTGGCCAACCATCCTCTGCTGGCCACCCTCCAGGAAGAGGAACCCCACCACCTCTTGGGTCAGCACCTTCCACTTGTGGACAGCTCTGAGAGAGAGAGAGAGAGAGAGAGAGAGAGAGAGAGAGAGAGAGAGAGAGAGAGAAGGAGAGAGGGAGGGAAGGAAGAGTGCTTTCTCCTATTAAGCCTAAATGAGCTAGCTTCTTAGCAGTGTCCATCCACTTCTCCTGATTCTGCTCTTTTGGGACTTGGCAAACTCCTCTGTCATAGGAAAAGCATAAGATCATAGATTTAGGGTTAGAAGGAGTATTTGAGGTCAATCACTCTGTCAACAAGCATTTATTAAGTACTTACTCTGTGTCTGACACCGTGCTAGGCGCTGAGAATAAGAAAAGAGGCACCCCCCCCCGTTCTTGCCCTCAAGGAACTTACATGCTAATGGGGAACCCCCCATGAAATAACTGGGTACATAAAAGGCATATAAATAGGAGATGGGAAGTGATCTGAGAGGAGCAGGCATTAGCCCTGGGGATAGGAGGGGACAGGACTGGGAAAGGTATCCTGCAGAAGGCAGGCTTTGATCTGAATTTTGAAATAAGCCAGGGATATGAAGAGGAAGAAATTAAGGGAAGAACATTGCAGGTATGGAGGACAGTAAGTACGAAGTCATAAAGCTAGGAAATAGAACATCACATTCAAGGAGTAGTGAGTCCGCTAGTGTGGCTGGGTCATAGAATCTGTGGGAGTAGTGAACTAAAGTAGTCAACAATTATGGAAAGACAGGAAGAGGCAAAATTCTAAAGAGTTTTAAGTGCTGAACAGAGACTTCTATATTTGATCTTAGAGGTAATAGGGAGCCATTGAAAACTATTGAGCAGCAGAATGAAATAGTCAAATTTGTCCTTCAGAAAAATTGCCTTGGCATTATAAAAAATCAGAAGAGAAACAGATCACGTACTTTTCACAGCTATGAGGAGGAGATGTATTCTTAACCAAATAAGGGATAGAGGTAATTTAAACAGATAAAATAGCTAAGTTTAATGACTTGAAACAAAAAGCTTCTGCATGGACAAAATTAATGCATCTAGGATAAGCAGGAATCAGTTAAATGGGAAAAAAAATCTTTGTATCTAATTTCTCCAGCAAGAGTTTGGTATCCAAGATGTATGTGTGTGTGTGTGTGTGTGTGTGTATGTGTGTGCTCACACACATGTATCTGTATATACACACATCTATATAGGCATCCATCCATCTATCATCTATCTATCTATCTAAGCCATTCCCCCCAAAATAAGTGGTCAAACATATGAATTAAATAAAAATTTCAATGTATTCACAACCACATGAAAGAATTCTCCAAATCACTAATAAGAAAAGAAATGCAAATCAGAACACCCATGAGGGTTTACTTTCTACCCAGAAAATTGGCAAAAATGGCAATAATAAATGTTGGAGGAGTTATGGAACGACAGACACACTAATACATTGTTGGTGGAGCTGAGAAGTAATCTAACCATTTTGGAAAGCAATTTGGAATTATACCAATGAAGTGATTAATATGCCCATACATACCCTTTGAACCAGACACTTCGTTACTTGGCTTCTACCCCAATGAAGCCAATGATAAGAAAAAAGAAAGTCAATTAATCAACAAGCATTTACTAAGCTCCTACTATGTGCCAGCACTATGCTAGGCCCTGAGGATACAAAAACAAAAGTGAAACAGCCCCTGCCCTCATGGAGCTTATGTTCTGTCAGGGGGAGACTATAGGTATATATTCTTTTAATACCCTTCCTTAGATAACTAAGGTTATGCTGATTTATAAGATCATAGATTTAGAGCTGGAAGGGAGGCCATTGATTGCAAACCCCTTGTTTTAAAAGTGAAGAAACTGAGACACAGAGAACCAGCCAGGAAACTAGCAAGTGGCTGAGGAGGGGTTTGAACCCTGATCTTCCTGACTTTAAGTCCAGTGCTCTATTTAATCCATGCTGACTTAAGTCAATAAGCATTTATGAAACACCTGCTATGTGCTAGGCACTGTGCCAAATGCCGAGGGTACAAAGAGAGGCAAAAGACAATTCTTGACCTCAAGGAGCTCACAGTCTAATGGGGGAGACAATGTAAACAAATGTGTACAAACAAGCTAAAGACGGGATTAATGGGAGGTAATCAATAGAAGGAAGGCACTCATATTAAGGAGGATTGGGAAAGGCTTCCTGGAGTGGTGACATTTTAAATGAGACTTTGCAGGGAAGCAAAAAGGTAGGGATGAGGAGGGAGAGGATTCCAAGCACTGAGGACAGCCAGCGAAAATGCCAAGTTCACAGCAAGGAGACTAGAGTCACTAATGCAGAGTACCTGGAGGGGACTACGGTGGAAGACTGGGAAGAGAAGACTCCTTTCAATGTCACCATGAGCTCAACTTTATCAGAAAGATATTCTGTGGCAAACAACTTTCCTTTGGATTAAGAGGACCTGGGTTCAGATTCCAGCTTTGCCACTTGTGCTAACTTTGGGCAAGTCACTTAGCTGCTCTGGGCCTCAGTTTCTTTATCTGTAAACATGAGTAGTTTGGAGTAGATGGCCTTTGAGGTCCCTTCCAGTCTATAATCCAATATCCAAGCGTTCATCGTAGTGTATGCTCACAAAGACTTCTCAGTTGTGTACCTCCATGAGCACGGATAATGGAGAGCTGATTTCAGCTGTAAGTTCAGACCTTTCTGGGTGGGGAAAGGGAGGATGAAGAGTCATCCATAATGAGGTGATAACTGAAGCTTCTCCCTCCAAACCGTGGAGACACTGACATTGTGTCATTGGAACTCTAATAATGACTCTGGTGGGACAAGATCACTGGAGCACTTGTAAGCCTTCTAATCCATTTCGACCATTTTATATATCAGGACACTGAAATTAGAGAAGTTATATGATAGGAGTTTGTCCCTGAATTTAGATGCTATAAAATTGCCTTGCCAAGGGTAGGAGATAGTCAGATGACCGAGGGCTACTTACATAGGTAGTAGCTAGGTGTTATTATGCTGAGGTCAGAAAGACCTGAGTTCAAATCCAGCCTTAGACACTTAGTAGCTGTGTGACCCTGGGTAAGTCATTAACTTCTATGTGCCTCAGTTTAAATGGGGTTAATAATAGCACTTACCTCTCAGAGATATTTGTAAAGTGCTTTGGAAACTCCCCTTTTTTGGAGGGGGGAAGGCAAGGCAATTGGGGTTAAGTGACTTGCCCAAGGTCACACAGCTAGTAAGGGAAACCTTGAAGTGATTTAAATGCTAGTTTTTATTTTCTAGGTAGGGATGGAGGATAGCACAGCCCATAGATGGTGTACTGCCTTCTGCCAGCTCCTGCATATATGCATACATACACAGAGAGGAGAGCCCTTGGCCTGCATTTGTTTGGGCTGGGTTGGACTGGGTGAGTACGCACCCTCTCCCATTGCTTTCATGCCCCAGTCCAGTTTTCACCTACTAATGGCCTGTGGTTGCCAAAGTCTCTTCTAGCTGTTAAATTCTGTGCTTTTATGAGATGGGTATCTGCATGCCTAGGAGTCATGCCTGCTTGCATTTAGCAATGGAGAGGGGTGGGATGGGAGTGGGCAGAGGCAGGTGGGAGGAGGAGGGTGTCTGACCAGCCACTCAACCTAATTAACCCCTGGCGCACAAGAAAAACTAGCGAAAATTGGAAGCTGTTATCCTACACCTTTCCTCCCTCTCACAGCCAAACTTAGAAAAAGCTATCTGTCCTCTTTGCTTCCATTTCTCCTTTCATTGACTTCTCATCCCCTTGCAATCTGGCTTCTGACCTTGGCACTTAACTGAAGCTACTCTCTCCTGGGTTACCGACAATCTCTCAATCACCAAATCTGATGATCTTTTGTTGTTGTTGTCCTCATCCTTCTTGACCTCTCTGTAGCTTTGGATCCTTCCTGTGGTCTTCCCTTTGCATTCAATTCACTAAGTATCAGAGTGTATGTTGATTTGATTTATACGGTCTTAATAAATCTTTTAAAGTCCTTCACAGCCTGGATCCTTCCTCCCTTATCCTTCTTATGTTTCACTCCCTGTCCTGATCTAGGCTTCTTGCTTTTCCTCACACAAGATTTTCCATCTCTTCAACTTTGTGCAGTTCACTATGTTCTGTGGCTGGAATGTTCTCCCTTGGCTCTGCTTCCTGGCTTCTTTGAAGATTCAGATCAAATCCTCCCTTCTTCCTGGTTGCTCCTGATCTCTCCTCCATTTGCTAGAGCCTTTGTTCTGAGATTACCTCCAATTTGGTAAATTGTATATAATTTACATTTCCATAGTTATTTGCCTGTTGTGAGCTCCTTGAGAGCAGAAACTGGGTTTTTGGGTTTGGTTTTTTTTTTGCCTTTCTTTGCATCCCTAGCATTTAGCACAGTGCCTGGTCCATAGTCAGTGCCTAATAATGCTTGTTCACTTGGCTTCATAGAATTTCTCTGCCACTTTGTCCTCTGAGACCTATGTTGTTGCAAATGTTGGAATTTGCATGGTCCTATTTTTTTTAAACATTCATTTAAAATTTTTTTAGTTCTGAATCTCTTCTTCCCCTCCCACCCCTCCCCACCCACTGAGAAGGCAAACAATGTGATATCAATTATACATGTGGAATCATGCAAAACATATTTCCACATTAGCCGTGTTGCAAAAAGAAAAGCAAGAAAAATAAAGTGAAAGATTATGTTTCAATGCACACTCAGACTTCATCACTTCTTTCTCTGGAGGAGGATATAATTTTTCATCATGAGTCTTTTGGAATCGTCTTGGATCACTGTATTAATCAGAATAGCTAAGTCTTTCACAGCTGATCGATCATCATTACAATATCGCTGTTACCATGTACAATCTTCTCCTGGTTTTTCTCACTTAGCTTTTCATCAGTTCATATAAGTCTTCCCAGTTTTTTTTTCTGAAAACTTCCTGCTTATCAATTCTGATAATACAACAGTATTCCATCACAATCATATATCACGACTTGTTCAGCTATTCCCCAATTGATGCGCAGCCCTTCAATTTCCAATTCTTTGACACCACAAAAAGGGCTGCTATAAATATTTGTGTACATGTAGGGACATTTTCCTTTTTCTACAATCTCTCTGGATACAGACGTAGTAGTGGTATTGCTGGGTCAAAGGATATGCAGTTTTATATCGCTTTGGGTATAGTCCCAAATTGTTCTCCAGAATGTTTGGACCAGTTCACAACTCCACCAATAGTGCATTAGTGTACATATTTTCTCTCCATCTCCTCCAGCCTTTGTCATTTCTGATAGGTGTGAGGTGGTACCTCAGAGTTGTTTTAATTTGCAATTTCTAATCAATAGTGAGTTAGAGCGTTGTTCTATATAACTATGATTATATCTAGCTTTGATTTTTTCTTTGGAAAACTGCCTATTCATATCCTTTGACCATCTTTCAATTGAGGAATTGCTCTTATTTTTATCAATTGGACTCAGTTTCCTATATATTTGAGGAATGGGTCTTTATCAGTGAAACTTGCTATAAAAATTTGTCCCCAACTTCCTACTTTCCTTCTAATCCTGGCTGCATTGGTTTTGTCTGTGCAAAGACTTTTAAATTGCATGTAATCAAAATTATCCATTTTACTTCTTGTGATCCTCTCTATCTCTTGTTTGGTCATAAATTCTTCCCTTATTCATAGATCTGACAGGTTAAATTTTTCATATTCTCCTAATTTGCTTATTCTGTCACCCTTTATATCTAAGTCATGAGCCTATTTTGACCTTATCTTGGTATATGGTATGAAATGTTGGTCTATACCTAGTTTCTGCCAAACTATTCTCCAGTTTTCCCAGCAATTTTTGTCAAATAGTGAGTTCTTGTCCCAAAAGCTTGGGTCTTTGGGTTTATCAAACACTAGATTACTATGGTCATTGTATACCTAATCTATTCTACTGATCCCGCAGTGGCATTTTTTCTTATCATCAGTAATGCTATAAGTCATGACAAAATGTCTTGTGAAATATAAAGTTCTTGTAGTTTGGGGTCATTAGATAAAACCTGCTTGATCAACTACTTTCTTTGCCTCTCCAAGGAGTACCTGGGAGCCATCCTTCCATTTAGCAACAACCTCCTTCTTTCTTCTGGTTTCATTTATAGCAAGAGGGTCAAGGTTGATATGATTCAGCTCCTCTAATAATATGTCCCCTTGATCACTGGGCAAGGATCTCATATTTAAGCACTCATAAAGCTTTTACTATGTGCCAGGCACTGTACTAACTGCTGAGAATACAAATACGTGCACAAAGAAACTTGGTCCCTGCCCTCAAGGAGTTTCCATTCTAATAGAGGAAGACAACATATAAAAGACAGCTGAAAAAAAGTGGGGAGAGGTCAAGGGGTAAAAGTCCAGAGAGTCCTGAGCAGAGGTGAATTAGAAATGAGTATGGCTGCCTTGGGCACTTTCTCAAATGAAAGTTCCATGGAGGATGGCATCCTAGGCTTGAGAAGGCATCAGAGACAGGTGTGTAAAAGTCCAGAGGAATTGAGAGTGCTGGCTGTTACAGCAAAATTAACTGATAGTCTCGTTGTGAGATTCTCACCCTTTAATCCCTTTTCCACCAATGGACTACCATCATTGAAGAAGCAGAAAGGGGCTTTAGTGGACTGAGGATCATTTATACATTTCCCCTGCCTTATGGGTTGTCATGGCCAAAAATGTTTCCATCACTTGATGGCCAACCAACAGGGATTTATCTCTCTGTGATTTGCCAGATTAATGCTTAGCAAACAGACTTAGCAAACGGCCCTGTTCCTAGGGCTATTCTCAAAGCCTTTCCAACAAATAGCCTTTGCTAAAGCTTTTCCTCTACTGGTATAGCCTTTGAGACACCAAAGTTGCTTCTGTGCCATGATGAATCATTGGAAGAGGACTGCTGTGGAGGGCAACAAAGACATTTAAGTTAAATAGCAATATAAATAAAGTGAGAAGCAGCATGCAATACTAGATAGAAGGAAGTGTACTCAGTTTTCTGAAGTCTCTGCTCCAATTGTTTTCTGCCATCTCCACCATCCAGTGAGAGTGGGAGAGGGTGGAGGAAGGGAGCTGAGGTTTCTAAGCCTCTCTCGTGCAGAAGAGAGCTCACAGACTTTTCTGCCTGCTGAGGGGGGCGGGGCTACAGCTCATTCAGTCTTCTCTGGCTTCCTTCTTTTGTTATCTCTCTGTGCCTTGGCTATTGTCTCCAGCTGAGGTTCTGTCTTTAGAACTCCTTGGCCACCATTCAGAGCCAATACCTATGAAACTTTCACCTGCCAGGCTTCTACAACTATGCCTAAAGGTCCAGAGGCTTAGACTGATATGGTTCTATCCTTTAAACTGTTCTTGCTGTTGCCGTTCAGTCATTTCTGTTGTGTCTGATTCTTTGTGACCCCATTTGAGGTTTTCTTGGCAAAGATCCTGGAGTGGTTTGCCATTTCCTTCTCCAGTTCACTTTGCAGAGGAGGAAACTGAGGCAAACAGGGTTAAGTGACTTATCCAGAGTCACACAGCTAGTAAGTATCCAAGGCCAGATTTGAACTCAGGAAGATGAGTCTTTCTGACTCCAGGCCCAGCACTCTATCCACCGTACCACCTAGCCACCCCTTTTGAACTGTTCTATTAACTGATTATCTTCTAAACTTTTAGGTTATCAGGTGAAACTTTTATCTTCTCTGAACTGCTTTGTTCTCTACTGTCTTCCCTTGCTCTTCCAATTCACTCTCAACTTCAATGCTACTTCCTTCAGGTGGTCTTTCTTGATTCCCTGTTGTATATTTATATGGCCATTGTTCTATGTTAAGTCTTCCAGAGAGAAGCTGGCTACATCTACATGTTTTAGGAGTATCTTTGAGGGACTGGGGGTATCTTTCTCTAATACTATTAGCTCCAGCCGCTATTCTGGTATTCTGAAGAGCCTCCACTCTATTTAACCAATTAGCCACAATTAGCTTTTACAAAATAATATTGGTGGCCTATTATCTCTAGTATTAGGGGAAGATGAAGGAGTTAGGGTGTTCCGAGATACAGGAAGGCTAAAGTCAATTAGGTGATGGCACCAACTTCTGGAACCAATATGGTGAGCCCCCATGGGTGGGGTAATGGGCATCAGCTTGTCTAAGGAGGAGTGAAGGAATCTATGTGAGAAACAGAGTGGGTCAGAGCTTTTGGGCTGGTCATTAGTAAAGTCAAGCCCAGGAATGGCCAGCTTTTTCTACATGGGGATGGCATCAGCTCACTTATCCCCATTACATTTATTCTTTACATATCCTGTATTTGCTTTACATCTCCTCCCTTTGTACCATAACATCTTAGGATCCCTTGCTTCTTTTAAGACTCAGCTTTCTCTTCTGTATAAGACTAGCCTGTCCTCCCCACTCATTCTCATTGAGCTCATGAGCCCCCACTCATCCTTCGCTGCTAGTGCCCTCCAGTTTAAGGCTACCTTCCAGGTGTGGTACAATGGAAAGAACACTGGATTTAGAGTCTAGAGGGCTTGCCCTCTGCCTCATGGGTTGCCATAGCCAAAAATGTTTCCATCACCTAATAACCAGCCAACAGGGAGGTACCTCTCTGTGGTCACATTCCACAACTACTATTTACCTACCAACTGTGTGGTGTTGGACAAGTCAGTTCATATCTACGCCTCATCTGGAAGAGGGTGGGCTTGGACTAGACAGGCCTCTAATTTCCCATTTATCTCACAATCTATGATCAGCTTACTTTGTATGTGTCACGTATGTATTTATTTGTGGGAATGTTCTCTTCCCCATTACACTGTGGGATCCTTGAGGACAGGGACTGATTTTGCCTTTCTTTATATCCCAAGCACTTAGCATAGTGCCAGGAACAAAGTAAGGTTTAGTAAATGCTTGCTGATTAATTTATTGATTATCTATAAATATCTTGTAACCTCCATTTCCCCTTACCTCCAGCAGAATGTAAAGTCTTCAAGAGGAGAGACTATCTTACTTTTGACTTTGTATCTCCACCATGTAGCACAACTCGCGTATAGTATATACTTTTAATAGACGCTTATTGGTTGACTAATTGACATGTTGGGAAAGATAATGCTGGGATCTTGCATATTTGCATATAAATCTCAGCTTTAAAGATTGTCTTGCTTATTCTGCTGGTGCAGCATGGCCATGCAAATTTCTGAAATACCAATTTATGAGAACAGCTGAGAGTCAATTAAATTCTTGGAAGAAAGTGGACGTGGGAATTCGAGGGGGTTTAGTTTGCTGTGTGTGTTTTTTTATAATTATGGTTGTCATCAATGATAATGATTATTAACACAGATTTCTGGCATTTGTATACATTGTCATATTTCAGAGCTCTTCTGAATCATTCATTCCTCTCCCCTTCTCCTAGAGGGGTATGAAATGCAGAAGTTATTCTCCCAAATTTAGGAGATGAGAATTCACTTGGAGGCAAGTGATTGCATTTCCTGGAGGGTCCTCCAAATCTCCAAGAATCCAATCCAAGTCACACCACCAAGCATTTATGAAGCACCTACTATGTGCTAGGTATTGTGTTAGGTGCTAGAGGCACCCAAAATATAATAATAATAATAATAATAATAATAATAGCTAGTATTTATATAGTGCCTACTGTGTGCTAAGCACTGTATTAAGTGCTTTACAATCATTATTTTATTTGACCCTTACAACAACCCTGGGAGACAGGTGCTATTATTAGCCTAATTTTTCAGCTGAGGAAACTGAGGCAAACAGATTAAGTGACTTGCCAAAAGTCATACAGCTAGCAGGTCAAATTTGAACTCAAGTCTTCCCAGCTCTTTATCTACTGCTCCATCTAGCTGCCAGGGGTCCTGTCCTCAAGGAGCTTACCTTCTACTAAGGGC
Organism: Phalanger gymnotis; assembly: GCA_028646595.1. NCBI lineage: Eukaryota > Metazoa > Chordata > Mammalia > Diprotodontia > Phalangeridae > Phalanger > Phalanger gymnotis. The sequence goes on from CM053622.1 coordinate 768,873,494, forward strand.
CTGATACAACGAGTAAATAGGTACATACAGCAAATCCTTGTGGGCCCCCCTCCTCAAGTGGTAGACCTTTTCAATGAATCATCAAGCATTTATGCACTAGGCATTGGGCATTCACAGACTAGATCTAACATTTTATAGATGAAACAATATATACATATAAGTATACATATACATACATGTACACGTATGTTATCTCTCTCTATCTAGATTTATCTTTAGTAACTTCACTCTGCCAAAATTACCCCCACCTCTCTTTTCCTTTCTCTCTGTCTCTTTCTTGAAATAGAGATATACTGAGAAAGGTGGGGGGAGAAAGAGAGAGAAAGTGAGAGACAGACAGACAGACAGGGACAGAGAGAGAGAGAGACAGAGAGAGAGAGAGAGAGAGAGAGAGAGAGAGAGAGAGAGAGAGAGAGAGAGAGAGAGAGAAACAGAGGGACAAAGACAGGGAAGCAGAGGCAGAGATACAGAGACAGACAGACGGACAGACAGACAGATAGGCAGAGACAGTGAGAAAGAGAAGTAATTTTGGCAGAGTGAAGGCCGTAGTAGCTGGGGGCTGAGGGGAGGAGGATTATGAAAGGCCTGGTATAAAAATAAGGTGGTGCTTGAGCTGAACTTTGAAGGGAACTAGAGACTCTAATAAGAGGAGGAAGAACAGCCAGAAGGCCAGTTTGGCTGGCTTGTAAAAGCACCTTACTCCTGGGGCCCTGTATGAACACAGGCCTCAGCCTGGTTACCTTTAATTCTCTTTGGTGCTCCTGGTCTGCTCCTATTTCCCAGCAACCTGATCTGCCTTCTGTGACCCTGACAAAGCCTCCCTGTAGCCATGTACTCCAAATGGCAGTGTCATCTCCCCAATCTACCACCAGATTGGGGTGGCAGGATGGAAGCCAACTGTATAGGGAGGTGCCAGTGACTGAGAGAAAATGCAGAATTACAGAATCATGAGATTTAAGGGTAAGAAGGGATCATCTCCATGACCATTTTGTCTAAATCATACCTGAAAAAGACCCCCAGCCCCCCAAGTATAAAACACCAAACAAGTGACCATCCAGCTTTTATCCGAAGACTTCTTAGAATAGAAGAATTCCTTCCTTCTCCTCAGCTCAATTGGTGTGGTCACATCATAAAATGACCAGGTGTTAAGACCCCATGATGAAATCACAGGACAATAACGTGTCAATGTGTTCATCAGATGTTACTCTTTAGGAAGTAGAAAGCCTTCATTGAATTAGAAATTCAAAATTTGGCTGGTGGGAGATAGGGTACACAGTCCAGTCAATTCCAAGCAGTGGAGGCAAGAGCCAACAGAGTTAGGGAAGAAGTCAACTCTTTGCTTCTTGGTCAAGGAGAGGGAGATTTTCTTCTCCCTATCACCACCATCAGCCATGATGTCTAGCAAAAGGACATACTGCATCCAGAAGTGTGAGAGCTCATGGGTTGGAGGAGTCCAGGCAGGAGTCAGCAATAGAGCAGAGAGATACTTTTCGGACGTGCTACCCACCTTTTCCACCAGGCTCTCTGAAATGCCTGTTCCTTAGGCAATAAACAAGCTTCCATCTCAAACTTTTTCCTTTCTTGCTCCCTCCAACTTCTTGCACTCATAGAGAACTGACTTTCTAGGTAACAGCTTCCCTTGCCTCCCTTTTTAGCACTGGTTGAATTTTCACTCATTCGCCCACCCTTAACTCCAATCTTCCAGCTCACTGATCATGGTAGGGAAGGTGGGGTACTACATGATCATCATTGCCACTTCCAGGCTCTCTTCCTACCTTCATCACTCAGGAATCATATCTGTCATCTAATCAAGATTTTGGTAGCTATTATCTGCAGATATTCCCAGGCCATCTCCAGTCTTCTTGACCCAGATGGTCCCAGAGGAGAAAGTGAGTCTGGTGACTTTGCACAGCCCTCCCTAACTGTAATCCAATTCACGGCATCATCTTCCTGATCTCATGGTCCTCTTCGAGAATGAAGGACAAACAACAGCAACAATCTACAGATCCCTAGGATACTCATCTTTTCTTAATGAGTTCACTGTTGGGCTCACAGTCTTTCCTTCTTCCCCAACTCCTGCCCTAGTATTAGGGGACTTCAACATAAAATTGATACTTCCTCAAATACTCTGACCTCCAATTCCTCAGCTTAGTTGATGTAGGTATAGGAAGTAATGATAAGATGACCAGGCATTAAAACTCCAAGATAAAATCACATAGGGGCACATTGGGCTTGAGGTCAGGAAGACTCATTTTTGTGAGTTCAAATCCAGCTCAGACATTTACTAGTTATGTGACTCTGGGCAAGTTACTTCACTGTTTGCCTTGTTTTATAAAATGAGCTAGAGAACAAAATGGCAAACCACTCGGATATCTTTGCCAAGAAGACCCTTAATGGGGTCATGAAGAGTTGAACATGGCTGAAATGACCGAGCAACAGTAACATATAGTCACGGGATAGCAAAATGTTTATAAGAAAAGGACAGCCTTTGGGAACACCCATGGTGATAGGTGATGGCAAACTTAAAGTTATGGCCATCTCTATGTGTAGCTGTTGTGGGGGCTTATGAGCCACATTTTTAGGAGAGCATACCCAAGAGGGGTGAGGATGATTGTGGTATATATATATAGGTTTTTAGAAATAGCCACCCTCTTGGTACCCTAGAACTTGAGGCCGCAGCCACCTTCTAAGGAACTCAAACTACTGATATAAATGTGAAATGGAGCAGTAGCCCTGAGAAAGAACTACATTCTATTGAGGGGAAACCCAGTGCCTCCCTCCCATTTTTCCACAGCTCTAATTGTTAGGAAGGATTTTGCCTTTCAGCAACTCCCATCCATTGTCCTTGAGGGTTAAGCAGAAATAGGGTAGCTCTCCTTTGATATGACAGCTTTTCAAAGATTTGAAGAATTATAGAATTAGGAGAGACCTTGGCTATTCCATCCAACCCATGTCTGGTGAGAAACCCCTCTATAGCCCAGCTATCAGTGCTCTCTTGTCCATGCGGAGCCTTCTCTTCTTCAGGCTAACTATCCCAAGAGTCTTGTGAGAGCAGGTAACCTGGCCTGGCTACTGGGGCTCCATGGTGCTCAGAACCGTGCCTTCCTCCTAGATCATGAGCCCCAGTGTTGAGAGGGATGGGGACAAAGCCTTTCCTCCTTTCCTCCTCTGTCTTGTCTGCCATTCCTACCCCTGCCTCCAATCTTCCAGTCCCTCAGGTTCCTCTGCCTTCTGTGCTTTTCACTCTATCCCTCATTAATTTCTTCATTTTCCAAAACTCCCCCAAAGGATTTTGTAGCTGGGAGCTTATGCAGTTGTTTTCCTGGGCCTGGCACAGGAGAGACTCAGGGACTAAGGAGGGGAAGGATCCAGCTGGGGCTGAGGCATTTTTTTTCCCCTGTGTTTCTTGATGGACGTGTATAACGTGCATCTTCCATGTGCATGTATGTCTATGCTTAGGCACATGTTGCAAGAAATCTTTGGGACTCTAATTAACCAGCCAACCAACACATATTTATCACCTCTTCCCCACTTTGTGTGGAGTGCCTGGCCCTTGCTATTCTAAACCCTTAGAGGAGAGGGGTGTTTGTGAAAGAGGCCAGGAGTCCCCTAGGCACTATAGTAAGGACCACTGATCAGCCACAGTCTCTCTGAAACTCAGTACATTCAAAATCAGCTCAGGTCAAGCTTTACCCCTTAGAGATAGCAGCCTCACACTACCTTTCTCAGAAGTACTTGTGGCTTTTGAACTTGACTCTAACACCTCTTTTATCCCTCCTTACACTGGCTTCTAAAGGAAATGAATCTAGGAAAGGCAGTCTTCACCTGAGGTCTGTGGGCTTTAAAGACATTGAAAAAAAACTATTTCGATGTAATTGGTTTCCTTTTTAATTCCATGTATTTTATTTTATTGATTTTAAAACACTTCTGAGAAGGGGTCCATAGGTTTCACCAGATGGCCAAAGGGGTGCAGGTTGCAAAAAAAAGATTAAGATCCTTGGCCTAGGGTATGAATAATTTTGAGTATGGCTAATAAATTGCATAACTTTCTTTGGCTGGCTCTTGCCCTTCCCCGCTGCCCCCTCCCAAGCTCTCTCCCCGCTGGGTTTTTGGCTCTCTTCCTGTGGTCTCACTCCACACATCCGAAGACCATCAGATTCACGGTGGATGGCCGTGTAGTTTCTTTAATGAAAGGTTGAATCATGTGGAAAATAAAAGTTAAGTCGGCTGCTTTGGTTGGCAACCAAGAAGGAATAAAGTAAGCGTTTCCCTTTTCCATGCTTCTCCCTGGATCAGAGGGAAAAACGGGATATGGATGATTGGTTGCTAAATGGGAAAATGTTTTCCCTCTGGAGAGGTGAAAGGGAAGAAAGAAAGGTGTTGAAAACAGGTTGGTGCCTCTCACTGGCCCAGGGTCTGTATTTCCTGACTGCCTCGCTCTGATTGGCTCAGGACTGGCCACCACTTCAGATCCAGTCTGGTTCTTGCTTCCTCCCCATTGCTACCTCCCTGATCTCCATCTGTCCACCTGGTGCTGAGGGCTTCTCAGCAGCTACTTTCTAGGCTATTTTCAAGAAGTTCATTCAAGGTAGAAGCCACATGGGTGATGTCTGCCAGGCCTGAAGGCAGGCACTTTGACTTGCCCTCTCCTAGTCTTCATGGTGACAACTCTAGGAGCAGGGAAAATTAATTGAGAGTTATCCTAGATTTGTGGGAGAGGAAAGAGGAGCTTCTGTCCCTGTCCTCAAGGAACTCTGACTCTTACCGGGAAGACGAGGACTGACATATGAAACAAACAGAGGAATTAAAATCTAAACTATGAAGGTCAATTCAATTAGAGTTTAGAGGAGAAAGAGATCAGAGTAGGCCCTGGCAGGCATGGAAGGCTTCATGGAGGAGCTGGAACTTAAACTAAGCCTTAAAGAATGGGAATTGTTTGAATGGAGAAGATCTAGGACTATATGGTCTTTTCCTGGCCTGCTCCTCCCCTTTCCCACTTCCAGGTATTAGTGCCTTCTCCTCTAAGGCAACCTGCCATTTACACTGTATGTATCTTGTATGCACCAACATAAATATATTTGTATATTTGTACACACATACATGTACACACATATATGTATGCACACAAATGTGCACATGCATATGTATATATACATATGGTCTCCCTTATTAGAATATAAGCTCCTTGAGGAAGGACTATTTTTGCTTCTTCTTGTATCTCCAGCATAGCACAGTTCCTCGTACACAGTAAATGCTTAATAAATATTTACTTATTAATTTATTGATTTGTGGGACAGTGAAGAATTAAATTCAATTCAACTGACAGGATCATAGATTTAGAGCTGGAAATGACCGCAGAAGTCACTTAGCTTAGTCCTCTCATTTTACAGATGAGGAAACTGAGGCCCAGAGAAAGACTTGTCCAAAGTCACTCAGGCAGCAAGTGGGAGAGTCAGAATTTAATAATCAGCGACAGGTTCAAGGTGGCTCTAGCATGCCCCTGAGAATAGGAGTTCTTCATCTGTGGTCTGTGAACTTGTTTTTAAAATTATCTTAATATATTTAAATTTAATATATATAAATACATTATATTGATTAATTTATATTTTTATATATAATATATCATAATATATTAATATTACATATAACATAAAAATATATAATATATTTATAATATTCAATATATAAATATAGTTGTTTCAATTTATATGCTATTAAATACATATACATATTCATATCAATTCACATTAAAAATAATGTATTAAATGTGTGATATGTTATATAAAATAGTGAATATATTATACAGTAGATATAAATTTTATTTAATCTTAAATATAGATATATTTACATGTTTGTATTAAAATATAATATTTTAAAATGTAATTTTAATATTTTAAAATATTACTAGTTTGCTTTGTAATCTTCAGTATTTGTTTCATGTATTGAAGATTAAAAATTTGAGAAGGGGTCTACCAAAGTCTGCCAAAGAGGTCTAGAACACAAAAAAGGATTAAAAACCCCTGGACAAGAATAAAGAACTAAATCTAATTTGATTGAATTTAATAGGGGTAAATGAAAGAGTTGAGGCAGCCTTGTGAAGTGGATAGAAGGCTAGTTGTGGATTCAGGAGACCTGGGTTCGAGTCTTGCCTCTGACACATGCCAGCTGTGCGATCCTGGGAGAATGGGCCTTTCAGATGCACCAGACAACTCTCCAAGACGGTAATATGCAGAGCAGGTACCGATTTGCATTGGTAGAGAGAGCTTCCTAACCATGAGTTATCTATAGTTCTACACCAATGAAATTGCACGACTGGTCCATTACTCCTTTCCCAGAGGTGAAGGGCTCCGGTAGTGAGTTCACAGAATCATAAAATCTGAACTGGAAAGGGCCTCATAAGGCATCCAGCCTAACAAGGGGTGTGCTGATGAATGTTTAATAACTGGCTCTCCAGAAGAAAAAAAGTTCTCCACAATACATTTTTACATTTAATTTGTATTACTAACATTTTTGTCATCACTGCTTAAGTCTAAATAATCAACCAAATAATTAGTCAAGCTCTGATCTGTAGCATTTACCAATTTCTGAAGTGTGATTGCCCAGACTGAAAATTTAACAACCAGCTCTTGTGTGTCTGTTAGAACTGATGCCAGGATCACAGGTCCAACCTATACATGAACAAGAATCTTTTATAAGGCATGGGATCACACAAGTGACCATTATCCAAACTTCTCTTGAAGATTTTCAGGGAGATGGAGCCCACCACCTTTTCAAGACATCTCGTTCCACTTTGGGGCAGGACTCATCAGGACATTCCCCAACCCCCCACATCAGTTCCTATCAATTTTTGTTCCTTGATCCCCTTTCAACAATAACAAAAATATATTGTGAGCTTCTGGGACAATTTAACATACTACTTATAACATTCTTTTAGATTTATTAGTTAAGTGTTTACAACAACTGCAATGACAACTGTGCAACTTTTGCACAAAAATCATCGAATTAAAATTTACATTATATAATTATAAAACTCTAAATATAAAACTATAAAACTTGACTTATGAAGTGATTAAGAATACTTTGTGTGGACAGTCTTTAAGAATTAAAAGAAATAATCCAACAAGACCTCATATTCTCATTTTGATTATATTTCTTTACAAATTTTATTGAAAATAGATGACATTTAAAAACTTTAAATATTTTATTTTTCCAATTACATGTAAAAACCATTTTTAAACTTTGTTTTTTTTAATTTTGAGTTCTAAATTGTCTTCCTCTCTCTTCATTGAGAAGGTAAGCAATTCAATATAGTTTGTACCTGTGCAGTCATGCAAAACATATTTCCATATAAATAACATTTTTAATTAAATAAGTTACAACTTAGATGTTTAATATAACATGATAATAATATATAAACTTAATTTTAGTGTTGGACTTTTATGTGAATAAAGGCTTGCAATATCCAGTTCAATACTAGACAAATGCAGTCTTAAATCTGATTCTGCATTGCGTTTGTTTCTGTATTTTGATTTAAAACAAGATTAAAGTGAAAATGCTCACTCACACAAATATGTGATAGGAGTGGGAGGAGAATTTTACAAGCTCTCTTACTGGTACATGTAAATTCATCTTTTATTTTTAGCCACCTAACTGATTGACTAAAATTAATAGCTATACTCTTCTATTGGCTAATGACAAGTGCTGTATTAAATAACAAATATGCTTAAAGTTCAGTTGCATACATTGCTTCATTTAGATGTGATTTTCTTCTTTTCTTCACTGGAACACTAGCTACAGTCTTACAGAAACGCTACTGGACAAATGATCAGTTTTGCCAACTAGTTCATTTCAAAATCTACCAGATAAAAAACAGTAACATATGTGGAGGATATATTTAAATTAGAAAACAGCCTTAACCCTGTAATAAGATGCAATATGAGGTTTGTTTCTTCAGAACATTTGTAATTGTCCGTGATGGTTTCAATGTAGCTTGTAGTACGTGCCTAGGGATCAAGGTCTTCAAGCAGGTTGACATTTGCACTGTAAAAACCAAACTTTCATAACATCTTGATAACATAATTACATAGCTGATTAGGCATGATTACAGGTAACAGGAATAAAGGAGCTTCTCTGGTGTAACAGAATGCAAATGAGGCTGTGTACATCTGTCTATCTGTTAGGAATTAGTTTATGCTCAAATGTTAAACCCTTGTGGTGGTTTGGAAACAATTTGATAACACATTAAGAAGCTACAAGAATATGTTGCACTTAGACATACATTTGCAACATAATTGGGCAATTATTTACTGCTCAAGGTGACATTAAAGAATTTTTAGAGCAAATTCCTTAGACTGTCATCTTAAACTTGGGGGTTTGCAAATTACAAAGTGGGAACATGAAACCAAAAGTGACCTCGTTGTAACTTTTACACATTTTCCTAGTTCTGCCCTCTGGGGCAAAGTAAGATAAGTCTAATCCCTCTTCCATGTCAAATACTTGCAAACAACTCTCATCTCCCTCTCAGCCTTCTCTTCTCTAGGCTAAATAACCCCATTCCTTCCATCAGCTTTTGCTTGAAGACCTTGATTGAGAAGGAACCTGTTGTTGCCTGAGCTTCCCTCTGAGACAGTCCATTATGCTTTTGTTTCTCTTGTTGTTGGAAAATTTTCCCTTATATCAATCTTAAGTTGTCCTGCCTGTGTCATATATCTAATCATCCTAATTCTTCTATCCTTTGTAGCTAAGCCAAAGAAATCTACTCTTTTGTCCACATGGCAGCCTTCAAATATTTGAAGGTAGCTATCATGGCAGCTAGGTGGTGCAGTTGATAGAGTGTCAAGCCTGGAGTCAGGAAGGCTCATCTTTGTGAGTTCCAATCTTGGCCTCAGCCATTTACTAGTTGTGTGACCTTGGGCAAGTCAATTAACCCTGTTTGCCTCAGTTTCCTCATCTGTAAAGTGAGCCAGAGAAAGAAATGGCAAACCACTCCAGTATCTTTGCTAAGAAAACACCAAATGGGGTTACAAACAGTTAGACATGACAGAATACGATTGAATAGCAACAAAATAATCATTAACCTATTCTCCTCCTCTCCAGGCTGAAAACAACTCTCATTTGCTTCAACCAGTCCTCATATGGTGGTTTTCATCATCCTGGTTGTCCTTCTTTAAACACTCTGTAACTTTTCAACATCCGTCCTAAGATGGGGAGGCCGGAACCAGATCCAATTCTCCAGATGTGGTATGATTAGGGCTGAGTATAGCAATACTATTACCTCCTTAATTCTGGACACTGCACCTCTCTTAATTAAGTCTAATATTATATTAGCTTTCTTGGTTGCCATATCACATTATTGACTCATATGGATCTTCAGTCCACTAACCCTGTCCCCTACACCCAGTATTTTTCAGATAAACTGTTGCCTAGACATTTGTCTTCCATTTTGTATTTGTAAAGTTCATTTTAAAATCCTTATTAAATTTCATTTTAGTCAACTAGTTCCAAAATATCATCTTGTACATAAAGTACGTCATTTACGCTTCCTTTTTGGGGAGAAACCCTACACGTGAGCCATAATTAAAGTCATTCCAAGTATGTGCTGGGGGTAGGGGCAAGGAGGGAGGCAATGAGCTGAAGAGTACGAAAATGAGGTCCTAGATCCTTCTCATTAAAGGTTATAACTAAACCCTGTCCAAACTACATCCCAGGCACAGAACAGGGAGTTTGCACAGTATCCCAGCCCGTTTGGGCCTGGCAGTGGTTCCTCTTGAGGCTGGATTTGACAATTGGGTCAATTTCCTTTCTCTGTTGGTGCCTTCCTTCTGCAGGTCTCCACAATCTCAGTAATCAGTGACAGTGGCTCTTGCAATCACATCAGTCACTTTTTTCAATGCCTAAAGATTTAGCTCATTGGGGCTTGTCCTGAACTCTCCAACTGTGTTTCTCTTTATCTCTGGTATCCAGTCCCTCTTCACTTTGTCTGTTCTCCTATTACCAGTGTAAAAATCATTCTCCTCGGGAGATAAAGCAACACAAATTATAATTGGACAGCTCCTTTTCTTTGTATCTAGCATCATCCTAACCACCCTAAACAGTGGTCCTAATCCTCCTTTGATCCCTTTCTCCCCTTCCAAACAGCTTTAAAACACAACCCCCCCCCTGCCCAATAGCTCAAAGTTTCCCCCTCTCTGGAGTTCTTCAGATTGGGGCTTGATGACCACTTATTGGATATGTTATAGAAGGGATTCCTGTCTAGTTAAGGAAGCAGTATGGTGGAGCGGAAAGAACATTCATTAGCTCTGAAGTCAGCGGCTCTGGGTTCAAATCTCTTCTCTGATACTCACTATCTGTGTGATTGTGGGTAAGTCATTTATCTTCTCTGGACTACAGTGTCCAGGGATTGGACAGTCCACTACAGTGTCCTGCAAAATGAAGGGGCCGGACCACAAAGCTCTAAATCTTTGATTCTGTTCTCATAGAGTGCCCCTTCCCATTCTGTGATTTTAGGGTCTTGGGTTGGGGGATTCTTTTGTTCTTCTGATATCCCATGAATGAAACACTCCAGCCATATATACCAACAGGTTTGGACACCTTTTGCCAGGCCTATGGTGCTGGTGCTTAGTATAGCATCATCGAACTCAAGAGTACTTACCATTTTTAATCTGAGTACTGATTCCAGCACAGACTGCCTTTTTGTTCCCTCAATCTGGTTAGTATCAAACCTGAGTGTGGCCCATAATCACATTCTCACTTTTATTCCTTTTTATCGTCATGTCTCTCCTGGTGAAGAGGATGAAGAAAGCTTTGCTGATTAAAAATGAATAAAACATCTCTCTCTGCATTGAAAGGTAGAACCAAAGCAGCAAATACTTCAATGGGTCTATAATCTCCTTCATTGTGGTGAGGCCTCCTTCTACCTGTGCAGATTGCCATCTCTGATTCTGTAGAGTGCTTACCCACATCGTTCCATAAATCTTTCACAGAGGATATTTGCAATGTCTTGGGGTTCTTCCTCTGTTTTTTTTAAATATTTTTGGATAACAGTGCAATACTCTTTTAGTGATAAAGAAAATAAACTTGTATGATATACAGATATATGGATGACCCATTTCCCTTTCCAGTCATATATACTTTTTTCCCCTTTAAATAGTATTTTATTTTTTCCCTAATTACACATCAAGAAAATTTTTAGTATTCATATTTACAAGATCTTTTTCTCCCTCCCCTCTTCTGAAAATGGTAGGCAGTTTGCTATAGTTTATACATATGCTATCATGTAAAACATATTTCCATATTCATCACAGTTGTGGAAGGAGAAACAGATCAAAAGGAAAAAAAACCACGGGAAAGAATAAAGTAAGTGAAAAAAAAATCTTCGGTCTGCATTCAGAGTCCCTCAGTTCTTCATCTGCATATGGATAGCATTTTCCGTCATGAGTTCTCTGTACATGTCTCGGATCATGTGTTGCTGAGAAGAGCCAAATTATTCATAGTTGATCATCCTATGATGTTGCTGATACTGTATACAGTGTTTTCCTGGTTCTGCTCATTTCACTTTGCATCAGTTCATACAAGTCTTTCCAAGTTTTTCTGAAATCTGCCTGCTCATCATGTCTTATTGCACAATAGTATTCTATTACATTCATATGATACAGCTTGTTCAGCCATTCCCCAAATGATGGACATTCTCTCAGTCCCCAATATTTTGCCACCATGGTTACTGCCACTATAAATATTTTTGTACATGTGGATCCTTTTCCATTTTTTATGACCTCTTTGAGATACAGACCCAGTAGTGGTATTGCTGGATCAAAGACTATGCACAATTTGGTTGCCCTTAGGGCATAGTTCCAAATTACTCTCCAGAATGGTTGGATCAGTTCACAGTTCAACTCACACAATGCATTAATGTCCCAATTTTGCCATATCCTCTCCGGTATTTATCATTTTACCTTTTTTTTTTTTATCATATTAGCCAATCTGATTGGTGCGAGGTAGTATCCCAGAGTTGTTTTAATTTGCATTTCACTAATCAAAAGTGATTTAGAACTCTTCTTCATATGCCTATCGATATCTTAGATTTCTTCATCTGAAAACTACGTGTTCATATCCTTTGGCTATTTATTGATTGGGAATGCCCATATATTCTTGATGATAAATTTTGCACCAATCATTGAGTAATGCTTATCATTGGTCATTTTTGTGTTGTATAGTTATACTGGATAGAGGGGATATTTTCAGACATTAGACATGGTGTTTTTGGTTAGGCAATCAGGTTTAAATGACTTGCCCAGGGTCACACAAGTGTCAAGTGTCTGAAGTCAGATTTGAACTGAAGTCCTCCTGACTCCTGAGCTGGTGCTCTATCCACTGTGCCACCTAGCTGCCCCTATTGATGTGTTATTAATCTCTCCTTCCCATTCCCCACCATTTATACTATATTCTTCTTTAAAGCCTTTGACACTGTTCATCACCATCTCTTCCAGAATATTCTCTCCTCTCCAGATTTCTCTATCCTTTTTTTCCTTTGTCCTCCTTTTCTCTCCTTGTTCTCCTCCTACCCATGTGACTGCTCCTTCTTACAGGCCTTTGCTGGATCTGCATACAGGTCGCTGCCACTAACCCTGTGTGTCCCTCCTTAGAATATGAGCTCCTTGAGAACAGAGACTGACTTACTTTTCTACTTGTATTCCCAGCCTTTAGTGTAATTCTTTGTATATAATAAGTGCATAATAAATTATTTTCATTCATTTATTAGCAATTTTGGTCCATGGACCAAGTACTATAAGGTATGCACTGGGAACAGGATGCAGGGGAGGGTCCCACACATCATGGCAACTTTCAAAGACAAACCTGCTCAGTGGGCAGGGTGGTGGGTGCCTTCATGATAGACCTCTAGGCTTGTTATTCCATGCTTTAGTCATGTCCAACTCCTTGTGGCCCCATTTGGGGTTTTCTTGGCAGAGCATACTAGAGTGGTTGGCCATTTCTTTTTTCAGTTCATTTTCCAGCTCATTTTACAGATGAGGAAACTGAGGCAAACAGGGTTGAGTGACTTGTCCAAGGTCACACAGCTAGTAAGTGTCTGACCTCTGGTGGAGAGAGATCATAGGATACCTTGAAGAAGCTGCTGGAGAAGCTGCCACCAGAGGAAGGAGCATGGTAGGATCAGTCCAAGGACTTGCTCACCTGCAGTACGACTGCCTGGGAAGAGGAAACGTTATTGAGTAGCATGACTTTGATCTCTCTGGGTTTTCCTCCTGTCTACTTGACCATTTCCTCTCTGTCTTCTCTTCTGCCTCTTCATCTGTGTCATGCTCATTGACTACAAGTATCCTCCAAGACTCTGTCCTGGGCCCTTTTCTCTTTCCACTCAACATGCTCTCACTAGGTGATCTCATCAGCTCCCATAAGTTTCAGTTACCACCTCTCTGCTGATATCTTCTTGATCTATATGTAGTCTGCCTCCTAAATAATGGTAATATCTCACCACTTACCTCCTGGGTATCTTGAAATGGATGTCCCAGAGGCACCTCACACTCAACGTGTCCAAAGCAGAACTTCCCAACATCTCTGTTACAGTTGAAGTCACTGCCGTCTTCCCTGCCACCCAGACTCACAATCTTGGCATTGTCCTTGGCTCTCCCTTCTCCCCACATGTGCACTCTGTCATCACATCCTGTCTTATCTACCTTCACAACATTTCTCACATCTCTCCCCTTCTCTCTACTCACAAAGCCGCCATCTTGGTGCATCTCTCACTGGGGCTGTGGCAAGAATCTCCTCATGGGTCTCCCTTCTTCAAATCTCTCCCCACTCTGTGCCATCATCCATTCAGCTGCCAGAGTGACTTTCCCAAAGTGTGGGTAACACCTGCCACTCGTGAACTCCAATGGCTCCCTCTTACCTCTAGGATTGAATTTGTTTGGCATTTAAAGCTCTTTATAATCCGGTTCTTTCCTATATTTCCAGTTTCCTTATGTGTTACTTTCCTTCATGTAACCTATGGTCCAGCTACACTCACACATTTGCTGTTCCTCATAAAGGATATTCCATTTCCTGACTCAATGATAAAGTTTAACTAATGGTATCACTGGAATGAGTCTCCTCTCCCCAATCTTCTTACATCTTACAGGTTAGGACCGCTAGGCGATGCCATAGTACATAGAGTGCCAGGCCTGGAATCAGGAAGGGTCATGTTCCTGAATTCAAATCCAGACTCAGATACTTTTACTAGCTGTGTGACCCTGGGCAAGTCACTTAACTCTGTTTGGTCAGTTTCCTCATCTGTAAAATGAGCTGGAGAAGAAAATGGTAAACTGCTTCAGTATCCTTGCCAAGAAAACCCCAAATGGGGTCACAGACAGTCAGACAGGACTGAACCACTGAACAAGAAACATAACCTATCCAGGTATTCTGCATTAATGGAACTAGCCTCCTTGTTGTTTCTTGCTGTGGACACCCCAGACACCTCAACTCCCGACTTGGCACTTTCTCTGGCTGTCCACCATGCCTGGACTGTTACCTCAGCCTCAGCTTCCCTGTCCTCTTCTTCTAAGACTTAGCTCAAACCCTGCCTTCTGCAGGAAGCCGTTCTCTGTTCCATCCTCTGCTAGTGCCCTCCCTCTGAGACCACCTCCCATTTACACCATATTTGCATGTTGTCTCTCCCTTTAGAATGTCAGCTCCTTGAGGGTAGGGACTATGCTTTTGCCTCTCTTTGTATCCCCATTTTTATCACAGTACCTGGCATTCTCTTCTCTATCCTACTTCTAAATTCCTCTGGACTTGAGAACCAAGCCCTCTCCACTGCTGACACTTCCTTCAGTGCCTGAGGCCTCCTCACTGTAGAGCAGCCCACCACCCCCATGGCCCACTCACCATGGAATTTCCCTCCACAATGCCCGCTCCTCTTCTCTCATTGGGGAGTTCCTTCTGGGACCTCCATTTTGTGGAGGGGCAGGGGCTGGCCTCCTTTTGTTCTCCTAGGAGGCCGTATTACCCTGAGCCAGATACATTTATCCCCATCTCCATCATTACTCCCATTTTCAACTCCCTTTTGTGTGTTGTCTTACTTTATTGGAATGTAAGCACCTCAAGGGCAGAGATTATCTTTCTTTTTGCTTGTATTTGTATCTCCAACAGTTTGTGCAGTGCCTGGTACATAGTAAGTACTTAATAAATGCTTGTTGCAAAACTATCTGGTACTGGCTAAGAAATAGAAAGGTGGATCAGTGGAACAGAGTAGACATATATACATAGTAGTAAATGATTATAGTAACTTTGTGCTTGACAAATGTAAAGATTTAAGCTTTTGGGATAAGAATACAATATTTGGTAAAAAAAATTGTTGGGAAAACTAGAAAGCAATCTGGCAGAAATTGGGTAACAGATCAATATCTCACATCATTTACCAAGATAAGGTCAAAACAGATACATGACCCAGATATAAAGGGAGATATCATAAAAAAATTAGAAGAACATGGCACACATTACCTATCAGATTTATGGATAGGAGAATTTCTGAATAAACAAGAGACAGAATTTTGAGATGCAAAATGGATCATTTTGATGACATTAACTTAAAAAGATTTTGTACAAATCAAGCCAATATAGCCAAAATTAGAAGGAAAGCTTAAAATTGGGGGGGGGGGAAGGGAAATTTTATGGGCATTTTCTTGGATAAAGGTATCATACCTCAAGTGTATAGAAAACTTAGTCAAATTTATAAGAATGACTCATTCCTCAGTTGATAAATGGTTAAAGGATATGAACAGGCAGTTTTTGGATGAAGAAATCCAAACTATTTATAGTCATATGAAAAAATGCTCTAAATCGTTGTTGATTAGAGAAATGCAAATTAAAACAATTTTGAGATATCATCTCATACCTATCAGATTGGTTGAAATGATAGAAGGGGAAAATGACAAATGTTGGAGAGGATGTGTAAAAATTGGGGCATTAATACGCTGTTGGTGGAACTGTGGACTGATCCAACCTTTCTGGAGAGCAATCTGGAATTATACCCCAAGAGTTAAAAAAACTGTCTATATTTTTTGACCCAGCATTTTTTTCTGTTTCCCAATTTAAAAAAATTCTATTTATTTATTTGTTTGTTTGTTTAGTTTTTGTCTGTTTCCCAAGGTGATTAGGCAAAAAAGAAAAAGAACCTGTGTGTCCTAAGATATTTATAGCATCTCTCTTTGTGGTGGCAAAGAACTGGAAACTGAGGGGATGCCCATCAGTTGGAGGATGGCTGAACACATCATGGTATATAATTGTGATGGAATCCTAGTGTGCTATAAGAAACAATGAGCTGATTGATTTTAGAAAAAATGTAGAAGACTTGCATGAAATAATGAAAAGTGAAATGAGCAGAACCAAGAGATGTGTTGTTAAGCAAAATTGTCTCATTAGCATGGCTTTTGTTTCTTTTGAGTGGAAGTACTTTCAGCTGTTAAGTGCTAAGCCCCAGGCCCAGGGCCCTGTCAGGTGTGAAACCTGTGTGGGTGTGGATTGGTGACTT
>CM053622.1:768890518-768975010 GCA_028646595.1 Phalanger gymnotis
TGCGGTGGGGCCTAAATAAATTTCTTGTTGTTTTCTCCTTAGAGAATCTCTCATACCTTGCGATTTCGGACCATTCAAACATATACATGATTATATTTGAGATCATAAATTCGGCCTTCCTACTACAAGAGAACATTGTATACAGTAAGAACAATGTTGTTCAAAGAATAATAACAACCAGGTTATTCTGAGTATTGCTAATACTTAAATCAACTACAAAAGACCCAGGAAGGAAGATGCTATCCACCTCCAGAGAAAGAACTGATAAATGAAAGTATGCATAGTACAGTTTTACATATGTTTGTAAATGTGTGTCAAATGGTGGCCTTCTCTGGTGAGAGGTGGGGAGGGAGGGAGGGAGTTAGTTTGGAATTTAAAACAAAACAAAAAAAATAGATAAAAATTTTTTAAAAATGCTTATTCCCTTCTTGGAACATGTTGTTCCAACACTCTTTGTAACTTCATTTGGGGTTTTCTTGGAAAAGATACTGGAGTGGTTTATCATTTCCTTTTCCAGCTCTTCTTTTTAAACAGATGAGAGAGGATTAAGTGATTTTCCCAGAGTCACACAGCCACTAAGTGTCTGAAGCCAGATTTGAACTCAGGAAGATGAGTCTTCCTGACTCCAGGCCTGGCCTATGTCTACTGTGCCACCTTGCTGCCTGTGCCGTATCCTAATAAAAGCTTAGACTGACTGACTAAACGGATGGTTATATGTCAAATCTGCCAGTACAAGGAAAGATGAAAGATAACTCCCTCCAAAAAAAAATACTAACAAGGTGCCTCGATGAATATTCGTCAGGTAGCCAGTCAATAAGGACTTATTAAGTCCTTACTATGTGCCAGGCACTGTGCTAAAACCTTTTGATCCAAAGAAAAGCAATCATATGGTTCCTGTGCTTATACAGCTTTCTGGGGTCCCCCATCAAAGAAGCAAAGGCTGAAATCAGCCATAGGGTTTCCTTCCAAGAGCTTCTGAAAGGTATACTCTGTCTTGCTCGGGGCTTATAAGCCTAGTCTCATGCCAATCATCTGTGCTATGTATGTGTCAATGTCCCCTGGTCAGGTTGTGAGAGAGGGCAGCACAGAATGGCTACCCAGGTTTCCCCTCTTATGCAGAAAGTGTCCCCTGAGGGATGCTTTCCCATTCTCAAGGATTCTAGTGCAATGATGGGTGGGGAAAAAAATAATCAGACCCTGTCTGTCTCTGCTCCCAGATGGACACTTCAGCCTCTCTGAGCATTACATTGGGATGAGAGGGCTGAGGGTTAGCAACTCTAGATTAAGAGTGGGGAGAAGCCACAGGCCGGCTTAGCCAACCCCTGCATTTTTACAATGGAGGAAAACAAGGCCCAAGGAGGTGAAGTGACATGCCCATGGTCATACAGGTAGTGAGCATCAGAGACAGAATGGGAACCCAGGTCCAGTGATTGATTGTCCCACTGTGCCATGATGCCTCTGTTCCCTCTCTGTCTCTCTCTTTCTTTCTCCCTCCCTCCCTCCTTCTCTCTCTCTCTCTCATCTCTTTCTCTCTCTCTCTCTTTCTCTGTCTGTCTCTCTGTCTCTCATCTCTATCTCTCATCTCTCTCTGTCTCTGTCTCTCTTTCCCCTTTTCCTTCTCTTCTTCTCCCTTAACCTTATCAGTTCTCATGTTCTAAATTACCATTCTCTTCTTGCCCTGACTCTTCATCTGGTTTTTTAAAATGTTCCGTTGTTACCAGCACAGTCCTCTGGCCATCTGTCTGTTATCCTTTATGCTTTGATACTTGACTGACCTATCTCCATGGATTTAATTATCATCTCTATGCAGATAATTTCCAGACGTATATATCTATTCTGAGTTTCTCTCCTAAGCTCTAGTTTCATACCACCAATCAGACATCACCCACTGGGGACCTCACCAACTGGATGTCCCACAGCGATCTCAAACCCATCATACTCAAACCCCACGAGCTCATTGTCCTTTTCCCCAAACCCTACCCTGCATTCTTCTTTCATCTGCACCCCATTCCCCATATTCAATCAGTCTTGTCAATTTCACCTACCCAACATCTTGCATGTCCGTTCAGTTCATTCACACAATTGTCATTCAAACTCGTCTCTTCTCACCTGGAATATTGAAATAGCCTCCCAAATGGGTCTTGCTGCTTCTGGTTTCTCCTCTCTCCAATCTGTCCTCCCTGTGGTTGCCAAATTGATATTCCCCAAGCAAACATCTGACCATTTTTATGAGACTAATTTATATATACATAGCAAGGGCATCTTTGAGGAGGGTATATGAGCAGGGAGGAGGGAGGCTTTTATTAATGACATTCCATAGGAAGCTACAAGTGACTGAAATATGTAGAGAATGTGATATCCCACTGTGCTTGTTCTTTGTTGACTTTGTTGTCAACAACAAAAAATAATTTGAGTTGGTCAAACAAAATACCCTTTTAAAGACCACTACACCACTTTCCTGCTGTGTCATTACCTTGCAGCTTACACATTAACCATCATCCCAATCTCCCGTTTTACATTGCATCCTACCCTTCTTTCTACCCGTGACTTTGCCTATCACAATCCTGGCTCCTATTCTAAATTCAGCCTTGCCTGTGCTTTGCCATATGACCTTGGACTTGATCGCTTCACCTGTAAAATGGGTTATTACCCATTTCCTTTCTTACCCAGGCATCTAGGTGGCACAGTGGATAGAGTACTTAGGTCTATAGTCAAGAAGACCCGAGTTTAAGGAGGGAGGCGGGAAAATTTAGAACTCAAAATCTTATAAAAGCGAGCGTTGAAAACTAAAAATAAATAATTTAAAAAAAAAAAAAAGAAAAAAAAGACCTGAGTTTAACTCTGACCTTAGATAGTGGTCAAGTCACTTAATCTCTCTCTGCCTCAGTCTCCTCAGCTGTAAAATGAAGACAATAGTGTGAAGACCAAATGAAAAAAATACGTATAAAGTGGTTAGTGCCATGACTGGCATTTAGCGGCTGCCTGATAAATGCTTGTTTGCTTCCTTCCAAAAAGAGGAAAAATGAACTCATGTATGGGAATTATTTGGAGCTCTTTGGAAGGGAGATCACAGGTTTTAGAGATGGAGGGGTACATACATATTATCCAACCCAATCCCTTTATTTCCTAGAATAGGATATTGAGGCCCAGGGAGGTTAAGTGAGTTGGTTCTTCAAGGGCTCACAGGTAGTAAGTGGAGATAATCACTTGTTATTAAGCTACTGCTGCCCTCTTGTCCACACTGGAGAGAAGGTGTTTTATTGACATTAACTAGCCCGGCACAAAACTGGCTCTGATTGGAGGGGGAGGGAGTAGGGAGATAATAGAAGGCTGGTAGCTTTTTAGGAAGTAGTGTGTGTGGCTGGCATCTCTTTAGGGGCCTTTGGTTCAGAAAGGGGTTTTTTATATTTCTGGTCTGGGGGGACCTGTAGGAGGGGGATCAGCTCAGTGAGTATGTTCTTCTTCAGGGGGAAGAAAGCAGCAGGGACCCAGAATGCTGAATCAAAGGGGGTGGCCCTTAAAAATTGGCTTCTCCCATTATTTCATTTTAGCAGGGTCAAGATACTGAAATTGGAGAGAAACAGAAGCTGAGGTCCAGAACAGGTAAATTACTTTGCTGAAGGCTGCTGAGCTAATAAGTAGCCCAGCTGGGATTCTAACGCCAACACCTAGGGCTCTTCCCATTTACTCCCACAAGAGCTACCACAAGAACACAGATTTCTTCCATAACCCTAGAATTTGAAGGCATCTCTTTGCCTTTATTCATGTTCTTACCTCTCTTTGGAACACCTTTACCCAAGGGATCTCTCTTTTCTCATTAAAAAAATTACTTTTTAAAAACGTTGTATTGATGCCATTTGTTTTTTATAGTTTAGAATCAATTCTTGGACCACTCTCAGGGGATGCTTCCCACATAACCAAGAGAAACAATAAAATAGAACCAATTGACACAACATAGGCAAAATTCAGTACTTGTAGTTCTCCATCTCTCCAAGAAGAGAAGGGAGATGCATTTCCCCATTTCTTTACTTATCAAGGTTCATTTTATATCCTAGGGAAGGGTAAAATTATCTGCATACCATATTACTTCCTGCTGTTTGGTCATTCAACAATTATTCAAAAAAACTAATAACTCTTTTTGGCACATTATGTCACTACCTAGAATGTACTCTGAGAAAATTTCTGAATCTAGCTCTTGTCTAGTTTTACACAGATGAAGGCAAAAAGGTCTTCCAGATTCCATGCAAGCATACAGGTTAACAATGCATAACAGACACAGGACAGCCTTTATTCTACTCCACAGCAAATGTACAAACATACAGGAAGTACATAAATAATCAATGCGACTTCTTTTCCTCTCTGGTGAATATCACTTTCTGCAGATTCCTAGAGTCCTCTAGACTCATAGTGCCATCCTGTGGGTTAAAGTTCCTTTAGAAGGCAAGCAAACTTGGGGTTGGTACAGGATTGTTCCTCCAAAATTCTGATGAATCTCACTTTCCAGAGGGACGTATGCCTATTTCTTGCCCTAAGACTCCTGGCTTTTCCCTGTGTTGGCAAACAAAATGGGCTTTTAGCACTCAGTTCAATCAAGTGCCCTTGAAGAGTTTGGCCTTTGTTTCCTTGATTAGATTGGGAGTCCTGGGTGACCTCCTTGCCTCAGGGGTGGGCCTAGTTTACACATGGGTTTGAGTGACATGTTTGGGACATCAGAGGCTTTTAGACCATGTGTTTTTAAGTAGCTTCTTTGTGACGATTTTAGGTTACAGGAGTGAGTCGCATGTGTGACTCACCCTTGACCCTGAAAAAGATGTAAAACCAGGGGTGCCTTTCTCTTTTTTGGAGCTCTTACCCACAGCTGTGGTGGTGCATGTGACTTTGGGCCAGCCCTTATTATGAGCTCCCTGGCTGAACTTAGATGTTGGTAACTATGAATTGTATTTGGTCTGTCTGTTGATGTTTGTAATTTGTTTGTATTTGCTCCAAAGTTCAGGGTGCCAGCCTTTTCCCCTGAACTAAGTGAATGGTATTTGTATGCTGAATTAAAGTAAGCTTGTTAACCCCTTAACGTTGCTTTCCTTAGTAAAGCAGATCAAAAGTACCTGGGCTTTAACAGCATGCTGGTGGCGTGCTTGTTCTTGGGCTTGTGTCGGTCTTTCACCCCCCAACAGCTGCTAGCCGGATTGTTGAAACACTACCCTTTCCCAAAGACTGCCCTTTGAGCTTAGCTCTATGGAAAGTCAAAGAAGCAAAATAAAAAAGGTGAGCATAAAGGGCAGTGGCCATTCCACATAGTCCATCATCATAGTCAATGAATGCATTCTTGGGTCAGCCCCATCAATAAACCCATTCTTCAAGAGGCATCAAGAGATATAGCCATACCCTACCTAGAAGATACAAAAATCCCCCCCAAAAAAGGCTTTTAGGCCTTGGTTAGACTTCTTTAGGCTCACAGACTTGATAAGAGAACTCCCCTCTACCATGAAATAACATGGCTGGACTAGATTTTTTTAAGGATCTTTCAACATCCAAGGCCCCTTCCAGCTCAGACATTCTATGCTTTAAGGCCCCTCCTAGCTTTAATATCCTATGTTCTAAGGTCCTTCCCAGCTTTCACACTATGTTCTCAGGTTCCTCTCAGCTTGGACATTTTAAGTCCCTTTCCAACTCTGTGGAATGTGGAACTATATGAGAAAAATCATTAAGCTGCTGCTACCCTTTGACCGAGGGACCCCACTGCTGGGCATATACCCCAAGGAGGTTAACAACAGAAAGAAATGTCCCATCTGTACAACAATATTTAAAGCAGCAATTTTCATGGTAACAAAAGACTGGAAATAAAGTGGGTATCCATGGATCGGTGCATGGCTAGACACATTTTAGCATAATGGAATATTGTTGCGACATGAGACATAACGAATGCAAGGCATTGAGTAAAACATATAAAGGACCGCATGGTCTCATATAAAATGGAAAGAGTAGAACCAAGAGAACAACATATACAATGACAACGGCAGTGTAAATGGAAAAAAACCAAAACACTAAAAGTGGTAATACAGGCTATCCCCAAAGTCTAGCATTTATATGATGCTTTAAGTTTGCAAAGAACTTTACAAATATTATCTCATTTGAGCCTAACAACAATCCTGTGAGGTAGGTGCTATAATTATCCTCATTTTACAGATAAGGAAACTGAGGCAGACAGTGGTTAAATGACATGCCCACATGTCTGAGGCCAGATTTGAAATCAGGTCTTCCTGACTCCACTACTAAACCTAGATTGTATTGATCATACTCAGTCCCAGAAAACAAATAACAAAAAACACTTTCCTCTTCTTGGTAATGAGGTAAAAGACTACGGTTGCATTTGCAATCAGCCAGGTTCGCTTTGTTTTTCTTTGTTATGAGGGAGGATTCAAGGGGTGGTATGTTGGAAAATGATTGTTATATTTTTTTTAAAAGACATCAATAAATTTTTTTTAAAAAATTAAATTAATTACCAAGTGTGCACAAATCCTAGAGGCCATCTGGAAATTGATGCCCAAGTCCCTTTCCCAAGAGCTCAAGTGACCTCAGAGGCCTTAGTAGGAATGAGCAGGTGATAAAGGCAGGAATTATGATAAATTGATGCCCAAATCACAAGAGCATTTGACTCCCAAATTACAGCTGCTGCTCAAAGTGTCCATTCGGTTCATGTTTTGTGGCATTGTGATTGTAAATAGTGAAAGGGGGTCTGAGAGCCCACTTTCCACCAATCACACCAAGGCATTAGGATGCCAGCTCAGGGTGGCCCCTGCCCTCCCTCAACCAATGCCCCAAAGCTACCAAGTCACTGATTTGCTTGAAAAGTGAAGTCCTTTTGTCAGTAAGCATATGCCCCATTCTCCCTCCATTGTTTTCCACCTTTGTGCTGACAGGATAAAGCAAGCTTCATCATCTACCCTCTGAGACCAAGAATGGCCAGTATGATAAGTCGGCCTTTTGGTCCTATTCCCACTTCCAGTATTGTGGTCAGTGTGTGGATTCATTCTGTTCATTCTACTCCAATTGCTCTGCCTCATGCAAGACTTCTCGTGTTTCGCAGGGTTGTTCTTTATTACAGTAGAACTAGAAGGAGTCTTGGAGGCCACCTGGCCCACTTCCCTCATTATACAGATGGGGAAACTGAGGCCTATGGAGGTCAAGTCACTTGCCCTAGTTCACCCAGGTTTTCCAACTCCAAATCAAGGGGCTCTTTCCATTCCAATGTGCTGTAGTAAAGCCAGAATGTACTTGGTTCCGCCATAGCAAGTTACATCAAATCACCAGATGCTTATTAAGCACCTGCTGTGTACCAGGCACTGTGCTAAGTGCTGGGGACACAAAGAATGGCAAAACATGTCCCCTGCTCTCTCACAGTGAAGCAGAAGAGGCAATAAGAAGAAAACTATGAGCAGTGAGGAGCTGGGCATAATCAACAGAGGGAAGGTGGTAGCATGAAAGGAGATTGGCAAAGGCTTCTGGTGGAAGGTGGGATTTGAAGGAAGCCAGGAGGCAGAGAAGTCTAGGCATGGGATTCAGCCAGTGACAATGCGGAGTCAGGAGACAGGCTGTCTTGTTCATGAAATGGCGAGGAGGCCAATGTCACAAGACCATTGCACATGCAGAGAGATAGATATCAGATGACTGGAAAGACAGAGGAGCCCAGATTACAAAGGGTTTTAAACCTCAAACTTTGGAGTCACATAAAGTCAAATGGGTGAGAACCAACAATTTGCCAGAAATCAGAGGGTTATCTCTTCAAGCTCTTTTGAAATACTATTTTCAAGACAATGTATTGATGTTCCTTCTCCCTGGAGAGAGGATGCTTTTACTCCTGGGATTGTCTTAATTTGGGGTCTGCTGACTCCCTGAGCTCACTCTTACCTTAAGCAACTGTGACTCACTCCCTAATTTCCCATTTCCTCTCTAGGGACCCAAGGCTCTGTTTATTTTTATCTCTGGAATAGAGCTAAGTTGCCAGGAAGATGATCTTATTCTACCCACGAGGGCCCTATCGATTTACTGCAGTGATAGAAGGGCTTGCGAATCCATCTGCGTGAGTGTCTGCTCCCCCTCATGAGACCTTCCCACCCCCATGCCTTGGTAGATTGCTTTCTTGAGTTGCTGGAAGACAAAAAAATCATCACCTAGTGGCCAATTGATTTATAAATTTTTCACGATTCATTTTTTGTATAACAACCCCAGGCAAGGCAAGTAGCCGGATACTACATTTGTAACTCTCTCAAAGCAAGGAAGGACAAGCAAAAGTGATTTGGATAAACGGGTGGAATATGGGTGCACCCCTGAGAGCTGCAAAGGGGCCACGGTTTGGCTCTGAAATTCCAGGAGGAGGCAGAGATTGCCAAATCCACCCTTTACAACACCCTGAAAAGAATGAAGCTTTAGCAGAAGCTTGAGGATGGATCTATTATCTAAGACCAAAAATAAAGAAAGAAAGAAAGAAAAAGAGAGAGAGGGAGGGAGGGAGAGAGGGAGGGAGGGAAGGAAGGAAGGAAGGAAGGAAGGAAGGAAGGAAGGAAGGAAGGAAGGAAGGAAGGAAGGAAGGAAGGAAGGAAGAGAGGGAGGGAGGGAGGAAGCTGCCCGCTCTGCTCTCGACCCAGCAGTGAGTGCTGACTCTGCCTGGTCTGACATCGGCAATGTGAAGTCATCAGCCTGTTAGGGGCTGGAAGGGATCATCTAACGGAATCGGTCAACTCCCAGGATCTTAGAGGGAGAATGGTCCTTAGAAACCACCAACCCCAATCTGCTTATTTTATAAAGGAAGCTGGGGCACAGGGTGACCTTCCCAAGGTCGTTCAGGTAGTGAGGGGTGCCATGCTGTCAGAGAGCACATGTACCATTCTGCATCCATATTGCCTCCTTTCTCTACTGAGAAGGGGAATCATGGGATCCTAAGTCTAGACCTAAAAGGGGAAATATGCTTCTCCATTTCTATGCTAGTCATTGGATTTAGAGACTGGCTACCTTGTAGTATTGTTTTCCCTCCTGGTAGAAAGATTTTTGGGATAGATAGGTGGGGCAGCGGATAGAGCACTTGGCCTGGACTCAGGATAGATCTGAGTTCTAATCCAGCCACAGATACTTACTAGCAGCGTTATCTTGTGCAAGTCACTTAACCTCTTTTTGCATAGGAAGCAGCTAGGTGGAGCAGCAGACAGAACATTGGGCCTGGAGTCAGGAAGACCTGAGTTCAAATTTAGCCTCATACTTATTAACTGTGTGACCCTGGGCAAGTCACTTAATCTCTGTTTGTCTCAGTTTACTTCTTTGTAAAATGGGAGATAGTAATAGCACCACCTTTCAAAGATCAAATGAGGTCCTACTGTGCTTAGCACAATGCCTGGCACATAGTAAGCACAATTTAAATGTTAGCTATTATGATTATTTACATAAGTGCAGTCCTTGTTCACCTGGTTCCATTTTTTCCCTCCACATTATTTCATACCAGTTTTCCCAGGTTTCTCTAAATTCTTTTCATTGGTCATTTCTCAGAGTGCAATAGAATCCTTCATACCCAGATGCCACACTTTGTCCAGTCATTCCCCATTTGACGTGCTTACTGAGATGGTCCATGTATATCATCAATCATGGCTGGGTACTAGCTGAGGTCTCCCATGCCTGAAATGCCCATCTTCCTTTCCTCTCTTTGCCTTTTGATGCCCTTGCACCCTTCCAGGCTCAGCCTAAGCACCACCCGCTAAAAGAGGAGGCCTCCCCGATCCCCCAATAGGTAGTGCTCCCCAAAAACCTACTTTGTATTTCTTTTGCAGAGGGGCATGTAGTCCATTGAATAGAAGGCTGGTCACAGAGTCAGGAAGACCCACTGGCTGAGACTGAGAATCTAGGACCACCTCCCTGCTACTACAGGGTGTCAAAAAAAGATGTCCTTGGAGGTCACTGATCACACTTGCTAAAAGCATTTCTTAAATCAATTTTTATTGCAGACAATAATACAGCATGGGGTTCCCTGGGCCTTGATGCTGGAGGATCGACCCACCCGTGGTCCATATTTCACAAGCTCATTTATTCTGGTTCATGGGTAGCAGGGAAGAGAGGGCCAGTGATTGACAGCTCTGCTTCACCTTGAGGAGCAGAGGCAGCCTCTCTCCCCAGATCTGAGAGCTAGGTGAAATGAATGGAAATTAATGGTAAATGGTGGGTAAAAAGCACAGAAAATATATAAAATCAGGCCAAGATGGGAGAAGAGAGTGGCTGACTCAGTTTATCATGATGACATTACATAAGAAAGCACATCATATTGAAAACGGTGATTATAAATGGGAATAAAATCCAACTGCATAGAAAAAAAGGTAAAACAAGACAGAATGGGAGGAAGGGGAGAAGGGCCTTCTTTCATAGTTGGCTTTTTCTCCCTCTGGCCCCTGGAATGAAAAGTCAGTGGGTTTCATAGAAATTCTCTGTAGAAAGGAATGTCCATGGTCTGTGTACTGGATGGCCTTTGACCAAGGTCTCGCTTCGAGGTCGGCGTGGTTCCTCATAGAGGAAAAGAAGGTGCCTGTCCAAGGAATTTGCCCCACCCAATGTCTGTCTGAGTTGGGAATGTGGGCCTGACTCTTCCTTGAAAAGCAGATCTTGTTGGTGGGGATGCCCAGATCCTGGCAGCAAAGACGGTGGCTGTCCAGAGGCAGGGGCTAGTGGGCTCTGGCTGGACTGTGTATGTGGCCCACTGGGAGTGGGTGGGCTTCTGTGTTGAATACCCAGTCTTCCAAGGAGAGGAGATCATCTTCAGAGAACAGCAAATAGAGGTACCTGTATACCATCGAGATGGATGGGATGAGGTTGTTAGGTGCTCATGCTGGAAAAATGGATACCCTGATCCACTCCACTAGGAGTGGAAGTAATGAGGCAGTGAGGAGAACTGGCTAGACCAGCATGATGGCTGGAAGTTAGGAGGCAAGCTGAGTGACCTCTGGGCAAACCACCTTCCCCCTCAGTTTTCTTATCTGTAAAGTGGACTTTGCCTCCTTCCCAGGTTTGTTGGCTGGGGTCAACTGAGCTCATGGATATAAAAGGGCATTGGAAACTGGAAACTGTTGTCTAGAGGCAAAGGAATGTCACTGTTTGTGGGCCCAGTACTGAAAATACGGGGAGAGTATGAACATGGTGAAGGGGTCCATCTATTCTGAAAGATAGCGAGAAACTGTGTCTCTGATCCCCAGGGGCACTACTCCCCACTGTACCTCCTTCAGACAGAACACTATGGGCCAGGGCCTCTCAGCCAGGCTAGAGTTAAAGACAACCATGATCCCCAAAGGTAATATTCCCAGCACCCCAAGTCCACTCCACAGCTCTATTTCTTAGGCTAGGGACTTCTCATCTCACTCTGGGATCACTGACCTAATCTCCTCCTGACTTCCAGCCTCCCCATTCCAGTCCATGAGATTTATTTTCTTAAAATATGACTATAATTATAGAATCACAAAATGTCAAGAGTTGGAAGGGACCTGAGAGGCCATCTAGCTCCATAGGACACTGGACTTGGACTTGGGAAGGCCCTTAGTTCAACTCAACTTGGGTCACTTTGGACTCAATTTTGGGAGGCCTAGGCATGTGGTCAGGCAGTAATTTAGGGTAGCAGAATATTAGGGCCTTTGTGAATCATCTGATCTAATCCCTTCATTTTACAGGTGGGGAAACTGAGACCCAGAAAGCTCTACTAGCAGCTGGTGCTATAAGAAACCCCCATTAGTGAAGGTGTTTATGTGTATGTGTGTATGCATGTATGTGAATATGTATATATTGTGTGTATGCATATATACATATATGTATGTATGTGTGTATACACATATATACACATACACACATGCACACACACACACACACACACTCTCTCTTTCTCTATAGCCCATAAATCCCTTCCTTCAGCCCTGCCCCTTAACAAAGTGATCACTAAGGAAAAGCCCCATCCTCCTTTCTCAGTCTCACCACAGGCTGCCCACTGCCTTCTGGTGACTTTTTCCTCCTTTAAGATTGCTCTGGGTATTCATTTCAATCCAATTTTACTTTCCGTAAAATGCAGGGGTAAAGGAAGAGAGGAGAGGGCTCAGATGTAACCAGCACTTTTGGCAGAGGAGGGGGACCTCAAACTTGGGACAGAGAGAACTGCCTGTCAGACCTCGGGACATAAGACCAGGAGGGTAAAGGGAGACACCCTGGGACATTATCTTCCTGCAGGAAAACAGATTTGCTAAGAAGCCCAGGGCACCATGAGACTGCTCCTGAGAAAGACAGAGCAGGGAGGAGGTAAACTGGGGTCAGCTCTGGAGAAACTCACCAGGGGTCTGGAGGATGGAAATACATCCACTTTAACCACTTTAACCACTCTTTTTGCTAAGTAGGTTCAATTGTTTTTTTAATCCTAGAGCCAGGTGTTGTCAGCATCCTGGGGGCCAAAGTCCCGGTGGCCTTGGCCTAGTTATAGCTTTGAGAGAAAGAGACTCAGAGTAATTTGCCCCAAGTCCCAACCATCCCTGGGCAAACACCTTTGGTTCCTCTTAGAGAGAAGGAAGGGGCATCCTCCAAAAGGCCTGGACTTACTTTAATGTCTCTGCCAGGAAAAAACTCTGTTGCATATTATCATGCTCAGGAAACATAGTATAAACATTCCGGATCCCAGAGAAGCCTGTTTCTGTCCGACAGTATTTTTCTAGGGCCTAGAGAAAAGGAAGGGAATATTAGCATGTCACAAGTAATGGAGAGTGAAAACCCTGGATAGGAACTTGGAACAGTGGTCAGCTCTAGATGGATTATGGATCAGAAAATCTCTTCAATTGATGAGGCAGATAACAAAGATGAAAATGGTGAGGATATCAGACATTCACATAGGACTTCGAGTTTGTAAGGCACTCTAGAGTTCCAGGGGTCCTTGGAGATACTTTGCCTTCATTTTACAGAAGGAGAAGTTGAGGCCCAGAAAGGGTAGGTGATTTGTCAAAGGTTACATATCAGGTTAGCAGTCAAGTCTAAGCTTGAATGCAGGGCTTGGGACGCTGAGTCTTCCCATTATGCCTGCTGCCTCAAGTCTTACCTGAAGTGACCTTACCATTCAAGGAAAATACTACCAAAGCAAGAAACAGATGGGGTTACTTGTCCCCTCCTTTCCAATTTCAACAGGTAGGCAAGGTTTCTCCACTGCTCCATTCCCGCTGCTTTCCCCACTCCCCTCAGTAATCTCCTCAGCTTATTGTATAGGGTCTGCTCCTTCTGCTCCCCTTTCTTCCAGGTCACCCAAGACCCCTTTCTGTCATATTTCTACATGTCTATGCTGAACACTCAAAACGATCTGTCTTTCAGTAGTATTTCCTGGCCAGGTATCCTATGTCTGATAGGATCAATCAATTAAGCATTTATGAAGGGCTCACTATGTGTCAGGCGCTAGGCTAGATCTCAGGAATACAAAGACAAAAGTAAAACAATGTTAGCCTTCGAGGAACTGATATTTTGATGAGAGAAGCAACATGTGGGCCTTTTAGGTCCAAATAGAACAAAATGAATCCCTCCTTCATATAACAGTCTTCTAAATACGTTAAGGAAATGATCATTCCCCATCTCCACCTCCAGCCTTCTTTTCTCCAGGCTAAACATGAATGGTTCTTTTAATTGATTCTCAGGTCCTCTCACCATCCCAGTCACCCTTCTCTGGATGTAGCAATGGTGTAACGCAAATAAGACTGAGAACTCCAGGGCTAGGAGCTCTGGCTCCATACCGGATCAGCTCTACCCTACTTCAGTGACTTCAGGGGTGCTACCAATAAAATTGTACTTGCTGGGATATGTCTTTCAGCTCTGGTTGAGTCACAGGCCAGAAAGGTCTTGCTTAAATAATGACCATGGTGATGATGATGATGATGATGATGACAATCCCAAATTCCTATAGTACTTTAATAAGGTTTACAAAGGACTTTACTCCCAACAATCTCGTGATATTGATAGGGTGAATATTATTATCCCCATTTCACAGAAGATAAAGTGAGGCCTAAAAGAGTAGACAGTTGTTGAAGAGCCAGGGTTGCCCAGTCGGCAAACGTCAGAAGGGGAATCTGAGCCCAGGATTCCTGATACCCAGACCAGCACAGTTTCCCCCACACTAATTACCAAGTCTCTCAGTGGAAAAGTAATGACTACCATTTCTATAGTACTTTAATGCATCCAAAATGTTTCGTTCACAACCCAATGGGGCAAGAAGTATGTATTTTACAGAGAAAAAAAATTGAGGCTGTGAGAAAGGGAGCTAAGATATCCAAGGTCACTCAGCCCAGAAACAACAGAGCTAGCGACTCTCAAGCCCAGCACACTCCAGCTCTGAGGCAGACAGTGGTACAGTGAGTAGATAGAATGCTGGGCTCGGAGTCAGGAAAATCTGAGTTCAGATCTGACCTCAAACACTTCCTAGCTGGATGATGTTGAGTAAACCACTTGACCTTGGTTTGCCTCAGTTTCTTCAATTGTAAAATGAGCTTAAAGCATTTAATAGAGTGCCTGGTATACAGTAGGCACTTAATAAATGCTCCTTCCATTCCCTTGTTCCTACCATGAAGAGATGATTAAATCAGTGTGGAGGACAAGTAGAATATGCTCATTTCCCACCAGTGTGTTTTGAGTCTTTATGAAACTGAGTATCTACTGTCCAGTGATCTAGCTTTTTTATTCCCTCCTTGTCTTTTTAATTTTTTTCCTTTTTTTATTATGAATTTAACAGTTGTTAAACATAAACAATTGATTATTTGAATATTCATTAAACTGCGAACTTTTTTATGTCGTATAAAAGTTATATATCTCCTTATAAAAGTTATATAAAACAAATTTTGCTCATATTTCAAAAGTCTCTGTGGAGTTACAAAAGGTAGCAGCAAGATTGCCCCTGCTTTCTTTTTACCAGGTGAGATTTGAAGGTGGGGTTGGGGGGAGGTCACACCTTTCCAGGAACACTCCCAGCTCCGGCTCCGCCCTTACCTCAACAACTTCCCAGCCCCACTGACGGTACTTGGGGTCATGGGTCAGGCGCCACATGTACATGTAACTTTCCACCACCTCCGGCCGCAGGATGTAGTAGCTCTCACTCGGGCTGGATGTTGTGGCTTCGCTTCCAAAATCAAACCAAAACACCTCCGGTCCCAGCTTGGTGTCTGAGGGGACAATCGGTCACAATCACTTGCCTGGTCATCCAGGGATCCTAGTCTCTGACTCTCTGAGCTGCAGGAGACCTCTGAGACCACCCAGCCTAGCCTTCGTGTGAATGAGAGACCCTCTCTCTAATACACTCCACAAACAGCCATCCTGCTTTTGCCTGAAGACTTCCTGGGGGCCCACCACCGCTCTGGGCAGCCCATCTCATACATAGACAGTTCATGGTTAGGAGATGTAGACATAAGCCCTTGGCAACTCTCGCTGGAAGCTCGGGTTCTGAGCTCTGGGTCCAAGCCAAACACATCGAATCCCTCTTCAGTTTTGCCCCATCCTGACCCCTCCCCCTCCCCAAGTATTTTCTTCTCAATTTAATTCAGCAAAGGATTTGTTCAGATGAAGGCAAGGGCTCTTTGGTAAGGGAGGAACCCTGGATTTGGAGTCAGAAGCCCGGGGCTCCAAGCCTGCCTGCTTCTGCTCCCTCCTAGCTTTATGATTTGGGGCAAGGTCTCTTCCTTCTCTGGGTCTCAAGGCCATCCTCTGTAAAATGAGGAGGGCCAGATGAGACGATGTTATTAGCTGGCACTTCTACAGTGCACCAGGGTTTACTAATTACTGTCCTCCCCATGGCCCTGTGAGACAGGCGGTGCAGACATCACCATTCCCATTTTATAGATGAGGAAACTGAGGCACAGATAAGGGAAGTGTCTTGCCCAGGGTGATTTGACAGCTAGTCTGTTTGCAGTCTTCTCTAAGATCCTATGGTCCTTTTGCCAGGAGAGTAATCAAATGAATTAATAAATGAAAAAGCATATATAAAAATCTAATTATGTGTCAATAATAATAATAGTAATTAATAACTAATATTTACATAGTGTTTACTATGTGCCAGACACTATAGTAGGTGCTTTACGATGATCTCATTTGATCTTCTCAACCATCCTGGGAGACATAGGTGCTGCTGTGATCCCCATTTTACAGATTAAGAAACTGAGGCAAGCAGAGGTAAAGTGACTTATCCAGGGTCACACAGCTAGTAAGTTCTGAGGCTGGATTTGAACTCAGGTCTTCCTGACTCCAGGCCCAGAGTCCACTCCATCACCCAGCAGCCAAGCACTGGGAATGCTAATACGAAGTACAATACAAAGCAATGATAGCTCTTTCCCTTAAGGAACCTATATCATTTTAAAAATAATTAATTAAAAAATTAAGAACATATATAGTCAATAAAATAAATTCCTTCATTAGCCATGATAAATATACATATACATAGTCATGCACACACCATGTATGTGCATGTGTATATGTATGCATGCCTCAAACTGTACTCTGCTTCTCACTTCTCTATTAGGTGACGGCCTAATTTAGGAGTGGGGAACCTGCAGCCTCAAGGCCACATGTGGTCTTTTGGGTCCTTGGATGCAGCCTTTTGACTGAGTCCAAGTTTTATAGAACAAATCCTTTTATGAAGGTGATTTGTTCTGTGAAGTTTAGATTCAGCCAAAGGGTCACACTTGAGGACTTAGAGGGCCCCATGTGGCCTTAAGGCTGCAAGTACCTCACCCCTGAATGCTGTTTCTCACTTCTCTATTAGGTGATGGGTAGTCTGTTTCATCCTAAGTCCTTTGGAATGGTGGTCAGTTACTGAATTGATCAGACTTCCTAAGTCTTTCAAAGGTGTCTTAGCAATATTGCCATTATTGTATAAACTGTTCTTCTGGTTCTTCTCACTTCACTTTGCATCAGTTCATAAAAGTCTTCTAAGGGTTTTCTGAAACCACCTCCTTCATCGCTTCTTATAGCACAATAATATTCTATCACTTTCACATACCATAGCTGGCTGAGCCACTGCCTAATTGATGGGCATCCCTTCAGTTTCCAATTCTTTGCCACCACAAAAGAGTTGCTATCCATGTTTTTGTACATATGGCTCCTTTTCCTTTTTCTTGGATTTATTTAGGAGTACAGACCTAAAAGTGGTATTGCTGGGTCAAAGCATACATATATATATATATATATAGCTACATAGCTTTGGGACGATAACCCCAAATTGCTTTCCATAACGGAAGGAGCCTTGGAAGGGGGAGACAACACACGAAAAGGAATGATGGCCAGGATGGTCCTGAAAGTAATAGGGTTGGAGTGAAAAAAAAGACTCTTGTCAGATTCTAGGTGAAAGGAATAGGATTTCCAAGCAGGGGGATATGGCAGAGGTCATCTAGTTTTAACCCTCTTAGTATCACAAAATGTTAGAGGGGAAAGGGACCTTGGGAAATATTCTGCTCCAATTCTCCCTCTCATTTGCAGATGGGGAGGCTCAAGTGTGAAGGTGTGATCTCTTCCAAGCCACAGTGGGATAGCCCAGCGGGGCTGCCCAGATGAGCAGAGGAGCCATTAAGGGGCACTGGCCAGTGAAACCCTCAGAGAATCCTTCTTCCCTTGTGTCTGTTGGTTGGGGATGAAGTGGCGCTCGACTTTTTCTGACTGTTTCCATTTCTTAGTTTTTGAATTTGCTCAAAGCAACATATCATTACTTGAAAATTACGAGGCCTTCCCTCAGAGCCTCAGGAGTAACTGGTCTGGGAGATGCGAATGGAAGCCTGGGAAAGTGATTCAGAAACGTTGGCACAAGTACACACATGGTTTTCACCTTCACCAGCTCTAATAAAAACCCTATGCTGGTGGCAGAGAACCAAGCAACCCCAGAACACCAACAAGGACTGATCCCTTACGTACCCTGCCTGCCTTCTGCAGCCAGCTAATGGAAATGGTTCTCTGGGCTTCAGCCAGTGCACTTCTAAGAGCCTGCTATATGGCCCTGGGCAGAGTTCTTTACTTACCAGGGATTCTGGTGCTAAATGAGGGGGTTGTATTGGTGATCTTGAAGGCTCATAAACTTCAGTGACTCCTTGAGTCTACTGTATGAATTAAATCATTTTTAAGCTTGCCCCTAAGAGCGTTTAGATTTTCTGGAAGTGTTAGAATAAAAGCACTCAGAGCTGGAGTGGACCTTAGGATACAGACTGTCAGAGCTGGGAGGGCCCTTAGAACCCAGAATGTGAGAGATGGGAGGGCCCTTAGAACCCAGAATGGGAGAGATGGGAGGGCCCTTAGAACCCAGAATGGGAGAGATGGGAAGGCCCTTAGAACCCAGAATGGGGGAGATGGGAGGGCCCTTAGAACCCAGAATGTCATACTTGGAAAGTCCCTTAGAACCAAGAATGTCTGGGAGGGGGCCTTAGAACCCAGAATGTCAGACTTGGGCTGGGGGGGGGGCGTTCTTTAGAATGTGGAATGTCAGAACTGGGAAAAAGGGCCCTTAGAACACAGAATGCCACAGCTGGAAGACCCCTCGGAATATAGAATGTCAGAGGTGGGAAGGACTTTAGAACATAAAATGTCAGAACTGGGAGAGGCCTTAGAACACAGACTATCAGAACTGGGAGGAGGTGTTCTTAAGAATGTAGAATAGCAAGTCTGGGAAGGGCCTGAGAATCCAGAACATCAGAGCTCGGATGGGTCTTAGAACAAAGCGTGTCCAGTCTGGGAGGGATCCAAGCACACAGAAGGTAAAAGCTGGAAGAAGCCTTAGAGATGATCTACTCCAACCTTTTCCATTTTACAGATGAGAAAACTGAGGCTTAGAGAAGTTTAGCAACCCCGGGACATTTCTAGGCCCAGGCTCTGCCAGATGAACGGATCCCATCAGAGTTTCTGAGCTGGGGGGGGGGGGCAGGGCACTGGCTGCCCATCCAGAGTTTGTGTGGTTAAGGAGGGACAAAGACGAGTGCTCCAGGGAATCACAGGTTTTATTGCTGGGGACATCGCTGATAGAGAAAGATGATGAAAGCTTAAGCTTGAGCCTTTGATCTCCTTCAAATTACAACTGGAGTGTCAGCTATGGCGCCTTGACCTGGCCCTTACTGCTGGAAGGAATGTCTGCTTACCATTGGCTGTATGTTGAAGGCACTTCTCTACTATTAACGTTCTTGGGAGGTGGGGACTCAGCCTCCTTAATGGGCTGGGGACAGGGAGGAAAGGTGGTAAGGATCCCCAGCTAAGAAAAGGCATCAGTTGTTCATTGGCCTTGGGGTTTATCTCAGTTCAACCAATGAGATGAGGACTGGGGTGGTCCACCAAGGGGCTTTGGTTTGAAGAGGAGGAATATCCTGGGGGCTGGCACTGGGGGCCCTGTAATTCCAGGGGATCGAAGGAATTACAGAAGCCTCTCCTTGTGCTTTACAGAGACATTCCATTCCCTGCCTCTTTCTTTCCCTCTTTCTACTTCTCTCTCTCTCTCTCTTTCTGTCCATTTTTCTCCTTCTCCTTCTCCTCCTTGTCCTCCTCTTCCTCCTTCTCCTCCTCCTCCTCCACCTCCTTTTCCTCCTCCACCTCCTCCTTCTCCTTATTTATGTCCATCTTTCTCTCCTCTTTCTGACCCCCTTCTCCCCCCCCAACATAATCCTTACAGACTTACTATGAAAAAAAATCCCATTAAAGTCTTAGAGTCTTCTCTTTTTTTGTGAGGGGCTTGGAAGTCCTTCCCAATGTTGCTTGACCTTCTTACTCATTGCTGCTGACTCTCCTCTCCTCTCTTACTTTCCCTCTCCCTCTCTCCCCCTTTCCTCCCCCTCTCCTTCTCTCTCTGTCTCTCCCTGCCTCCTCCTTTCTATTTCTGTCTATCTTTTTATCTCTCTCTGTCTCTGTGTCTCTATCTCTCTATCTCTATCTCACATTCAAGACCTTACCTGTGCGGATGTAAGACTCATGACACGTCCTTGTGATCTGGGCAGCAAGCTCCATGTAATGTTTTCTCTTCCCCATTTCTGCATCCTCAGCCCCCAGGGCGATCATGCCACCGGAGAAACATGCCAAGTGGCCCATCTTATGGTCCAGGACACCCCCTTTCCACTCAGCAATGTAGGTCAGTCCCTCCTGGGATTTCTGTAGCAAGTGGGTTTCTATTGCCTGAAAGGAAATTGGGAGAGTTTGGAAGGGCCGAGGAAAATGGAGGAGGCCAGGGAAAAGGGGTACAGGAAGAAGGAGAGGGGGCCAATTATTTAGTATATTTCAGTAAATAACAATGAACCAGGCTCACCCTCCAGAAACAGCCTGCCTGTGACTTTACCAGCTTCAGGCTCTGATGACAAACCACCATCCAATCGCACGGCTGCCAGGAGCTGTTCATAGCCGATCTGTGGATTCACCTTAAAGTGTTTTTCCTCTATTAGGAGAAACTAGGGCCTCTGGACCCATTTTGAGGCCATTAGCAGAAAGAACGGACTGATGGTAAAGCTCTGTTCCAAACCTAATGGGCCCCTGAATGCTCATGAACTTAAAATCACAGATTTAGACCTCAAAGGGTTTTAGCGGTCATCTGGCCTAGCCCTCTCCTTTTTATAAAGGAGGAAACCATGGGCCAGAGCGAGGAAGCACTCTCCCCGCAGTGGAGTTAAAGGCAGAGTCGAGATTCTAACTTGGATTCTCAGACTCCAAACCCCACCTTATTTTCAGTGCACATAGGATTTTATAGCTAGAGGGTCTTCTTAGGGGTCATTTGTGTTCCGGCCAAACTGGATGTCCGAAACAGACGGTGAAATGCCATGGGAGAGCGAGTCACATGCAAAATCCTTCTCAGCACCCAGTGATGAGAGGACCTGATGTTACTGTCGACCCCTGCGCCACATAGAGGCCTTCTCTTCTGCTTCCTTAGGAAAACTATTTTTAGGAGCTACAAGTAGTGAGGCAAAGTCTGAATTTGCTTAGAATACAAATGATGGGCTCAAAATTGGCAATGTTACCATCTTCGAGCCACGGTTGATCATTACGTCACCGAAGGAGGCAGAAAGGAAGTCAGTGAAATTCAGCATTTGGAGAATTCAGGCAGAATGGCATGCTCGTGTCCAATGACCCAAATTAGACATGCTGTCTCCTGCTTTTGTACCCTCCTGTCTGGAATGAGCTTCCTCCCTGACCTTTGCCTTTCAGAATCCTTCTTCAAGATTTAGGGTTGGCATCCTCTCCTCTGTGCTGCTTACCTTGGGCCCTTACGTCACCAGGAACTTATTCCTCCTTAAATATTCCTCTAGAACTTGGTCTGATTCTCTCCTTTGCCCTCATCGCTGTACCTCATACTGTACCCACCTGGGTACCAGCTGTAACTCCCTATTCCATATTGTTCCGCATTCCTACCCTACCCTTGCCCCTAAAAGAATGTAAAGTCCTTGAGGGAAGAGACTAATTGATCACTGTTTTTGGTTCCCTGAGCCTCTACCATAATGGGCATATGGTCACAGGACTCTCCAATATGGACTTGTTTTTATCCTGTGCCTCATGCTGGGCTATAAGCTCCCTGAGGGCAGGAGCCACAGCTGCCCTTGGTTTTAGAATGTCCCTGTGGATTCCAGCACATACTCAAATATAGACACACAAAGCACATGGGGAAATGTCATAAAGTCAAGAAGCATTTATTAACTGCCTACTATGTTCTAGGCACTGTGCTAAGTAGCATTAGGGATGTGAAGAAAGGCCAACCCCTCATCATTGGAATGGGATTAGAGATCTAGGTCTTTGCTAGTCTAGGCCGATCATCGCTGCTCATCTCTCTTCCTAAATTCCTTCCTGGAGTGTGAGCTGGGGATAGTCGGCCTGGAAGTGTGACCCCCTGAGGGGGCAGTTAGATGACCTCTATCTTCCAAGTATTAAAGGGGTGACATGTCCTATGGAACAGGGATCCTACCTTTATAGCTGGAAAAGACCTTTGAGGCCATCTAGTCACCTCTAATAATAAAAGCTAGCATTTAAATAGTGCTTTAATATTCCCAAAGCACTTTACACACCTCCTTCTCTTATCTGATCCCTACCTGTGAGATGGGTGTTCTTATTAGCTCCATTTTAAAGATGGAAGAACTGAGGCAGAGAAAAGTTAAGTGACTTGCCCAGGGTCACTCAGCCAGCTAGTGTCTGAGGCAGGATGTGAACTAAAATCTTTCTGACTCCAGCACTCTACACACTGGGACCCCTAAGGTATCTCTGGTTGAACTCCCTCTTTTTACAAATGAGCAAACCATGTCCCACTGAAGTTAAGTGATTCCTCCCCCCACCTCCCACCAAGGTCACCCAGGTGGTGACAGAGGTAGCATTTGAACAAGATCCTCTGACTCCAAAGAAGGGCGTTCTCCTTCTACTGTACTATGTTTGTTCTGCTTGGTCCCACAGGACAGGACCAGGAGCACTGAGAGGCAGTTTCAGTTAGCCAGTCGACAAGAATTTATCAAGCACTTATTGTATGCCTAGCACAGTGCTGAGCACTGGAGATACAAAGAAAAGCGAAAGAAAGCCCTGCCCTCAAGGAGCTCACAGTATAAGGAGGAGACACTATGTACAAACAAGATAATTACAGGGTAAACTGGAGATGGGGCAGCTAGGTGAGGCACTGGATAGAGCACCCAGCTTGGTGTCAGGAAGACTCATCTTTTGGAGCTCAAACCCTACCTCAGACACTTACTAGCTGTGTGACCCTGGGCAAGTCACTTCACCCTGGTTGCCTCAGTTTCCTCATCTGTAAAATGAGTCAGATAAGGAAACGGCAAGCCACTCCAGTATCTCTGCCAAATGGGGTCACAAAGAGTTGGACCTGACTGAAACAACTGAACTACAAAAACAATCAGAGATAATCAACCGCAGCTCAATAGGAAGAAAAACTTCCTAATAGTCTAAACTATCTCACTGTAGAAAGATCTGCCTTTGGAGGGAGAGAGTTCCCCATCATTGAACATGAAAACAAAGGTTGAGGGCTTCTCAGGGATGTTGTAAGGAGGTTTTCCCCCTTGGGAAGGCGCTGTTAGCCTTGCAATTAAAAGAAAGTCTTGGGGACAAGGAAAAATACAAATTGAGTAACTTTGTTTCCACTGAAGCAGCTTGCAGAGGCTGCCAGTTATATGGCACATTAAAGAACGGAAGGACTATTACCAGGTGCTGGCACACAATTAGGTTGACCACACTTAGGTGAATTGTTCATAGGGCAAGAGAGAGACCTAGGCAAGACTCAGGAGTTTGGGCAGAGACATGGTAGAGTGGAAAAAACCACTGGATTTGAAGTCAGATGACCAGGGTTCAAATGCCAGTTCGACCACCTCTTACCTGTCCAGCCTTGTGCAAAGACATTTTTACCCTCTCTGGGCCCCGGTTTCCTCATCTGTAAAACGACTTGATGACCTCTAAAGCCTGTCCCAACTCTAAATCTAGAATCTTACGATCCTCAGTCACTTTTTCTCCCGGGCCTGAATCTTCTCATAGGCAAAAATGAATAGATGACTTCTAAAGTCTTTCCCAGCTTGAAACCTAGCATCCTGTGAGCTGAACTCAGTTAACTGCTCTGGTTCTTCATCTGTAGAATGGGGGTGGGGAGGGGAATTGCACCAGATAATCAATGAAAATGAAAGGAAGCAGCTGTATTATCTAGGATCAGCTCCCTGATGCTGGGACTTCCCAGGCCAAAACTCCCTTCACTGGCCACCACTCAGTGGCCTTTGGCCACCACGGGTCTTGTCTTCCTCACCCCAATGTTTGTTCTTTGAGAACAGGGCCTATCTCAGTTTTGTATCTGTATTCAGAGCACTTAGCACAGTGCCTGACACATAGTAAGAAAGTAAGTCCTTAACGTCTGTCTTTCTTTCTTCTTCCCTCCCTCCCTTCCTCCCTCCCTCCCTTCTTTTTTCTTTCTTTTTTTCTTTCTTTCTTTCTTTCTTTCTTTCTTTCTTTCTTTCTTTCTTTCTTTCTTTCTTTCTTTCTCTTTCTTTCTTTCTTTCTTTCTTTCTTTCTTTCTTTCTTTCTTTCTTTCTTTCTTTCTTTCTTTCTTTCTTTCTTTCTTCCTTCCTTCCTTCCTTCCTTCCTTCCTTCCTTCCTTCCTTCCTTCCTTCCCTCCCTCCCTTCTTCTTTCCTTCCTTCCCTCCCTCCCTCCCTCCCTCCCTCCTTCCTTCCTTCCTTCCTTCCTTCCTTCCTTCCTTCCTTCCTTCCTTCCTTCCTTCCTTCCTTCCTTCCTTTGATCTTCGTGTCTCTTCTCCAGTGCATGGTGGGGTGCTGCCAGAGGAACAATGGGTATCTGTGTTTTCTCTTTCCAGAGAGACTTGTGCTCTTTGCTTGGGACCACCCCCAGTGGCAGTGGGAGGGGCACGCCTGCCCTGCACCTGGGACAAAGCCCTAGAAAAAGACTGGCTTATCCCCCTCAGGACATTGGAAAGTCCCTGTGGTACCCGGGGTACTGATCAAATGACCTCTCAGATCCTTGTCAGTTCTAGGATTCGGTGATTGTAGGCGGCTTATTACCAACCTGTTACAAAAAGGACAGAACCAGCTTCTTACCTCAAGGGCGGTATAGTACATATTTTTAGCTTCTATGTCTGTCTTGGCTGACATCAACCAGGCCTTGATCAAATATTCATAGAAACTGTCCCCGAGTCCTCCAATAGAGACATGGTCTGTGAGGAGAGAGGAGGCACAAAATGGTTACCATGCAACTGGCCAGACAGCCCAGAGCAGCCGCCCATGCAGAGAGCTCTGGTGTGGGGGCTGAAGGCCCCTGCGTAGCTAAGCAGTTAGGAGAAAGGAAGAAGGAAAGAAAGGAAAGAAGGAAAGGGGGAAAGAAGAAGGAAAGAAAGAAAGAAGGAAAGAGAGAAAGAAGGAAGGAAAAAAAGAAGGAAAGAGAGAGAAGGAAAGAGAGAAAGAAGGAAGAAAAGAAAGAAAGGAGGAAAGAAAGAAAGAAAGGAGGAAAGAGAGAAAGAAGGAAAGAAGAAAGGAAGGAAGGAAAGAAGGAAAGAGAAAGAAGGAAAGAGAGAGAGAAGGAAGGGAAGAAAGAAAAAGGAAGGACAGGAAGGAAGGAAGAGAGAGAAAGAGAAGGAGGGAAAGAAAGAGCAAAGAGAAGGAGAAGAAAGATAGAGGGAGGGGCAGAGAAAAAAGAAAGAAAGAAAAAAGGGGAGGAAGAAAGAAGAAGAGAGAAAGAGAGAAAAAGAAGAAGAGAGAAAGGAAGGAACTGGACTTTGAAAGAATGAAGAAGGGTGAATGAGACTGTGAGAGGCCCAGAGACCACACCATATTAGGAGCAACTGAAGAAATAGGATGGGGCGGGGGGTGAGCTTGGAGAAGAAAAGATTTTTTTGGAGAACATGGTCTCTATTTTCAAGTACTGGAAGAGGAGTTGTTATGTGGAAACATGCTGAGGCCTACCCTGGGGAGCAGAGCAGGGAATGAGAAGCAGCGGGTGAACCTGCAGTTCAGCATAAAGAGTATTGCTTTTAGAGTCTAGGGACCTGAGTTCAAATCTTGCCTCTTTTCTATACTGGCTGACCTCAGTTGTTCAGCCTCTGAGGTTCCTCCCAGCTCTAGAGCTAGGTCATTAGAGGGAAGCAGATTTCAGCTCAATTTAACAAAACAAACAAAACAAAAAACCATTACTACCTTGAGGTCAGCAAATCACAAGCATTGATTAAAGCCCCTTCCCAGTGCCAGGTGGGTGCTCAGTGTTTGGCATAGAATTCTATCAGGTGAGAAACATCCATATGTAAGTATAGACTGTTGTCACTGTTCTTCAGTCATTTCCGTCAGGTCCGAATCTTTGTGACCCCATATGGGGTTTTCTTGGTGAAGATACTGGAGCGGTTTGCCATTTCCTTCTCTGGCTCATTTTACAGATGAGGAAACTGAGGCAAACAGGGTGAAGTGACTTGCCCAGGGTCACCCAGCTAGGAAGTATCTAAGGTCGAATCTGAACTCAGGTCTTCCTGACTCCAGGCCATACTAAATACAAACAAAATGAATACAAGATGGCTTTAAGTTTCCTTTCCTTCAAGGTCTTTAAGCGGAGCATGGATGACAACTACTGGGTGTGTTGTGGTGGGGATTCATGCTGTCGTAGGGGATGGACCGGGAGCCCTCCGAGGTTACCCTCCAAGCTCTGAGATTCCATAATTCTATGACCATCACTGGCCGAGTGTTCACGATTATCTGGGCCAAATGTACAGGCCTGCTCCAAAGAGGACATAAATCATCCGAGTGGAGCAGGGCCTTCCAGTTATTAAGTGTAAATGAGCTGTGGGCTTTTTTTTAAAAACATAATCAGATGGTAGAGAGTTCAGAGACTTTTATTACTCGATGACATACATGGTAATTAATGCTGGGCAGGTTCATAAATGGCTAAAGACGTGCAAATGAGACTTAATTTAGTCACTTAAACCCTCCAGTGCAAAGACTTCAGAAAAGAACAGGGTTTAAATTTAGCAAATTAGAATAAATGGAGTCCAACAATTACTGGAGGGGCAATCAGGTGAAAGAAGCTCTTGAGCCAGTTTGGCTCAATCAGCATTTATTAAGTACCTACT
This sequence comes from Phalanger gymnotis, assembly GCA_028646595.1. Classification (NCBI taxonomy): domain Eukaryota; kingdom Metazoa; phylum Chordata; class Mammalia; order Diprotodontia; family Phalangeridae; genus Phalanger; species Phalanger gymnotis. The sequence goes on from CM053622.1 coordinate 768,917,080, forward strand.
GTATGCAAGTTCCCTGGGCAGACTCACCCTCTTGGTACCATTGTACCATTGGGCTCTGGCCCTCTGATGTTCTGAAAGGATTGTGGGAGGCACCACCCCTTCTACCCCACTCCCACCCCTATCTCTAGGAAGCTAGGAATGGTGGGTGAAGCACTGAACTTGGAGTCAGGAACACCTGAGTTCAAATCCAGCCTCAGATACTTACTGCATGACCCTGGGCAAATCACTTGATATTTCTCAGTCTCAGTTTCCTAATCTGTAAAATGGGGATAACAATAGCCCCTACCTCTCAGTGTTGTTGTGAGGAAAAAAATGAAATAATATTTGTAAAGCAATTTGTGAACCTTAAAGCCCTATAGAAATGTTAGCTATTTGGTCAGTGGGCAACGTAGTGCAGTCGGAATGTCCCAGGCTGCTTGCCCACCCCCTGCAACTCGGCTCTCTCTTGGCCTGGGCAGCTTGGTTTGTCTTCCTCATCCCACGTCCTGGGTTTGTACTGATGCTTCATTCCTCCCTCTCCCAGCTTTTCTTAGGCTGCAGTCCCCAGGATGAGGCAATTGGTACTGTGGAGGCATTTGTTCCAAAGTTTGTCCCCACCAGCACCAGCATCCTGAGAACAGCCTGAAATGAAAGAAGCCAGACTGAGCTTAGGGACAGAAGACAGCATTGGGTCCAGCACTGACTTGGACTTAACATATGACTTTGGATAAATAATTCTCCTTTCTCTGGGCCTCAGTTTCATCTCAAAAATTACAGGATTCGATAAGATGATCGCAAAGTACTCTCTCAGCCCTGACATTCTGTGTCCTAAGGGCCCTCCCAGCTCTGGCATTCTCTGTTCTAAGGGCCCTCCCAGTTCTGATATTCTATGTTCTAACGGCCCTCCCAGCTCTGGCATTCTCTGTTCTAAGGGCACTCCCAGCTCTAACATTCTGTGTTCTAAGGGTCCTCCTAGCTCTGACATTCTAAGGGCCCTTTCAGATACTCAAACACATCCAGTCCTTCGAAGTTTACAGAATGCTGTTTTCACAACAGTGTTCTGTGGTAGACAGGGCATCACTGTGCCCACTTCCCAGATGAGGAGGCCAAGGCTTCTTGACTTGCCCAGGGGCATACCCAGCTCACAGATATCAGGGCTGGGGGCTCAAACCTGGTTGTTTTGGCTCCATGACCAATGCCCTTTTCCATTAATCCATAACCATATGCCTGCTCTTTGCTAACCACAGGCCTCATATTTTATTAATGGAGAACAATTTTCCATGCATAACAGATTTTTGCCCAGCCTGGCACTCTCGGCACAGCATGAAGAGGAATTATGATTCCCTGCAGGAGGTCTCCTCTTGGACTGGAAAGAAAGGTAACTGTTTAGGCCGGGGGGCTGCCCGCCCTGCTCGGGGGTGTGCTGCACTGGCTTTATGCTAACACCAGGCAAAAGAGTTTATCTCCTTATAGTCAGTGTCTTGCAATTAAGAGAAGCCACAATTCTTGAACTGTCTCCTCGTGACCATCATCAGTAATTCAGACCATTCTTTTCTCCCAGCGCTGAGGATTTGGCAGCAGCATGCTTTGGTTAAAAATACTTTCTGCTTTGTAAGTGGTTTTTGCTAGAGGTCACAAGGGGATGAGCTCACTGGTGAGGGGGGTCATAATTTCTGGACCTCTTGGCCTCATGGATATGCAAAGAACTTCACAGTTCTCAGGTCCTTCAGGGACCCCAGAGCAGCCTCTTCCTGTTTATAGCACCACAGAGAAACCTTAGTAACACTCTGTGATGCTGCAGTGTTCAAAGGGCTTTCATACCTGTTGTCTCCTTTGATGACGGGTGTTCTGGGAGATGGGTGTCATTATATCATTTACAGATGAGGAAATTGCTATTCCACTCAGAGAAAATTAAAATGTCAGAGCTGGGAAGGTCCTTGGAACACAAGATGTCAGAGCTGGGAGGGCTCTTACAACACAGGATGGCAGACCTGGGAGGGCCCTTAGAACACAGGATGGCAGACCTGGGAGGGCCTTAGAACAAAAAAAAGTCAGAGCTGGGAGGAGCCTTAGAACATAGACTGTTTGAAGGGTGGCAGCATGATACAGTGGGGAGAATTCTGACACTGGAGTCAGAGGACCTGAGTTCAAAGCCTCCTACCCCTTATTATCTGTGTGACCTTGTAAAAGTAATTTTAACTTCCCTGGGCCTCAGTTTCCCCATCTGTAAAAAGAAGAAACTGGATGAGGTAGTCTCTGAGGTGTCTTCTAGCTCTAAAGCTATAGTCCTATGTGAGTCAGAGATGGATGCACATCAGGTTTGGAAGGAGCCTTGCAATGTTGGAGCTGCGAAGACCCTTTGAATAGAATGTTGTAGATGAACAGACTTCAAGATAGAAGGGGCTTCAGAATAGAGAATAGTCAACCCGGAAGGGTCCTTGGAGCACAAAGTATAAGGGCATTATAACAATGGCTACTATTCACACAGCACCTGCTATGCACCAGATGCTGTGCTAAGCTCTTTCCAATCATTATCTCATTTGATTTTCACAACAACCTAGGAGGTAGGGTGCTATTATAATCCCCATTTTGCAGATAAAGAAATTGAAGCAAACAAGTTAAATGACTTGCCTAGGGTCACACAGCTAGTAAGGGTCTGAGGCTGGATTGGAACTCAGGTCTTCCCAACTCCAGGCCTGACCCTCTATCCATTGTACCACCTATCTGTTGTTAGTGAAAAGATCACTGGATGTGAAGGCAGAAGACCTGGAATGAACCACTTGGGATCTCCAATTCGTCCTTTATAGAATGAGCAATGGAAAGCCAGCCTCCCTGAGAGGTCCCTCTTCCCCTTCCCTGTCCCCAGAGCTCAGAACCTCTTTGTTATCAGTCACATACTCATGTTTTGCTTCTGACTCTGAGGGAGGGGTGGCCACCATGCTTGTCCAAGCCAGTTCCTGTTCCTGTCCTCCCTCATGCCCCCTCTCAGCTCCTGCAGCAGCTGGCCCCTTTCCCTTTCCCTTTCCCTTTCCCTTTCCCTTTCCCTTTCCCTTTCCCTTTCCCCTTCCCCTCCCATCTTCAGGCTCTACCCACGGCTCCCTGCCTGCTTCCCCCCACCAACCCCATGGTCCTCCTGAGTCCTCATCTTCCTCATCTCCCAGCCACAGCCCAATTACTAAACAGAATCAGCTGCTTGGGAGGCTGCTAAGGGGCAGCAAGGTGGCAAAGTGCATGGCGTGCCAAGCCTGGGCCGGGAAGAGCCGATGCCAACTAGCTGGGTGACCCTGAGCAAGTCATTTAACCTCTATTTGTCTCAGTTTTCTCAACCGTAGAATGGGGATAATAACAGCATCTACCTCCCAGTGTGGACTGAATGAGGTAAGTAAAGCATTTAGCAGTGCCTGACACATAGTAGGTGCTACATAACTGCGAGCTATTATTATCTGCATCTGTTGCTTCTACTTCCTCACCATCTACATATTTCTTAATCTGTTGCAATCTGCCGTCTGCCCCACTAGACCTCAACGGCTCTACCCAGTGACTTTGTCTCAGGCCTTATTCACCTTGACCTTCCTACAGCTTTCACTACTGCTGACCACACACTGATCCTGCTGGATTCTCTCTCCCCCTCTCTCTCTCTGTCTGTCTCTCTGTCTCTCTTTTTCTTTCTCTCTCTCTCTCTTTCTCTGTCTGTCTCTCTGTCTCTGTCTCTCTCCCCCTTTCTCCTTCCTTGGCAACTTGTGAGGCTGTTTCCTTCTACTCCTCTTCCTACTGTCCCTTCCCAGGCTCCTTTGCTGGTCACCGTCACCTATTTCCCCTGCCCTAACCATGGTGGTCCTTAGGGCTCTGTCCTGGGCCCTCTTCTCTTCCTTCGACACTTTCATACTCTTTCTCATCAGTTCTTAGGTTCAATTGTCACCTTAATGTCAATGACTCCCAGATTTCTCTCTCTCTCTGTCTCTCTCTCTCTCTCTCTCTCTCTCTCTCTCTCTCTCTCTCTCTCTCTCTCTCTCTCTCTCTCACACACACACACACACACACACACACAGAGCTGTCTCAAAAATCTTAATGCAGTTTTAAATTCATTAAAGCCCAAGATCGAACTAAGATTTTTGGGACACTCTACAAAATAACAATAATGATAATGATATTAATAATAATTCTTTTGGCTAGGGGAAGCTAATCCCAACTTATTCCATTGGCTAGTGGAATTCTAGTGAGGAAACTGTCCTTTGCCAATGCAGATTCTGCCTGACAACATGGAAAAAGCACTTTGGAGCTAGAGGACCCTGCCTTTGACACTCATTTCCTGCATCACCTTGGACAAATCACTTAACTTCCCTGGTCTTTAGCTCCTAATCCATAAAATGAGGCATTGGAGCCGACAGCTTCTACAGTTCCCCCTTACCCCTGCCCCTCTCTAGATGAGTTACAATCACAGAGCCAGAGATTCTTAACCTTATGGATATCATGGCTCCGCCTTTTGGCAGCCTAATAAAGTCTATGGATCCCTTCTCAAAAATTCTCTTTTCAAATGCATAAAATAGAATACAGAGGACCAGAAAGGAAAGCAGTTATATTGGGCTAAAATTTTTTTAAAGTTCATGGAGCCCAGGTTAAGAACCTCTACTTTAGAGGCTGTCCAGCTGCTCTCAGAGACTTAATGACCTGCCATAGGCCTCCCAAAAGCAATGTGCAAAAACAATGTGCAAACAAGATACATGCAGGAGAAATCACTAAACCTCCCTTCAGTTCTGTTCTCTCCTCTGATGGAAAACCCATTTTTTCAGGGTGTAGTCCAAGGCCCATCTCCTCCAGGAATTATTTCCAAATACCCCAGCCCACACTGATACCTCCTCTGAGCAGCCCTAGCGCTGAGTCCTGCCCATTGGGCACTCAGTGCATCCTGTCTTCTGTTTTTAATTATCAGGTATAAATGTCTTATTTTACCAACCAGACAGTTAGCAGGGAGCTGGGGAGGAAGTCTGAGCCTTGTATTTCTTTGTGCTCCAAGGGTGCCGAGCATACCCTATATACTTGTCTAAAGATGACCCTTCTCTGGCAGAAATCCTGACTTTCCATGGGTATTTCAGCCCATTTGCGAGGCTGTCCTGAAAATATCTGGCCCTCTGTGGTTCTCACTATTTACGCATTCTTGGAAAGTCTCCCATTCTTTGTTAACTCTCCCTTGGTGGGAGGACCAGTATTGCTGAGTGGCCTGAACAAAGGTAGGAAGTTCCTTGTCACACGGAGCCTTGACAGCTACTCTCGGAGGAGATATAATAATGATGATGATGGTGGTGATGATAACTAGGACATTAAGGTTTGCAAAGTACTTCACACAGGTTAGCTCATTTGGTTCTCACAACAACCGAGTTATGTCACTGTTCTGACTCTCATATTTATAGATGAGGAGACTGAGACACAGATTTCTACGACTCGCCCCCAAGTGTCTGAGGCAGGATTTGAACTCAGTCTTCCTGACTCCAAGTTCTGTGCTCTCCCCATTGCACCACCTGGCTGGCCCCTCTGCACAGGCCTCCCGGTTGGGTTGGAGTGGGACTAGAAGGTCACTTGTGCCCTGTTCACCTAGGACTGGGAATCTAGGAGACTGTCCAGGCTTCTCGGTGTAAAGTATGGAGAGAAATGAGAAGGGAAATATGGCGGAAGTCAGTAATGACAGAGCCTGTTCTGGGAGCATAGGATCTGAGTCTGGAAGGGACCGTCTAAGGGATCATCTAAACCAGGGGTTCTTCACCTTTTTGTGTCTAAGACCTCTTGGACAAGCTGGTGTAGTCTTCTCGGAATGTTTGTCACTTACTTTCCCAATTAAAGAGAATTCTAAATTTCAGTTAGAGGTTAATGAAAATAACAAAATAATGAAAAGAGGTTAATGAAAATAAAAACGTCCATATTTTTCCCATCCAAGTTTATGGATCCCCTGACCTCTATCCATAGATCCATGAACCCTGAGTTAAGAATGACCACATAGGATCATAATTCACAGAGCTAGAACCTGCAGGCACTTTGGAGATCATTCTAATCGAATGGCCTCAGTTTACAGTTGAGAAAACTGGCCCAAAGCAGAGAGTTTTGGCTCTTACAGGGGGAGTAAAGTAACAGAGACTAGATTTGAACTCAGGTCCTCGGACACCAAAGCCAGAGGTCTTTCTACTGCACCTCTTACTTTATACATGAGAAAATGGGCCTGGAGAGGTTATACGATATCCCTAAGATCACATAGCTAAGAAGTTATCAGAATCTGGATTTGAACCCAGGTCTTCAGGCTCCAAATCTGGGCTTATCCCCCCTCCAGGGCCTGACCCAGTCCCTTCCTTTGACCAGGGCCTCTGGGTTCTTTCTGCCCTCTGGGAACCTCATCACACCCTTGCTGTCACTGAACGTCTGTTGCGGGGCAGTAATGTACCAGATGTGCAGAGCCAGAAAAAGCATCCTTCCCCAACCCAAGCTGATCCCTCTCGGAGGGTCTGGGAGTGACAGGGCCAGCCAGACACAATCTGTTCTTGTTGCAGTTGTTTAAAGCTCCCCAAGTGGCCCCCAGGCCATAACCCCTGCAAGTGAAAGTGGCTCTTACAGACTGTAAGCTTTCCTGTTTGTAGTCTGATGTCTGAGCCCCATCCTCTAAGTAGCCTTGGCAAGCACCGAGGTGCCAGGTGGGGGAGGGGTCTCCAGGTCCTCACTTTCTTGGCTTATATCAGAGTACGCTCTGACCTGCATCGGGGAAGATAAGGAAGGGTCAAGGAAGCCCTCTTTGTAAACCAAGGCAGGAGATTTCTCAGGCCTGTAGGGGCTGTAGTCTCAGTAGGGGGGTGTAAGAAGGGGGATAATGAGCAATGCTTGAATCGATCATCCCCCACTTGTGAGGGCTGTTGCCACAAAGGATGGAGGGAGGCCTCCTGGTGCGGTGGGAGCCTTCGAGGCAGGAGATGTCACTGTAAAGATGATGGGTCAGGAATACAGCAGGAGCAAAAAATTTGCTTAGTGCCTAGGAGGTGGCTAATGAATGCTTTGTGGGTAAAAAGCAGCCTAATGGAGCAGAGAAAGCACAGGCTAGGAAGGAAGTAGTCTATGTTTCATAGCAGCCCTTTGGGCCTAGGAGAGTGCCCTCGCAGAGCAACGATGACAAAAGTGCAAATGTTTCACAACCATAGACATGTGAACGATACAGAGCTAGTCCTAGAGTCGGGAAGACCTGGGTTCAAGTACTGCCTTTGACTCACAATGTAACCCTGAGCAAGCATCTTAATCTCTCAGTGCTCTGGGCAGCTCTCTAAGACAGTACATTGCGGAGAAAGTGCTAACTTGTATTGTAACTCCTCACCTGGGAGTTCCCTATACCAGTGAAATTACAGGTTCGATCTCTGTCCTTGCTATTGCTATTAGAAGTGGCTTGACCACACAGTAGCACCGAGCCTGGGTCAGGAAGACCTGAATTCAAATGTAGTTTCAAAGACTAGCTGTGTGACTCTGGGCAAGTCATGTAATCACCATTTGCCTCAGTTTCCTCATCTGTAAAAATGGGAATAATTGCATGCAGGATCAAATGAGTTAACATATGTAAAAACACTTGGCAAACCTTAAAGTGTGAGGCCTTGGGCAAGTCATTTAAGCTCCGTCTACCTCAGTTTTCTCATTTGTAAAAATAAGAACAACAGCTTAATTGCATATCTATAGATAGATATAATTAACTTTCCATTCCACAACCTCTCAAGGTCTTTGGGAAGGATAAAATGAGATGACATTTGTAGATATGTGCCTTGCACGTCTTTAAATACTCTATAAATGCTCTCTAGCAATAATTATTGGCACTGGACCTGCGGCCTTGTGTGTGAAGGGACCTCCCAGCGAGGACATTCCCTCTGCCAGAGCAGGTCAGCATCTTTACTAAAATTTACTCTCTTAGAGAGTTACCTGGGCTCCTAAGAGGTTAAGTGACTCACCCAGGGCCATACAGCTGGTACGTGTCAGAGTCAGGACTTGGGTCCAGGCCTTTCTGTCTCCAAGGCCAGCTCTCTGTCTGCTATGCCCCGCTGCCTTTAGAGCTATTATGAGTCATAACTAGTTAAGTACTCTTGGAAACGATGAGTAGCATCACTAACAAAACAGCAGAAGCACCCCCAGACACAGCAGCCTTCTTCAGCAAGCACACACATCCCCGAGGACTGTGCTACCTACGTTGGACCCAGCTGCCGCTGACCGGGCTGAGGAAGTTGGGATAAAGGCCTTTGGGCTTCTCGGTTCTGTTGAGCACCCTGCGGATATTCTTCACCTGTACAGAGAAAAGAGATGAGGGAGTCCTCATTTCCACGAAGGAGCAAAATAGCTTTGTCCTATCCACAGGCACAAGCAGTGCACATTGAAATTCAGCCAAGTTGACCATCTCCCAGGGACTCGAGAAAAAGAGGGCCGCTCTAGGCGGCTGGTGGTGGGCCACGGGCCAGGTGCTTTAGGCTTGGGGCAGTGGCTGGCCTAGCCTCTTCCCTTGAAGCTGCCTGCTTGGTCACTCAGTTAGTCAACAAGTAATTAATAAGTGCTCACTGTGTGCCAGGCACTGTGCTCACACCGGGGATCCAAAGGGCAGGGTGTTTGGCTATCCTCTGTCCTGGCCCTAGCTCCCTGCCTATGACACCAGCCCCTTTTCCTAAAGAAAGTTGTCGTTCAGTCATGTCTGACTCTTTATGACCCCATTTAGGGTTTTCTCAGCAAAGATACTGGAGTGGTTCGCCATTTCCTTGTCTAGCTCATTTTACAGATGAGGAAACTGAGGCAGACCATATGAAGTGACTTGCCCAGGGTCACACAGCTAGTAAGCGTCTGAGGTCACATTTGAACTCAGGTCTTTCTGATTCCAAGGCCGGCCCTCTATCCACTATGCTACCTAGCTGCCCCTCCCAAAGGGGTTTAAATCTAGCCTCAGATCAGTACTAGCTGTGTGACTCAGGGCAAGTAATTTAACCTTGGTTTGCCTCAGTTTCCTAAACTGTAAAAATGGGGATATAATAATAATACCTACCTTCCTGAGTTGTGAGGATAAAATAATAGTCATAAAATTCTTTGCAAACCTTAAAGTGCTATATACATGCTATCTACTTATATATATGTATATATGTATGTGTGTATGTATGTATGTATATATGTGTATAGATACGTATGTATGTATGCATATATGCACGCGTGCATGCATGTATATATATGCATCTCTTGTGGGCAGGGATTTTTTTCCTAGGGTTTTCCTAGGGCTACAGCAGCCCAAGTACAAATATACTTACAGTGTTACAGAATGCTAAGGACCTTGGAAGGAAACCAGTCAAAGCTTGCTTGGAGAAAGGAGGAGACCTACCCCAAACTACACAGCTAATAATGGCCAGAGGGGGACCCAAATCCTGCTCCTCTGACTCCGTGTCATCTGCTTCTCCCACTATACTGTGCTTCCATCCCCACTGGAATGTAACCTTCTGGAGGGCAGGGACTGTTTCATTTTTGTCTTTGTCGCCCCCAGTACCTACCTAGAGCGTAGTAGGTGCTTAATAAATGTTGGTTAAATTGAGTTGAATGCCACGATAACCTGGCTTCTCCAGCAATGACACAAGGTGCCCACCGAGCTTCCAGGCACTGGTTGGGCTCAAGCAGATGCTGAAGAAACCCTTGGAGATGGAGAGGGATTCATAGGCCTGGGAGGAGGATGGTTTAGGGAATTCCTGGTTCTTCTAGTTCCGAGAAGCTGGAACCTTACCTCACTCAGGATCAGAATGGTTTTGGACTAGATATAACGAACTGACTCCTAGATGTTCACATTCCTGTTCTCAGCTATATCCCCATCATTGGCAATAGTCATATCCTAGAGTCCCAGGGGTCAGGAACCTGTGGCCTTAAGGCTGCATGTGGCCTTCTAAATCCTTAAGTGAGGCCTTTTGACTAAATCCAAATTTTACCATTTGTCTGATAAAATTTGGATTCAGTCAAAAGGCTGCAGTTTCTCTACCCCTGTCCTAGATGAAGGGGCTCTCGCTGGTCTTAGATAGATAGAAAAGAGACCCAAGAATGGTCTTGATAGCCAAGTGGCAGGCAGAGTGTCAAGGCAGGAGGGAAGTAGACTAAGAGGCCTTGTTCTTTTGGGTATTATTTAGACACCAAGGGCAGTGACTGTTCCCTAACACACATGCCCCCAAGCTGTTCTCATCTCTGAGCTAAACATCCCCATTTCCTACAACCAACTTCTTAATACTCAAAGACCAATTATAAAATGTTGTGACTTCCAGAGTGAGCCATCCCCAATTAAATTATAGAATCATCTAATGTTGGGGCTGGGAGGAACCTCATATCATAGCTTGGATAGAGTGACTCATCTTCCTGAGTTCAAATCCAGCCTCTGATACTACCTAGCTGTGTGACCCTGGGCAAGTCACTTTACCCTGTTTACTTCGATTTCCTCATCTATAAAATGAGCTGGAGAAGGAAATGGCAAACCACTCCAGTATCTCTGCCAAGAAAACCCCAAAAGGGGTCATGAGAATCAGATGTGAATTAATAAGAACAGCAACAGGGCATAGAATGGCAGAACTGAGAGGGGCTTTGGAAGATAGAATGTCAAAGCTGGAAGGGGGTCCTGAATGCAGAATTCTGAACTGGAAGGGTCCTTAGGACAGAAAATGTCAGAGACTGGCGGGAATGTAAAGCATGGCATGGCAAAGCTGGAGGGGCTTTAGAACACAATGCCAAAGAATTGGAAATTGAGAGGATGCCCATCAATTGGGGAATGGCTGAACAAGTTGTGGTATATGAATGAAATGGAATACTATTGTGCTATAAGAAAGGGTGAGCAGGCAGACTTCAGAAAAACCTGGAAAGATTTATATGAACTGATGCTGAGTGAAATGAGCAGAACCAGGAGAACAGTGTACACAGTAACAGCAACATTGTATGATGACCAACTTTGATAGACTTGGCACTTCTCAGCAATGCAAGGTTCTAAGTCTCTAAGACAGTTCCAAAGGACTCATGATGGAAAATATTATTCACATCCAGAGAAAGAATTATGGAGTCCGAATACAAATCAAAACATACTATCTTCTTTTTTTGTTTGTTTTTTCTTTCCTGTGTTTTTTCCCTTTGGTTCTGACTTTTCTTTTACAACATGACTGATGTGGAAATATGCTTAATATGACTGTATGTGTACAGTCTATATCAGATTGTATGCTGTCTCAGGGAGGGGGAAGAAAAGGAAGGGGGGAAAATTTGGAACTCAAAATCTTGTAAAAATGAATATAAAAAAGAATAAAATGCCAGAGCCAGAAGGTCCTCTAGAATATAAGAGCCGGGAGAACCTGAGGGCTGGGAAGGACCTTAATGAGCACAGAATGCTGGAGCTGGCATGAACCTTAAGAGACCACCTTGTCAAGCCCTCTCATTTCACAGAATACAACATCACTTCTACCCATCCATTCAACAATTCAACTGAACAAGTATTAAGTGTTCACTCTAGTCTGGTACTCTGGGGCCAGGTAGAATTAGCCATGGCTGATTCCTTTTCCACATGACGGCCCTCGAAATACCTGACGGCTGTGATTGTTTCCTCCAGCTCTTCTCTCCTCCGGGACAAGCAACTCCGTATGCCCCAGTAGATCTGCCCATGGCCTAGTCTCCACTTCCCTAAGATTCCTGGTTACCCTTCTCTGGATGTTCTCCAGTCTGTCCACATTCTTCCTAACTGAAGAACTGAATATAATCTCCCAGAGATGACTGGATCATCATCTTCCTCATTCTAGAAATGATGATTCATACTTTCAAGCCTCAGTTTCCTTTTCTGTAAAATGAGAAACTTGAACTTGGTAGCTTCTGAGGCCCCCCTTGGCTGTAGTTCAATGAGCCTGAGGCTGCCCAAGATCTTGTAGGGTGGGGAAATTGAGGTTCAAGAGAAGCATGTTGCCCTAGGTTACCCTTGGCAAATCAGTGGCCAAGCTGGGCCTAGAACTCAGTTCTCTCAGTTTCTAACCATAACCCTAAATACTCTTAACACCCTCTGAAGTGGAGGGTGACTGGGACCTCCATATTGGTGGCTGCCATACAGTGGCACATTATATCCTACACACTATGGAGCCAGTCAGAAGAAAGGCAGGCCCCCCCCCACCCCCACCAAGGAGATGTTACTGTTAATAGATTTATCTACAAGCCAAGCAAGGGAGATCTGGCGTTTGAGCTGTCAGACCCTTTTTTCCAGAGCATGGTTCTGCGCTCTGCCAAGTCAGGTCTCATTTCCACTCTCGTTAACAGAGCCCATTAAATCAGGGCAAGGATGCACTTGTACCTCAAGCTATTTCCAGATGTCCTGGCGGTGAACAACCGAGCAGGTTAAATTAGATCCCACCATGGGCATGGGCCCCATCTAGAATTTGGGCCAATTTGTGGCCTGCCAATAATCACCTCTGTGGGAGGCATGATTGGGGGGACTAAAATAGGCCCAGATGTAAATGGACCAGAAAAATTCACTGGAAAGAAATCTTTGCATTTCACAACCCAAATCAGCCGCATGAGCATGGCATCACCAATCTCGTCTTTCTTTTCCCAGGTTACCCCAGGGCTGGAGTGAGGGCCTCTTTCCATTATTCTTGGAACTAGTCAGAGCCTGATTAAAGGATGTACCCTAGGTAATGCCAGAAATGGGGAGCTGGAGAAGGTTAAAGGGATGGTAATCCGGAGGATGAAAGATTTGGAATATAAAGTCTATGGAGAAAAGCAAAGAGGCGTGGTGTGTGTGTGTGTGTGTGTGTGTGTGTGTGTGTGTGTGTGTGTGTGTAGGGGAAGAGTGATTAGCATGCAGAAAGCTGTAGGGTGGCCAGATGTCTTCAAAAGTCCTAAGGGTTATTCCAGAAAGGATGCCGATCATTTATCTTCATCTTGTGGTAAAACAGATTCAAGATCCAATATTTCAGCAGGTTAGAATGATGGGCCCAAATGGAATTTAAAAAGAAATGGAACAGCAATAAATAGGAAAGCCGCCATTTCGGTCTAAGAAATCGGTGCCGATGAGGCAGTGAATAGAGCCCAGGACCAAGGAGCCAGGAAGACCTGAGTTTGAAACTTGTCTCAGACCCTTACTAACCTGGCCAAGTTACTCAACCCCTGTCTGCTTCAGTATCCTCATCTGTGAAATGAGGATAACAAGAGTACCTATCTCTCAGGCTTGTTGTGAGGGTAAAATGAGATAATATCTGTAAAATGCTTTGCAAACTTTAAAACATTATGTAAATGCTAGAACTGTTTATTTGGGGGAAAGAACCAAAAGTCATGTGAAAAGGGTCTGGGGGATTGAGTCCAGGGGTGGGGAACCTGTGGCCTCAAGGTCACATGTGGCCCTCTAGGTCCTCAACTGTGGCCTTTTGACTGAATCTAAACTTTACAGAACAAATGGTCTTGAGGCCACATGTGACCCTTTTGGTCCTCAAGTGTGGCCCTTTGACTCTATGAAGTTTGGATTCAGTCAAAGGGCCACACTTGAGGACCTAGAGGGCCATATATGGTCTTGAGGCCACAGGTTCCCCACCCTGTAGAGACTTAAGTTGGGTATGAATCAACAGTAGGATACAACAGCCAGAGATGCTAGTGTGTTCTTAGGCTGTATTAACAGAGTAGATTCTCTTGAACGAGGGACAGGATGGTCCCATGGCTTTCTGCCCTTATCAGATCACACATGGAGTGTTAGATTCAGTTCTGGGTATCATATTTGAAGAAAAGAATGACATGGTACACCCATCCAGCTCAGGGCAACTCAAAGGGTGAGAGGACTCTACCACCACATCAGAAAAGGAGCTGTTCTAGCCTTGGGAAGGTCATTGCTTGGAAGGATGTGATGCTATATAATGACTCTAAGGTCATTGTGGAAGGTTATTATTATCATATAGGGAAGACAGATTTGATTTCTTGTGCTTGTCCTCAGAGACAGAATTAAAACAAGCAGGCAGAAGGTGCAGAGGGCCACACTGAAGGGTGTAAGGAAACTTTCCTAAGACCTATACATAAAAGTAGGATGGGCTGCCTCAGGAGACAGCAGGTTTTCTATGCCTGGAGGCCTTGCAGTGGAAGCTGGTTCTCCATTCATTTTATGGATGTCCTGACCTCTTGCAGGCTGGACCAGATGTTCTCGGAAGTCCCTATCAATTCTGAGATCCAATAACATTGGGTTAAGGCACCGAAGCAGAAGGTGGAAGGGATTGCTTGTCAGGAATGTTCTGGAAGGAATCAGATTCCTCAGGAAGGGAATTTTAGTTGGTGATTCTCCAGATCACTTCCTACTCAAAGACCCTCTGACCATTGTCCTAAGCCGGGGGTGGGAACCTGCAGCCTTGAGGCCACATGTGGCCTCAAGGCTGCAGGTTCCCCACCCCTGTCCTAAGTATATAGGTACTTTCTCTCCTTAGGGTGCTTCCACATTCCAAAAGGGGCTTCTAAGAGGGCTTCGAGGGTATGACAAGGAAAACACTCAAACTCTGATGCTTCTGAATCCTCCCTTTTCCCTGCTTCTCCCACTGCTAGAATCTCTCTCTACCCCCACCCAAAGGATAACTCACATGGGCTTTGTCTGGATTCTCCCTATACTCATATATGTGCATGATGTCTCTTCCATTAGACTGTGAGCTTCTGGAGGGCAAAGGCTTAATTAATACAATGCTTGGCACATTTTGTTGTTCAGTTATTTCAGTCGTGTCTGACTCTTCATGACCTCCTGTGGGGTTTTCTTGGCAGAGATACTGTAGTGGTTTGCCATTTCCTTCTCCAGCTCATTTGACAGATGAGGAAACTGAGGCAAACAGGATGAAGTGACTTGCCCAGAGACACACAGCTAGTAAGTGTCTGAGGCCAGATTGGAAATAAGGAAAATGAGTCTTGCTGACTTCAGGGCCAGCACTCTATCTACTTCGCCACAAAACTGCCCATGCTTGGCACACACTAGGAGCTTAATAAATAATTAATGATTGATTAGCTCATTGGATCCATCGACAAAGAGAGCCCTCCACAGGCGTTCTTTGAGAATAGGGGCCATAAGGGGCAGCTAGGTGGCACAGTGAGTAGAGCACCAGCCCTGGAGTCATGAGGACCTGAGTTCAAATCCAGCCTCAGACACACGACACACTTACTAGCTGTGTGACCCTGGGCAAGTCACTTAACCCCAATTGTCCTGCCTTCCCTCCTCCAAAAGAGAAAAAAAATGAAAAAAGAAAGAGAATAGAGAAAAGAGAAGTCCAACTTCCTCATTTAAAAAATAGATTTCCATTGATATCTTTTGTTTTCATATTACCTAAATTTCCCCCTGTATCCTTCTCCCTCTCCCCTCTCAGGGAGCACCATCCCATATAACAAGAATTTCCAATCCTCTCATTTTACAGATGGAGAGACTGAGGCCCAGAGGGGTGGCTTGCTATGAGTGGCTATGGACAGAATCCATCTGGTGAGCCATGACCAGGATGACATCACACCCGCCTTATCTCAGCCTTTCCAGCCTGGTAACACCTGCGAAATTTACACCTTCCTGGGGAGGCCTTTTGGAACCCAGACAAACCATGGTGGGAGCCTCTTAAGAAGATCTTAGTGGAGGATCATTTCTAGAAGATTCAAAAGAGGTCAAAAATCTCATCCATCCACAGCATTTTGGCGCAGGTGGGCCTCAAGGCTGAGGAAAACTCAGTCCTACATTCCTATGGTTTGAGAAGGAAGGAAACATGCATTTATTAAGCACCTACCACATGCCATCACTGTTGGAAGGGCTTTACAGAGATTACCTCATTGGATCCTCACAACAACCCTGGGATGTAGATGCTATTTTATTCCCATTTTAGAGGTGAGGAAACTGAGACATGGTTAAGTGACTTGCCCAAGGTTACACAGCTAGTAAGTGTCTGAGGCTGGATTTGAATTCAGGTCTTCTGGACTCCAAACCTGGTGATTTATCCACGACCCCAAAAATGGGTCCAATTTTGGCAGAATCACTGAATCACAGAAACTCGGAGTTGGAGGAAACTTTGAAATCATCTGGCTCAAGCCCTTATAGGAAGAAAGAATTCCCCTTGTACCCGGGGTCCTTAACCTGGGGGATGTGAACTTGCTTTTAAAATATTTTGACAAGTATTATAATATTATTGGCTTCCACTATTATTCCCTTATATTTTTTATGCATTGAGAAGGGGAGTGTCCATAGGTCCATAGGCTTTACCAGGCACTGCCAGAGGGGTCCAGGACACCCCAAGGGCTCCAAACAACCAAGCAGCTGTCCAGTCTCTGCCTGAAGATTCCTTGAAGACAAGAGACATTTCCTGATTCTCTCTTAGTGCTTAGTTTATAGTGCTTTCCTCTCCCCTCCCCAGCATTATAACTTTGGATTTGAGGTTAGTGGGGTACTATGGAAGGGACGCTAAAGCAAAGGCCACCGGTTCAAATCCTGACTCGGTTACTCATTCTCTGTGTAACATCTGACAAGTAACCAAACGTCTCCAGGCCTCAGTTGCTTCCTCTTTAAAATGAGGAGGTTGGACTAGATGTCCTCAAAAGTTCCCTGCAGCTCTAGAGCTGTGATCTGTGGTCCAATGAAAAGATCTGAATTTGAATCCTGCCTTGAACACAGATTGGCTGTGTCACCTCATCTGTTAGCGCCACCAGAAGACTCTCCAAGGCCAATGAAGAAGAATAGAGAGACTTCTACACTGGTAGAGTTTCCTCACCAGTAACTGCCTATCCTAATGAAATCCCAGCTCTAGTTCGATGATGTGCGCACACACACACACCCACACCCACACACACACGCATATACTATCTATCTCTATGTATGGTTGCATACATACGCACATATTTATGTACGTCAGTACGATGTATAGATATACACAAATATACATGTGTAGATATACATGAATATACATGCACATTTGTGTAACGTGTATGTGTTTGTGGAGAGGGAAAAAGTGAAAGAGGAAGAGAGAGAGGGGGAGGGAAAAAGAAGGAGAAAGAAAAAGAGACAGAGAGGGAGAGGGAGAGACAAGGGGAGGGAGAGAGAGACACACACACACACACACACACACACACAGACCAAGAGACAGAGAGAGAGAGAGAGAGACAAAGAGACAAAGACACAGAGACAAAGAGACAGAGAGAGAGAGACACACAGAGAGAGACAAAGAGAGAGAGAGAGAGAAAGATAGAGATAGAGAGAGAGAGACAAAGAGAGAGAGAGAGAGAGAGAGAGAGAGAGAGAGAGAGAGAGAGAGAGAGAGAGACAAAGATAGAGAGAGAGAGACAGAGTTGACTCATCTGCATGGTATTTCCCCCTGCAAGAATGTAAGCAAGGGCTATTTCACTTTTGTCCCTCCCCAGTCCCTAGAACTAGCTCTCCATATACAGTAGGTGTTTAATGAGTACTTGTTGAATTGAATAAAATGGCTCTGATGTAGAACTCACTACCTCTCATTGCAGTTCTTTCCACTTCTGGACAGCTAAATAACCAAGGAAGTGGTGAGCATCCTTAGCCAGTGTGCACCTGCTACATAACAGTCTCTTTGCTAACAGTGAGCAAACACGGGTGCTGGTGCGGCTGCTGCAGCTCTGAAAACAGAGCATAGACCGCAAAGCTGCGCGTCCTCCAGAGCCGCCAGTCTGGAAGACTCACTCTTTGCACCAGGGGGGCCAGTTCCTGCTAAGTTGAGCCAATGCCTCAAACTTGCGCTGTGGCATCTTGCTGAGTTTGCACATATGGGCGCCTGCCACCAAGCTAACCCAGCCTGGCGCAGATTTTCCCGAACTTCTTCCACCTCCCGGGGGCTCCCTGAGCCCACCCTCCCGAGCACCAGCTGTCACCCAAAGGAGCATGTGTTTCATCCTTGTCTAGGGAGGTTGGCGTCTTTCCCCTGTACCCGACCAGAGGGGCAGACATGTTTCTCTATCACTCGTTTGAAAGGGTGTGACTCAAATCCCACTGCCACCCAAAGGGGAGGGGGCTCTCCCAGGACTTGCCTTTCTAGCGAAGATCGGGTTGCCAGAGATCTTGGTGAGGTGTAAGAACTCCAGGTGTAGGGATCCAAATTCTGCCAGGATGCTGCTCCCCAGAGATGCCCAGCCCCAAGTCCTGCTGACGCCACTGTAAAGACAGAAGCAGCCGCCATCACCATTGCCATCGCCACCGCCTACCCGACTCACCCTGCCTCCCTTTACAGGTGACACCTTAGTCAAGTCACTTAACCTGTGAGTTTCAGTTTCCTCTGAAGAGACTTCCAAGCTTATCTACTCTGATCTCATTTTGGAGATGAGGAAACAGAATCCAACTTCATACAAGTAAGAAGTATCAAGGTCCTTTGACTCTAGCCCCAGTGCTCTTTTCACCTTATTTCATGCTGTCTCCAATGAATCAATGGTCAATTCCTGCTCTCAATATTATGATCTCATGACTCAACCATAAGTGGTATAGAGTATAAATGTCTGGGATTTGAAGGGGCCCAAAGACAGAAGTACAGGAACCAGAAGCATGGGTGCGGTAAGCCTCTAACTCTCCCTCAAGCCCTGCTAAATTCGCCAGGAACACAGAGATCAAGTCCTCTCTTCTATCGGGTTCCCAGGGCAGACCAATCTCCCAGCTGCCCTCAGGCATCCACTTGCTCAAAATCAGTGACCCGCCTTATGAGAGTCTATTTAGCCAAGGTTGTCTCCCTGGGGCGAAAGTGCATAAATCTAATTAATCCAACAAACATTTATTGAACACCCATTATTTATTGGTATGGGGGAGTAGAAAGGATCTTAGGCTCAAGAGTCAGAAGACCTGGGTTCGAGTCCAGATTTCAATATTTACTGACTACATTGCTTTACGCTAGTCATAGGATTAGTTGATCAGGTCCTCTGACTCCAGATTTAGTGTTCTTTCCTACACTGCCTTTTCAGATCACTTCGTTAGTTTCCTCATCTGTAAAATGGCAATAATACGCGCAGAATCTCCTTCACAGTGTTGTCGTCAGGATCTGATGGGATAATATATTCAAAATGCCTCAGAAATAGCATAGCCCATAAAAATGTGAGTTATTAGGTGCAGAACCTGTTCTTAGGGATGGGGAATTAGAATAAACAACTCAATAAATACTGATTTGTACTTTGGGCAAAGCCATATGTTGGATTTGGGGTGACAAAAACGGAAAATGACACAGTCTCTGCCTTCAAGGAACACAATTTAATCCAGGGTTTATGATGTTCATAAAAGGGGAAGGAAAGGAATAAGCATTTATTAAGCACCTACTATGTACCAGGTGCTTTACAAATATTATTTCATTTGATTCTCACAACAACCCCAGGAGGCAAGTGATATTATTAAGTCCGTTTTGTTGTTTAGTCATTTCCCTTGTGTCTAACTCTCCCTGACCCCATTTGGGCTTTTCTTGGGAGAGATACTAGAGTGGTTTGCCATTTCCTTCTCCAGCTCACTTTACAGATGAGGAAACTGAGGCAAATAGGGTTAAGTGACTTGCCCAGGACGATTTAGCTAGTAAAAGTGTCTGAGGCTAGATTTGGACACTTGAGGATGAGTCTTTCTCGGTGCTTTATCTATTGTAGCACCTAGCTGCCCTAAAACGAATTAACTCCATTCGGGGTTTTCTCAGCAAAGATACCAGAGTGGTTTACCGTTTGTTTCTCCAGCTCATTTTACAGATGAGGAAACTGAGGCAAAGAGAGTTAAGTGACTTGGCCAGGATGATTTAGCTAGTAAAAGTGTCTGAGGCAAGATTCGAACACTTGAAGGTGAGTCTTCCTGATTCTGAGCCCAGTGTTCTAACCATTGTAGCGCCTAGCTGCCCTAAAATGAATTAACTCCATTCGGGGTTTTCTTGGCAAAGATAACTGGAGTGATTTACCATTTCCTTCTCCAGCTCATTTTACATATGGAGGAAACGAGGCAAACAGGGTTAAGTGACTTGCCCAGGATCACACAGTTAGTAAGTATCCAAGGCTAGATTTGAACTCAGGTCCTCTTGACCCAGGGCTGGCACTCTACATGTTGTACCACCTCGCTGGCCCTCTCTGTTCTTCCTTACATGCTGCTAAATAGAGCTGAACAAATCACATAACCATGTTGACTAGGTCCACTTCAAATTTATGTTACCTAATCTCAGCTGGGACCTCATTGCACAAACAAGTAAGTCCTTTTATGTCTCCCTAACTGTTCCTTACCCCACTCATCACAGCAGCTTGTGCAAACTTTCTCCTCTCTCCTCCTCCAGCTCCCGTGGCATCCCCTCCCTCCACCCTCGTCTGAAGAGCTCAACTCCTACTTCACTAAAAAAAGAGGCTTTTCTGTTGTGAGAGAACGCTCCTTCTTCTCCCCTCCTCCTCATCTCCCGTCAGTCAGGCATCTTCCTCCACCAGCTCCTCTTTCGATCCTTCTCCATAAGGCAAACCCCTCTCTGTGCACCCCTGATCCTCTTCTCTTCTGTCTTCTCCAGCAGATTGCCCCCTCACCCCTCAATCATCCCCACGCTTTAGCTAATCTTCAAACTTTGTCTATGCTGCCTACAAGCATGCCTTTGTCTTCTCCTGTCCTGTAAAAGCCATACCTTGGCTTGACCATCATTGCCAGGTATTGTTCTAAATCTGGCTTCCCTTTCTTGACCAAGAATGTTGTCTATGCTAAGGGTGTCCACTAGCTTCTGAAGGGGCAGCTAGATGGCGCTGCAGCGGATTCAGTGCCATGCCTGGAATCAAGAAGACTCATCTTTGTGGCTTGAAATCTGGCCTCAGACACTTACTAGCTGTGTGACCCTGGGCAAGTCACTTCACCCTGCTTGCCTCATCTGTAAAATGAACTGGAGAAGGAAATGGCAAAACACTCCAGCATCTTTGCCAAGAAAACGCCAAATGGTGTCATGAAGAGTTGGTCATGACTGAACAACAAAAAGCTTCTCAGCCCTGTGTAATCTACCTTCAGTCAACTGAAACTGCTTCCTCCAATGAGCTCTTAATTAACAATTCAAATGCCCTTTTCTCAGTCCTTATCCTTTTGACTTCTCTGTAGCCTTTGACACTGGTGATCATTATTTCCTCCGGCACACTCTCTCCCGCTCTGGATTTCCGTGACACCACTCTTTCCTGGTTCTCCTCCTACCCGCTCCTTCTCCATCTCCTTTGCCCCTCCTTCATCCAGATCAAGTCCACTAACTGGGGGTGTCCCCCAGAGCTCTGTCCTCATCCCTTTTTACTTTTTCCTCTGTATTCTTCCACTCGGTGATCTCATTAGCTTGCATAGGTTCAGCTGCTATTTCTGTATAGGTGATTTCCAGATCTAAATCTCCAGGCCCAGTCTCTCCTGGCCTCTAGTCTTGTGTTACCAGTGACCTTCTGGGCATCCTGAATGGAACTTCCCACAGGCATCTCAAACTGACTATGTCCCAAATAGCCCTATGTCTAGCCCTTCCCCTTCCCTACTTTCCTATGACTGTTGAGGCACCATCATCCTCCCAGTTACACCTTGGCATCATCCTTGGCTCCTCCCTCATGCTAAATATGTTGTTAGATCTCTTCATTTTTACCTTCCCATCATCTCTACCATACTTCTCCATCTCTGTTCTCCACAGCCATCACCCTCATTCAGGCTTTCAGATCTCTTTCCCATCCTAATCCAACTCCCCTTAAGTGCCAGAATGATCTTCCTAAAGCACAGGTCCAATTATGTGATCACCTGCCCCCCACTTAATAAACTCCAGGGGCTCCCAATTAAACTCCCAGATCAAATACAGAGTCCTCTGTTTGACTTCTAAAGCCCTTCATAACTTGGCCCTGGCCTGTCTTTCTGATCTTCTGGCACCTTGATCCCCTCCACATACTCTGCCACCCTTCTTGCTGTGCCTTGAATATGGCCCTGCTCCTGACTCCAGGCTTTTTTCGCTGCCTTTGCCTCCTGTCCATAATGCTCTCCCTGGTCTCCTCTGCTTCCTAGATGTCCTGGCTTCCCTCAAGATTCAGCTCTGGAGAATGCCTTTCCTGTCACCTCCACCACTAGTGAATTCTTGCTAAGATTCTGTATGGATACATTCACTTGTGAGCTCTTTCAAGTAGGAGAATGTCATAAAGAGTTCTTAGTGCAGTTACTCACATATAGTCAGCACTTAATAAATGCTTGTTAATAGAAAAATGTTCTATGGTTTACCATTCTGTGTTTGAAGGCTCTTTCCTGCTGATGCCCTCTGTTCTATTGGCCCTCCCATCTCTGACTTTCTATGTTCTAAGCTTCCTTCCTTCTCTGACATTCTCTCTTCTAAGGCCTCTCCTAACTCTGATATTCTATGTTCTAAGGTTCCTTCTTGCTCAGACATTCTATGTTCTAAGGTTCTTTCCTGCTTTGACATTCTATGATCTAAGATTCCTTCTTGCACTGACATTCTCTGATTCTTAGAACAGAGATTTTCTAGCATTCTATGTGTTAAGGTTCCTTCCTGCTCTGATATTCTCTGTTCTAAGGTTCTTTCCAGCTCTGACATTCTCTGTTCTAAAGTCTTTCCTAGATCTGATATCCTATGTTCTATAGTTCCTTCTTGTTCTGACATTTTATGTCTTAAGGTTCCTTTCTTCTCTGACATTCTCTGTCTTCAGGTCTCTCCTAGTTCTGACATCCTACGTTCTAAGGTTCCTTCCTGCTCTGACCCTCTGTGATTCGAGAGGGGTTGGTTGACTTTAGGAAAGCCAGGACTAGGTATGAAAGAAATCAGGGTCTTTGTGTTCCAAAGCTTTTTCTTCTATAAACCTTTCCCCACCTTGCCTCTTTCTAAGAGGGAGGTGAACCAGACACTGGCCACAGGACACTAAGAATTTACTGGAGAAGGAGGCTGAAAAAACAACACTGATGAAAACAGTAACAATAAGCAAGTACCTTACTGAACACTCAGCCTTTCAAAGGACTTCACTTCTGCCATCTCCCTTCTTTCCAGAGGGTGTACGCAGGAAGCAGCAATCATTAATTAGCTTTACAGGCAGGAGGCAGAGTGGGAGGCTAAGAGGCTGGCGACTCAGAGGCAAGGCCAGAGTCAGAGCCCTGACTCCCAGCTTATCCTGCTGGCTGGGTCACTTCTTTCCAATGACTGCTAATAGTTGTTTTTAGAATCAAAACATCTTAAAGACTGGTCCTTAGCCAGAATCAGAAGCCTGTCTCTGGTGCCACCTGTCACAAGCCACTAGAATCACAGACTAAATGGAACATCAGAGTTGGAATCAGATTTAGAATTCAGAAGGTCAGAGCTGGGAGGGGACTTGGGACATGGAATATCAGAATTGGGAGGGACTCTAGAACACAGAATATTAGAGCTAGGAGAGGCCTTAGAACATAGAATGTCAGAGCTGGGAGGAGCCTTAGAACACAGAATGTCAGAGCTTAGAGAGGTCCTTAGAACATAGAATGCCAGAGCTGAGAGGAACCTTAGAACACAGAATGTCAGAGCAAGAAGGAGCCTTAGAACATAGAATGGCAGAACAGGGAGGAGTCTTAGCACACAGAATGTCAGAGCTTACAGGGGTCCTTAGAACATAGAATGGCAGAACAATAAGGGTCCTTAGAACACAATGTCAGAGCAGGGAGAAGCCTTAGAACGCAGCTTCCTTACAGCAGAGAGGAGCCTTAGAACACAGAATGTCAGAGCTTAGAGGGGTCCTTAGAACATAGAATGTAAGAGCTTAGAGAGGTCCTTAGAACATAGAATGGCAGAGGAGGGAGGAGCCTTAGAACACAGGTTCCTTAGATCAGGGTTCTCTTTTCTATTTGTATCCTCAGTGCTTAGCACAGTTTTTGGCACACAGGAAGCACTTAATACATGCTTTTTCATTCATCCATAGATCCATCCATCTATCCATCCAAACAGT
The DNA here is from genome assembly GCA_028646595.1 of Phalanger gymnotis. Classification (NCBI taxonomy): domain Eukaryota; kingdom Metazoa; phylum Chordata; class Mammalia; order Diprotodontia; family Phalangeridae; genus Phalanger; species Phalanger gymnotis. Next base: position 768,940,942 of record CM053622.1, read on the forward strand.
ACAGACGATCCTTTGTCAGAGAGAAGATTCTTCCACTGGGCAAGAGTTTGAACAGCACTGGTCCAAGTGATGGATTGGGAGACAGAGGACCTCTGTTCAAACCTCAGCTCTGCTATGTTGTACTCATGTGATCCTGGGCAAATCTCTTTTCTCCAAGTGTTAGTCTCCTGATTTGTAAAATGAGAGGGCTGGACTAACCCTGGTCCCTTCTAGCTCAGAATCCTATGATTCCATGACCTCTCCCCTCCTTCCTATCATGGTTATCTCCCATCTGGAGCCCTGTGTATAATTCTGGAGGCCATCTCTTAGGAAGAGCATGGATCAGAGTACGCAAAGGGGGGTGAGGAGCACCCTTCTCAAATGGGTGCCATATTCAGATCACTTGAAGGTGCTTGGGATATTTAGCCTGTGGTGTGGGGGGGGCGACGGGGGAGAGGAGCAGACACATAGACAGTCTCTGCCTTCAAGTACTTGAAGGGCTGTCATGTGGAAGACGGATTAGTTGAGTTCTTTTGGTCTCCAGGGTAGAAACGGGAACAATGGGAGGAAGTTAGAGAGGCATATTTAAGCATATTTGTTGCCAGGAGAAACTTCTGAACAATCAGATTTGACCCAAAAGGCCACAGGCTGCCTCAGGAAGGGTGGGTTCTCTGTTCCCTGAATATCTTCAAGCAGAGGACGGATGGCCTTCTACAGAGTATTACTGTATCCTGTCAGATTCTGTCACTGTGATTCCTCTTTCTACATCTGGTGGTGTTTCAGTGCCCTTGGGAGCTGAAAGGGGAGTGATTGAATAACTGTGTCAAAGCGGTCCCAGTCCTAGGGTTGACACATGGCTCCTTTAGTGTCTGAGGGGCTGAGAGCTGTAAGAGGTTCCCAGACAGGCTGAACCTGGGTGGGGTTGTGGGAGAAACAGGGAACAGGGAACAGAGCTTTCACTTCCCCACACCCCACCCCCAGTCCAAATCAGACCCTCTTTTACAAGCTCCCAGCAGGGCAGGCTGCTAATGGGGATTCTGCCTTCAGATTTCAGCTGGAACCAAACAGGTCAGGGAGTCTTGAGTGAATAATTGATGTTGCTTGTGGTAATGAGGATCCCAAGGAAATTTCAAAGTAAAAGACAGCCAAGCAGCCTTTGGTTTTTATGTTTGTGTGGCATGAAAGTTGCACACACCCCCCTCCCCAATACAGGCTGTTCCTAGGGAGGAGCCCTGATTTAGCCATGAAGGGGATTGCTACAGTATTCAAATAGTAAAATGGGAGGAGAGCAGTCCTATGTAGAACATGTAAAGTCGGCTTCTGAGGTCTTCCCTTCTTCCTTTCCACCCACGATAGTGGCTTGAGAATTAGCACAAGCTTTGGACTTGGAGGGAAAGGTCCTGAATTTGAGACCCTCAGCTCAGATACTGCTCCTTGTTTGACCAGGAACAAGCCCAGGGGTGGGGAACCTGTGGCCTTGAGGCCACATGTGACCCTCTAGGTCCTCAAGTGCTGGATTCAGTCAAAAGGGCCTCACTTGAGGACCTAGAGGTCCACATGTGACCTTGTAGCTGCAGATTCCCCACCCCTGGTCAAGCCAATTGAACTCCTTGGGATTAGTTTCTTTATCTACCAAATGGGCAAAATAACACCCTCTCTACCTACCTCAGAGTTGTAGGGAAGGTACTTTTGTAAATCTTTAAAATCTATAAGAATGCATATTAGTATTGTTGTTGCCTAGCAGCCCAACTGTTTACATAAACATCATTCATGGCTTCCATTCCAGGGGCTGGTAAGCGGGGTGAGTGCTACTGCCAGGGTCCCCTCCCCCCAAAGCTCCCTCCTCCCACACGGACAGAGGCAAGGACAGGAAATTTCAAAGGCTGCTGGAAAAAAAAATGTCCTACCCTCATTCTGCCTGACATAGAGGAGCTGCTCAGCTCTCCCCTCTCAGCTTAGATGAAGCTTCTAGTGGGGACGCTCAAGCCACAGGGCCATAGATTAAGAGCTGGAGGGTGCTTGAAAGGGCATCTACCACAACCCTCTTGTCCTATAGGTGAGGAAACTGAGGCCTAGAAAGGTAGAGTGACTTGTCCAAGGTCATACAGGTATTACAGAGGCAGGATTTGACTCAACTCTAACTCCAAATCTAGAGCTCTCTCCAGAGCGCTAAGCCTGGAGTCAGGAAGGCTTGAGTTCAAATCTGGCCTCAGACACTTAGTAGCTGTGTGACCCTGGGCAAGTCACTTCAACTTCTGACTGCCTCAGTTTCCTCAATTGTAAAATGGATAATAACCATAAAATAAGGCATAATAATAGCACTTATCTCTCGGGGTTGTTGTGAGGATCAAATGAGATGGTATTAAAAAAGTGTTTAATACAATGACTGGCACATAGTAAATGATAAATGCTTTCTTTCCCCCTCTCTCCCTTCCTTCCTTCCTTCTCCATGGGTCATTCAGTACCACAGAAAACTACTGGCCTGGAAGCTGGTCCTCTCCTTAAAGCAGATTATTGCCATCAGTCACTCTCTATTTATTATATTATGTATAGGCTGTCATTTATTCACTCCTGGTTCCCTTGGTGACAAGATATGGTGATAGAAAGTAACCTTCTTTGTGTAACAGAGCATTAGAGCAGGAAATACACCAGCCTGGGGGTGAGGAGGCCCGAGGCTGATGCCCAGGCCTCCCCTAACTCTTCGAGGCTTTGGAGGAGTCATTTTTCTCCTCTGGGACTTAGCTTCCTTCTCTGTAAAATGAGAAAGAAGGACTAGAAGATCTTTGAGGTACCTTCCAGCTTTGATATTTAAGGGTTCTTAGGCTCCTCTCAGCTCTTAAATTACTAGTTCTAAGGAGCTCCCAGCTCTGACATCCTGTGCTCTAAGGGTCCTCCCAGCTCTGACATTCTGTTTTCTAAGGGCTCTCCCAGCTCTGACATCCTGTGTTCTAAGGGTCCTCCCAGCTCTGCCATTCTATGTTCCCAGGTTCCTCCCATCCTTGACATCCTAAATACCAAATGCCCTCCTCAGTTCACTCTTTTATGAACATCTCACAAGACCTCCTTACCCACCCATCAGCTGTGGGGTCCTGGCATAATTAGCTGGCCAACCTGGCTCTGAATTCCAGTTCCTTGCTGCCAGGACTTCGCTGATTATTCTCTGTCTTGACTGGGCCCCCCAGGTTGATGCCAGCCATGTGTGCTGGAATTTATCAGACTTTCTCTTTGAAGAGCAGAGCCTGGGCTTCTTCTGCCCACTGTAGGAGGTATCCCTGACACTTGGCAAGGTGGAAGGAGGAAGCGTTTTGAACAGCTGAATATCTTGCCCATTAAAGAAAGAGGAATTTCTGCCAACAAATCTGCATCCACATACATATGTATACATAATCCCCTTCCGCCCCCACTGTACCTCAGAAGATGGAGAGTGCTGAAAATAAATATTCTTTCTTTATCAGAAATGTCAGTTAGGGTCTGTATTAAAGAAGTGCTCCTTGAGATTCAGAGGTGGCTGGCAGGAAAGAGGGTCCGGTCAGATCTCTTGGAGATTAGGGGCTGGGAAGAGAGATCCATAGATGAATAAGGAGGAAAGCTAAGGCAACCAAAGCAATGAGGGAGGTCAGGTGCACCTCACTGCTGGAAGCCCCAGCACATGAAGGCCAGAAGAGAAGGAAAGGGCTTTCTGAGCTGGCATTTTGGATGTGTTTCCTCAGTCTTAGTGCTTATGGACAAGGGATCTCTGAAGAGGTCCCAGGTGACCATGTCCAGCTCCAGCAGTGTCAGCTTGGGTTTCTCTAGAAAAACCTTAGTGTGTCCATCTTTACTGCCTCTCTTATCTAAACACTTATTAAGTCCTATTGACTCTAACCGTAGTAACTTGAATTGATGCCTTCCCTGTCTATTCTCATAGTTCCCATCCTAGTACAAGGCTCCATTACCCATCTAGATTGTAGGATCACGTCATACTAAGTTTGACTTTCTTCCCACTGCCACCCATTCTGTGGTGTCAGACTCAAGTAGAAATGGATCCCTGCGGGCCACATATTGACTTAGAAAACCCACACTAACATTATCCATGTCGTATTGTATTTTTGTTTATTTTGTAAAACATTTCCCAAAGACATTTGAATTTGGTTCAGATCATACACAGAGACACTTCTGTATACCACTGCTTGAATAATCTCTCTCATACATGATTCTGGTCATGTTACTCCTTGACTCCAAACACTTCAGTGATTCCCTATTGCCCATCAAACAGAAATCCAAATTCCTCAGCTTGTCATTCAAGGCTCTCCACAATTGGGTGCTATCCTACCTTTCCATTCTTGCCTCATTCTTCCTCTAGGCTACAGTCAAATTGTCTTCTGAACATACCCTTTACAGTTCTGCACTTTTTCTTTCCTCAAATTGTTCCAAATGCCCAGAATTTTAATCTTCTGCCTGCTGAAAGCCTATCCATCATTTGGAGCCCAGTTAATATGCCACCTCCTCCACGATGCCTTCCCTGATGCCCTTCACTTCTATCAATTAATGACCATTTTCTCCTTTTCTCCTTTTCTACTTTCTAGCCTGGCTTGCAACTTTGTCACTCAACCGAAATTTCTCTCTTCAAAGCTACTGGCAATCTCATGGTTGCACTTTTTTTAGTCATTCTCCTTCTTGACCTCATTGTGGCATTTGACATTGTTTGTCACCTCCTCCTGGATGTTCTCTCTTCTCTAGGTTCTCATGACACTTTCTCTGTCTTTCCTCCCTCTTCTCTCTTCCCCCCCTCCTCTCTCTCTCTCTCCCTCTCTCTCTCTTCCCCCCTTACTTATTCAAAAACATCTTCTCAGTTATCTTTGCTAGATCTTCAACCATATCCAGACCCATAACTGTGGGTGTCCCCCAAGGCTCAGTCCCAGGCCCTATTCTCTTCTTTCTCTCCTCTCTCACTTGGCAGCCTCCTTAGATCCCCAGGGTTTAATGAACATTTTTGTACAGATGACTCCCAGACCTATGTCCTCTCACTCCTCCAATTATTATGTGCTGACTTATCTTTTCTATACTGTATCCTTCCAATAGAACGTAAACTCCTTGAGGGCAGGAGGGAGTTCATTTTTGTCTTTGTACCAGCAGTGTCCAGCATGGTGCCTGCCACACAGTAGGTGATTACTAAAGGCTTGCTGAAGTGATGATTTATGGAAAGACATGGGCAGTAATTATAGTAAGTATAGTAATTACGCCCACCTACCCCTCCCTCATTTTGTAGTTATCTCATAAGGCGTGAGGCAGCTTAGTGTAGTGGAGAGAAGGCAGATCTCAGAGCCAGGAAGACCTGGGTTCAGGTCCCTTGTGACATCTATTGACTGTGTGATCTTGGCCAAATAACTTACCCATCCAGTGGGCAGTTCTCGAAGACCACAAGATACAGAGAATAATAACAATAGCTAGCATTTATGTAGCTCCTACTATGTGCCAGGCATTAGTGCTAAGTGCTTTCTAATTATCTCATTTGATTTTCACAACAACCTTGGGAGATAGGTGCCATTATTATCATCCTTATTTTATAGAAGAGGAAACTGAGGCAAATAGAGGTCAAGCGACTTGCCCAGGGTCACACAGCCAGTAAGTGTCAGAGGTCAAATCTGAACTCAGGTCTTCCGGACTCCTAACCTGCATTAATGGAGGGAGTTTCCTTTTCTGGGAGTTCTCTAGACCAGCACAATCTCAGATCCAGTCCTTCTCTCTCTCTATAGGATCACAGATAAGATCTGCAAGGGGCCTCAGAGGACATCAAATCCAACCTCATCATTTTAGAAATGAGAAAACTGAGGCTTAGAGGGTTGATGGGACTTGCCTAGAAGTGTCTGTGGGGAGATTCAAACCTAGGGCTTCCCAATTCCCAGTCCGGGTATTTGTCCTCTCCATTCTATCACCTGCCTTTGTGCCTCTGTCCTCTAAGACCATGAGCTCCTTGGGAGTTCCATGAGAGGTGGTGCAGCCCAGTGGACAGGAGTCAGGAAGCCATCAGTTCAAAGTTCACTTCTGATGCTTCCAAGCTGCATCTCCACAGGCCAGTTACCTAACTTTCTGAGACTGTTTCCCCATCTTTAAAATGGGGCTCAAAGCGCATATAGTGGTACCTCCCAGGGCTGTTGTGAGGCTCCAATGAGATGATATATGTAAAGTTCTTTGCAAACTGTGAGATGCTAAATAAATGTCAGTTTCTATTATTATAATCTACCTTTGTATCCCCAGCATGGAGCGCTAGGGCCTCATCCGCGGCCTGATAAATGTCTGTTGATTTGCATTGAGTTGAGGGCCCCCACCAAGGAAATCATGAATCAGGCAAAGTAAGAAATGCTAATGCCATCTCCCCCCAAACACCCCCCCACCACCACATTCATCTTCCCAGATGCTGCTTTTGTCTCTGTGGGCCACAGAGAGAAAAGCAGTTGGTATTATCTAGCATTTCTGCCAAAGGTTTTGGTGGCTAACAACTCTTGTTTATAGAACAGTAAGATCCCCAAAGAATTTTCCTCACAACAATCCACATGGGTAGAAGTAGGATTTTTCTCATATTACAGGTAGAGAAACTGAGACATAAAGTAGTGAAATGGCTTCCCCAGTGTTCCATAGTCAGGGTAAGAGGGATGGGGAACCTGTGGCCTCGAGGCCACATGTGGCCTTCTAGGTTCTCAGGTGCGGCCTTTTGACTGAGTTTTACAGAGCAAATCCTTTTACTAAGGGGATTTGTTCTGTGAGGTTTGGATTCAGTCAAAGGGTTGCACTTGAGGACCAAGAGAGCCACATGTGGCCTTGAGGCCACAGGTTCCCCACCCCTGATAAGATCTGGGATGTCTCCATGGTACAAATTAGATAGGCAACTGGAGAGCGATGCTACCTTACTTTAATTCTCCAAAGATCAGAAAGTCATAGGCATCAAATGGATTTCCAAGGAGAGGGTATCCTAAGCATTGGAACAGTGGCACTAGCAACCCTAACAGGCTCAGGGTCATGGATCTGTGCCTCCAGACTCCAAACCCTGCTTCTTCCATGAGCATCCATGGGTCAATAGGTCTATAAGCATAGAGCTCTGGAGCAGAGGTGGAAAGATAAAGATGGGACAGGTTGGAAGTTACCAAGAAGACACAGGAAAATTGCATCTGTTTTTTTATGGAACAGTAAATATTTCTCTAACAATCTCTTTAAAATCCTTAACCTCCCCCTCCACATTCCTATGGCCACCACTCCACTCTAAGTACTTTTACCTGGATTTCTTGTAATAGCCTCCTAAATCATCCCCCTTGCCTCCAAACACTGCCCCTCCTATTTATCCTGCACAGGTGCTATTTGACTTCTGAATACAGAGCTGATCATGTCCCTAATCTGCTCAAAGTCTTCAAAAGCTCCCTAATATATACCAATCAGTCAATGGATTGTTCAAGGGGCATTGATTTTTTTTCTACCAGATAAAGTCCAAATTCCTTTCCCTATTTCCAAATTCCAAAGTCTTATACAATGAAACGCCACTCTATTTTTCCAAATTTATCTCACTTCCCTCTTTCCCTCACCCCATGATCCTACCAAACTGAATTGACTACTGACCATCCATTACATGTCCTGCAGTTTCCCACCTCCACATCTTTGCTACGTCAACAATACTCTTTGCACTCCAGTCTCCCCCGTTAACCCTCCCTAATCTTCAATATGTAGCTGTTCCAGGAGCCACCCCTGACCTTTCTCGCCAGAAGTACTATTTCATTTTCTTGCCCTTAAATTTGTAGCTTCCTTATGTCCCTACATAATGCCCTATTTTGTATTATAGTTATAGATATTATGTTGTATTTCCCTAATAGGTTCAAAATTCATTGAACAAACATCTATTCATTGCTTACTGAATGCAAGGCACTGTCCTAGGCTCTGAAGAAGGATTAGCAGAGGAGCTGTCCACCCAAGAGAACCTAGGGTCCTTCCTAGTCTGGAAGGAACAGCATTAGCCTAGCGGTTTGGGTGACTTGGGTTTTTTTTTAATGAAATTAATTTTATTTTAAATTTATGAAATAAAACAAGCATTTCCATAACACAGTAGAATAAAACAAAGACGATCGTACATGAAAGTATAAATCTATTCTGTATGGCTTGCTATTCTTTTAAAATATATAATAAAGTTATCATGGAACTTTTTTTTTTCTTCAAGGACTCATTAAAAAGGATTCGCCACAGGCTTCCTTACTCCTCATTTTGGCAGCTGGCTGACAGCTGTTACGGGAAAGAGATGGGGTAAGCCATGACTACCCCTCTAAACCACTTTGCTTCAGCCCACTTCTCCCTGTAGCTAGCTAAGTCAGTCTGCAGCATGAGGAACAGACCCCCCCAGGAGAAGAAGATAGCCAGTTCCAACCCTGGCAGATGGTTCCTACCTCCCAAAGTTTACCATCCCCCGGGGAATTCCAGTGGGGGTGTTGAAGGCTGGCAGAAGCTTTTCTCCGAGTTTGATGACCTTCTCTCGGAAGACCTGCAAAAGAAGGTTTAAGATGGCTTGCTGAACCGTAGACTTAGCAGGATTCACTTGTTGGTCCGGAATGTGTCTATGGCTGAATGAGTTTATTCCTAAGCTCATGAGTGTCAGAGATAAAGAGACCCTAGAAGGAGTGATAAAGTGTGGCAGCCATCTATAGAAGTCCTATAGCACCCCATGGCAGGGAAATAGCAGTAATAATCACGGCAGGCTTTTATATAGCACCTTTAGGCTTACAAAGTGCTTTACATAGATTAACTCTTCTGCATCTTACAACAACCCTGGGAGACAGGTACTACCGACTTGGCATAGTGCCTATCACACAGTAGGTGCTGGCACACAGTAGGTGCTATATAAATGCTTATTCCCTTCTCTTCCCTATGAGGACATGAGTGCTCAGATAGGCTGAATGACTTACTCATGATCACACAGCTGATGTCAGAAGCAGGATTAGAATCCACCGATTCCTGCCTTCAAGTCTAGCACTCCTTCTATGTCTTTCTGGGACATTGTACCATACTGCTTTGCCAAAGGAAGAATCTAAACCTGAACTATGAAGAGCTGGTTAATGCTGGGGGCTGGGGGTGATATACCAAGGACTTTCTGAATGGTCAGGTGTCACATCCAGCTGTTGTACAAGCCTCTTGTCCCCTCCTGACAATGACAACCATTTTACAAAGGTCTCTCTAGAAAGCAGCCAGGACAAGTATTGTTGTTCAATCAATTAATAAAGTTTGTTAAGCACTTACTCTGTATGTGCCAGGCACTGTACTAAGTACCGGGGATACAAAAAGAGACAAGAGACTGTCCCTGCCCTCAGGGAGTTTACTTCCATTTCATAGAAGACACTGAGGCTAGAGGGGTGGAGTAACATAGTTAACAAGAGTCCAAGACAGCATCCTGATCTGTGTCTCCTCACTCTGGGCCCCCTTTCCTCTCCATTGAGCCATGATCACACAGTTCAGAACAAGCCTGTAACCTGCCTGGCCGAGAGGCCAATTAGAGGGATTGCATTTGCTTAGCTTCTCTCTATCCGTTAAGAGAAAATGAACACTGTGGGCTCCTCAAGGTTCTATCTAACACTTTCCAGTTTGCAAAGTATCTTACGAAGTTCCTGGAGCTGGAGCTGGAAGGGATCTTAGGGCTTATCTAGTTTAGCTCCTTCATTTTACAGGTGAGGAAATTGAGACCCAGGGAAGTTAAGTAACAAATGTCAGAGGCAGGATTTGAACCCAGGTCCTCTGACTCCAGAGTCAGTGCTTCCCCCCCACCCAATTATTTGATCCTCACAACAACCCTGTGAAGCAGATACTACTGTCATGCCCCGTTTTACAGATGAGAATACTGAGGCACAGAGACATGAACTGACTTGCTTGTAGCCACACAGCCCTAAAGCTGGAGTCGAACCCAGGTCTCGCCTAACTCCAAATTCAACACTTCCTGCTACCCCATGCTGGAAGAAGAGCATGGTAAGAAGAGCAGTGATGTTCTGAACAAGGGTAGGTGGCTGAACATGGATCGTCTCTTTCCCTTCTTTGAGGGCATTCTATCTCACTCGGGAATCATTGATTTTGTGGGCCTCCAATGACATTCATGCTTTTTTTCTGGTGCCTCCACGAGACACACGGTCACTAAATTTATGCTAGCAAAGCGCAAACTCTTGTACCCACTACCAAGACAGGAAGACTAAGAGGACAGGCCTGGGAATGTATTAAAAGTCTGACACCTGAGGTCTAGCCTAGCTAAGGGCCAAGAGACTCCTCATATAATTTGACCCCAGGAGTCACATTTTGTTCAGCCACAGCCACCCCTGAAATCACTGCCTACATGTACTAAATGTATGAAGGCCTGCGACCTGCAACCTGCAATGGACGCAGCAGCCAACTTGATGGAAGGAAGTCAAAGTCCTAGAAATATAAGAAGTATGTTTTCTCCCCTTACCAGATTATGTGCTCCACTGAGCCAGGGGCCCTGCTGTATTTCATCTGTGCATCTCCCACAAGTGACGGTGCACAGAGTAGGTGCTTAATAAACCAGCAATGGACTGGATTGGTTCCGAACAAGCTGAGCCCCGGGGACTACGACACATGCCTATGGAAGAGAAACCCAGTCTCTTGCCATCGTCTGTCTGATGGCAGCTGTTTCTATTTGCAAAGGGGTGTGGGGGGGTGCGGGTGGAGTAGCTCAGCTTTTCCTGACATCCACTCACACCAGGATCTGCCTGGAGAGTACAAAAAGTGTGAAACTTAGAGGCACGGGATGTAAGTTTTAATTTTAGCCCTGGTAGCTAAGTAACTCATTGGATGGAGCAGCGGGCCTATATTCAGGAAGGCCTGAATTCAAATCTGGCCCATAAGTACAAGTCACTTAACCTCTGTCTACCTCAGTTTGCTCAACTGCAAAATAAGGATAATAATAGCATCTACCTCCCAGGATTGTTTTGAGGATCAAACGAGATAATAATTGTAAAACACTTAGCACTGTGCCTGGCACATAGTAGGTGCACAATAAATGCTTGTTCCTCCCTCGCCAGTCCCTGTTACTACCTGGTGACCTTGGGAAGGTTGTTTAACATCTGTAGGTTTCTGTTTCTTCCTCTAAAAATGAGAAGGGTGGACTCGATCATCTCTTAGGTCCATTCCTGCTCAATAGCTACGATTCTACCGTCATCTATAAAACCCCTCTAGGAAGCCCTTTATAAGGTCCCGTATATTTGAAGATGAAGAAAACAAGGCCAAGGGAAGTTTTAAGTAAATTCCTCAAGGTCTTGTGGGTAGTAAGTGATAGAACTGCTGTCTGACCTCAGGGCTCAAGACTCAGTCCATGACAGTTATCTTTGGCATTAGCTCCTTGCCCTTTTCAGAGCGCAGAAAGGTTTTCTTCATCTCGATAGTTCTGGGAGATGTGAGGGCAAGCATCATACTGGCAGGACCTTGCCCTGCTGGAGAACTCTGCCCTCACAGCTTCCAGGAGCTGGTTTCTGTATCCCTGGTAGTATTATGATGTACCTTGCTCCTGTCTACTGCTGTTGCCCACTGGTCCAAGGCAGGGCTATTTTGTTCAGCACCACGGCCAGAGGAAGCGCCTAAGCTGAGAGCCGAGCTGATTCAGCAAGACTGTGAGAAACAGTGCTGAGTCACTGGCAGCTGAATGTAACTGTTCACCACCAGGATGGGCCTACAGTAGTGGCATATGGTAAGACGCTTAAAGAGGAGGAACGGCAGCAGAGAGGATGGTCTGTAACAGACTGAGGGCTACTGCGGAACCCTATGGCTGATCCAGCTGCTTGCAGGGTGACTGAGATGGAGGCAGGCTTTTTAGTGTGGGCAGGTGGAGCGGCGTCATTGGGATTCACTGCAGGTCCCTCATAAGTACAAAATAAAATGTTGTATCTGTATCTGTATATGTGTATGTATCCATTTGTCTATCTCTGCTTCTCTGTCTCTATATCTATTTCTTCCCCTCTATTCCCACCTCTCTTATCTATCAATCATGTATCTCTACCTCTCTATCTCTATTTATCTACCTACCTACCTTCCTTTCTATCTCTCCTCTATTTCTATCTTCCTCTCTCTTTCAATCTACCTATCCATCTACCTATATCTGTCTATTTATCTACTTACCTACCTTTCTTTTTCTATCTCTATCAATCTATCCATTGATCTGTCTACCTCTCTCTCTCTCTCTCTCTATATATATATATATACACACATATATATATATGTATATATATATATATGTGTGTGTGTGTGTGTGTACATTTCTTTATCTGCCCTCCTATTTCCTTCTATCTTTTATCTATCTCTTCCTTTGTCTTTTTCTCCCCATCTCTCTATCTCTCCCTATTTTTCCCTCTCTCAATCTATCCTCTTCTCTACCTACTCTTCTCTCTATATCTATCTATCTATCTCTTCCTTTGTCTATTTCTCCCTATCTACCTTTCTTTCTTTCTCTCTCTTATTATTTCTATCTTCCTCTTTATCTTTTTTCTATCTACCTACTCTCTACCTATCTAGCCATCCATCTACCTATGTCTATCTACTTACCTCTCTCTTTCTGTAACAATCTATCTACATGTCTACCTGTCTGTCTATCTATCTATCTCTCCTGAGATTTGGTTGTGTAGTAAAGTAAAGGAGGTTGTGTTTAGTGTCTGTTTCTCCTTCCAGTATTTCTGTGTATTATGTCTACACATGGTACATCCCTATTGGGTGGGAGTAAGTCAAGGGGACAAGGGAAGTTTACAATATGTGGTCCCATCCCTGGTGTTGTATTGATTACACTAAACAGCAGATGAGGTTCCAGCTAACACTGAAATCAGAGGATTCTGAATACAATAGTGAAGCCTTCCTGATACATCTTAGATTGAAAATTTAATGTGGCAAACGTTTGCAAATCTGCCTCAGTAACCATGGGGTACATTTGAAAGCCTTGGATATGCATGAAGAAGAATGAAGTTCCTCTGTGGGCCTCTGCTGATCTGTGGGGTGTCAGAAGCATGAGAGGAATTAGTTATTTATCAGGGCTTGGCTGAGCCAGGTAAGTGGCCTGGCCTAAGAACTGATTCTCTGACTTGTCTTTCCTGACTCACTCCTAGATTCTAAGATGCTGAGACTCCACCCTTATCCACAGAGAGAGAGAGAGAGCACTAACCAGGGGAGAGACATTGGCTGGGATATCTGTTTGGCTGAAGAGATAGAGGGGATGGTATCTGTTGGGTAAGGCCAGGATAGGGTGGGTTAGGACAAGACTGAATAGAAAAACCCTGACCAGGCCAATGAACAAATTGTAGCCTGAGGAACATTTTCTAGAGTGGAATTTTTTTGAAACTTTCCAGAGAAAAAACTTGGAAAGATTTACATGAACTGATGCAGAGTGAAGTGGGCAGAACTAGGGGGACACTATACACAGCAACAGCTACATTGTATGACAATCAACTGTGAATGACTTGGCTATTCTCAGCAATATGATGATCCAAGACAATTCCAAAAGACTCATGATGAAAAATGCTATCCACTTCTAGAGAAAGAACTGATGTTGGCTGAATACAGACTGAAGCATACTATTTTTTTTTACTTTTCTTCCTTCCTTCCTTCCTTCCTTCCTTCCTTCCTTCCTTCCTTCCTTCCTTCCTTCCTTCCTTCCTTCCTTCCTTCCTTTTTTTGTCTCAGTCCTCTTGCACAAAATGACTAATATGGAAATGATTTACGCATATAACCTATATCAGATTGCTTACTGTCTCAGTTTTCTTGCGCAAAATGACTAATATGGAAATGTTTTACTAATATAACCTATATCAGATTGCTTACTGTCTCAAGGAGTGGGGAGGGACAGAATCTGGAACTCAAAACTTAAAAAACCTGAAATCTTAAAAATTGTTTTTACATGTAATTAAGGAAAAAAATGTTATTAAAATTTTTTTTCTAAAAGAAACTTTCTTAAGAGACAGTAATTGTGAATATTTGACAGCTTAGATATGAACATTATTACATATGGTGTTATATATGTATATATATATATATATATATAGTGTTCTAAATATATGCATGGAAATTAGAGAAAATAGAAATGAGCTCTGATAATTAAGAGGTACAGGAAAAGCTTCCTGTAGGAGATTCTCCCAGAGTATTTTGTTTACAACTTTCAAATTTACTTCCAATGAGATAATACTTTAGTTATTTGAGTGTCTGTCTTATTTCCACCTTAACCCCCTATCCACCGATACACTGTTGTTCCACAAGGGTCAGATATTATCCACCTTTGAGCCCTAAAGTCCCCAGAGAAGGTGGGTGAAGGCATGAATTATTCTCCTGTGTCCTTAAGGCAAAATGGGCACTTGAGGAGTTTGGCTTTTGTTTATTTTGTTTCCTTTGAGTGAAAGGCACTTCAGGAGTTTTGGCTTTTGTTTACCTTGAAAGTACTTTCAGCTGTTAAATGCTAAGCCCCAGGCCCAAAGCCTTATCAGGTGTGAAACCTGTGTGGGCCGTAGATTAATGACTTAAGAGGGGCCAACTCGGGAACCAATGTTCTCTGGTCTCTGATCGTTGAGGTGGGGCTTGAGAACACCAGAGGCTTGGCTTCGAGGAGAGGAGAGAAACTACAGCTGAAAAAAAAGCCGAAGCAGAGCCGACCCGTGTGTGGACCCAGGAGTTCAAGCAAGGACTTGAGGCCAGTGAATATGATTTATGCCATCTTGTTTTTCTGTGGCCTCCTGGCTACTCTTGTGAGGTGGACCTACTGGGCCTGGAGGCTTGTGATCACAATATTGGAATGGGGAGGCTGGTTCGTGAATCTGTCACAGTGGGCCCTAAATAAATGTTTTGATGCCTTCTTCTTAGAGAATTCTATATACCCAACAATTTTGAACCATTCAAACTCATATATATGAGATCCTTTTTGAGATTATAAATTTGGCCTTCATACTACATCTCCCCATCACAAAAGCTGGCATAGGGTAGGATGAGTCCTCAGTTAAAAGGTCCTCACTCTACCATGTATTTGCCGTGTGATCTTGAATATATGACTTTCCTGCTCTGAGCCTTCACAGAATCATAGAATTGGAGAGATGAAAGGGGCTTCTGTGGCCATCTAGCCTGACTCATAATTAAGAAGGATCCCTGGCCCATCAAGTAACAAGCAGCCATCCAGGGGGAGCCCCTTCAACTAAAAGAGCCAAGTGTTATATAAACAGCAGCTATTATGGACAAGTTATTTTAATTCTTTGAAATCTCAGTTTACGGATCTGTCAAATGGGGTTATTCCCACTTTCCATTTCTGAAGTCAAGGGGTAAA
This sequence comes from Phalanger gymnotis, assembly GCA_028646595.1. Taxonomy (NCBI): domain Eukaryota; kingdom Metazoa; phylum Chordata; class Mammalia; order Diprotodontia; family Phalangeridae; genus Phalanger; species Phalanger gymnotis. The sequence continues at coordinate 768,956,213 of CM053622.1, forward strand.
CCAACTTGTAAAGCAATGGGTCACAAAGTTGAGTTCCAAACCAAGGCTGCATAGGTTCATGGTCTGGATTTTTAGGTCTCTTTAGAGTTTCCGAGCAAAAGGTGAGGTTGTCCTGCAGCAAAAGGAAGGCTGGGAGATATATAGCTCAAGTTTGTATAGGGTTTCCATTTTGCAAGGTTACTATGTTACTTCATTAGATCTTAGGAGGTAGGTATTACTTCCTCCTCTCCCCCATTTTATAGATGAGAAAACTGAGGCTGAGAAAGGTTGAGTGACGGGCCTAGAGTCACACAACTAAGAAGTGCCTGAGTCAGGATTTGATCTAGGATCTTCCTCATTCCAAGTCCAGCGCTCCGCTGTGATGCCTAACTGCATCTTTTCTCATCTGCTTGTGGCAAAGCCCTCTGCTTCTCAAGGACACGTGGGACATGCTGCACAGGGTCGGCATTACCCAACAGTCTCCTTTCTTTAAAGAAAGAGAGGAGGAGGATCTGGATCTTCCCCAGTTCTTCCTCCAGCAGCAAGGCAGATGGCAGTCGGCTGCCTAGCCTAGCGCCCGGCAGTGGATCCTGCCAACCCCAGATAGAGGGACTCAGCCAAGCAGAGACCTGCAGAGGGGCACCAGGACCCGAATCCAGACCCTGAGCCTGTGACCTCGGCGCGCGCGCACACACACACACACACACACACACACACACACTTATGATCCCTGAATATTGCAGGCTACAGTTCTCTCAGAGAGGGAGCACTTCAGCACTCTCCAGGGGGAGAGGTTCAGCCTTCTACAGTTGTTAGTGAAAGGACTCCCAGGCTGGTTCTTACCAGCCCTGTGGGCAGCCCCTTCTGAACACCCAGTGTCCATCTTTGTCGGAAGCTAGGCTGCAGGGGAGTTGCAAGCATGGGTGCAGCCTGAGAGAAGAGTATACTCCTACTACTACTCCTACTACTAGTAATAATAATTTACATAGTGCCAGAACTAAGCATTTTACAATCATTAGCTCATTTGATCCTCACATCGACCACGGGAGGTAGGTGCTATGGTTATAATCCCCATTTTACAGATGAGGAAAATGAGGCAAATGGAGGTTAAGTGACTTGCTTGGGGTCATGCAATGAGTGTCTGAGACCAGGACTCAGGTCCTTCCTGATTCCACAGCCAGTATTCTATTCACTGTGCCACCTAGCTGCCCTATATTTTGGGGCTCTATATTTTGAAAATTAGTCATTCCATCTACCTTGGATATCATCAATATTTGTGATGGCAAACTGCCCAGGGTTGCCCAGTTAATGAGAACCAAAGGCAGAGCTTGAGGGCAGGTCTTCCCAGATCTGAGGCTAGCTTTCTATCCAGTACTACACCTACATGTATTAAAAATACTGCTTTCATGTTTTTTGAAGCAATACTACACTGGGAAATTGAGGACAAAAGTCAGGTCTGTGATAATGGTATATTTCCAGTATACTCGTATTAGATGAATCCTCCAGGATATTTTGAGGACTGCTGCTATAATCATAATTATCATCGGCAACCCTTTTGAAGTAGGCTGTGCAAAGAGTGATAGATAGCCCCACTTCACAGAGAACAAAACTGAGGCATGGAGGTGAAGTGACTTGCTTGCCTAAGGTCATAGAGCTGGTAGGGAACAAAGCTAGGCTAGCAGTCTTCGCAGCCCTCTTTTATTATGGGTCTGTGGGAGCAAAGAGCTTCGCAATCTGTAATTTGCTATAGAAATGCAAAGGACTCCTCATATTCCCAGTGAGTTTTGGGCCCTGGTTTGGGGCACCCAGGCCTCCCTTCCGAAGACCATCCCCAGGGAGCCAGGGCTTTGCCTCATTCTAATGACTGATGCTCTCAGAAAGGCAGAGGGCAGGGAAGGACAGAGTTGATAAAGTGAGCCAGTCAATTGGCCTTGAGTCCTAGTTTTGAAATTTCCCATTTCCTCCTGGCACACCCAGGCGATTAACTGGACAGGTGGCCAGACAGGTGCCTCTCCCACCCCTCATTTGGCGGTCATCAGGAGGCAGGGGAAATTCCACTTTCAGGTGCCCCGAAGCCCGGCGTTGCCATCAAGAAGCATTTGGGGACAAATTGGTACAAGCAGTCATTTCTCTTCCGAAGATGGCATTTGATCAAGGAAGCCCATCAGCGACTTAGGAGAAAAAGCCCAGCAGCTTTTACCTCCCAAACTGACACTGCAGCCCTGGCTGTCATAATAGTTCAGGGGAAGCAGGAAATGATTTTGTGGAGGACAGTTGTGTAGGTGAAGATTGATTTCTCTACAGCTTAACTGCCTTGGCCTCACTGCCCTTCCCAAGAAGCCGGAAAGTAATATTTGTCTCTGAATTCGGAGGAGGTGGGGCAGAGTCGGGACTGCTTCTCTGTGAAGCTGTAACACATGGGTGGGGGAGGGCAAATGGGAACTACAGAATGCCAAGAGCCCAAAGGGACCTGATGATCATTGAGATAAATCAACTTTTAGAGTGAAAAACAGACCTGAGAGGGCAGCACAGCCTAATAGATAGAGCCCTGGAAAGATCTGGGTTTGAATTCTACTCTAGACACTTTTTAGCTGTGTGATCCTGGGTAAGTCACTTTTTCCCTTCTAAGAACCTCAATTCCTTCACCCATAACACAAGGCGGTTGGACTTAATGCCTTCTGAGCCTTATGATCTAGAAATCAGCTAAGAGAATCACAGAATCGGAGGGTTGGAGAGGACCTTCCAGAGGGTAGAAGCACTTTGGACTTGGAATGCAAATGCTTCCTTAGTCACTTGCTAACTGTGTGATTTTAGGCAAGTCACTTCTGACATCTGGGACTCAGTTTCTTCATCTGCAAAAAAGGGGGCTGACCTTGATAAGGGCTGAGGTGCTTTCCAGCTCTAAGTCTATGATCCTTTGGTGCTGTCTTTCACAGGTGTCCTCCAATGAGAGGGACCAAGCCCCCACTGCACTTAGAGAACTCACAGTATTTATTGGCATCCAGCCTAAATCTGCCTCTCCTCGACTTCCCTTTGGGACTCTTGATGCTGTCTGGGAGCAAACAGAATAGGCCTGATCCTTACCCCTGTCCCCCCAATAGCCCTTCGCATTCCCAAAGACAGCTCTCTTCTGTTTCTCTGAGTCTTCTCTTCTCCAAGGTAAGACTAGCTCCAAGCCAGTCCTCCAACCAGTCCTCAAATGGCAGGGACTGAAAGCCCTTTTTGGTCCTGGCTGCCCTCATCTGTCCGAAATGCTCACCTCTGGACATTGTCCACTTTATCAATGCCCAGAAGTGAACAGTGTATTCTAGGTGAGGTCTGACCAGAGCAGAGGGAAGGGAATAAACATTTACGTAGCACCTACTATGTGCTAGTCACTGTAACAAGTGCCTTACAAATATTATATATCATTTGATCCTCATTTGGTACCTGCTAGATGCTATTGTTAGTCTCATTTTACAGACGAGGAAACTGAGACAAATCGATTAAGTGGCCTGTTCAGGGTCACACAGCTAGTAAGGGTCTGAGGCTGGATTTGAACTCAGGTCTTCCCGACTCTAGGCCCAGTCCTCTATTCTCAGTGCCACCAGTTGCCTTTGGAGGGCTGTGTTGGTAAGCAAAATGGCCTTTGTTTTGTTTGAGTAATTCAGTGTATTTCATTGAGCCTTACTAAGTGCTAAGCCCCAGACCCAAACCCCTATTAGGTGTAAATCCTATGTGGGTGTGGATTGGCAAATAAGGTGGGGCCCAAGGTGGGGCTAACTCCAGGGAGGGCCTAGTTTACATGTCTGGGACAGCAGAGGCTCTTAGACCACATGGGTTTAAGTCTCTCTTTGTGACAATTTTAGGTCTTGTGGGTGAGTCGCATGTGTGACTGACGCTGACAAAGATATAAAAGCCAGGAGCTCTTTGCTAAAGCAGTGGTGGCGCGTGGCTCTGGGCCAGCCCTTGTTCTGAGCTCCTGGGCTGAACTTAGATGTTGGTAACTATGAATTGTATTGGGTCTGTTCGTAATTTGTTTAAGGGCTCTTGAGATGGTGTTGATGAGGAGATTCCGGGCAGCTGTAGCTAAGGAGCCCTCCAGCTTGTAAACCAGGATGCTGAGACTTTGTTGAACTCTGGTAACTATATATTGGGATTTGAATCAGACAAGGTCTGTCTGTCCATGTTTGTAATTTGTTTGTATTTTGTTCTGAAGTTCAATGTGCTGGTCTTTTTCACCTGAGCTAAGTGAATGATATTTGTGTGCTGAATTAAAGTAAGCTTGTCAACCCCTTCACCTTCCTTTCCTTAGTTAAGCAGATGAAAAGAACTTATGCTTTCTGGGTGCTGGCAGATTTCTGGGTGCTGGTTGTTGGTGGATCTTTCACCCCCCACAGAAGCTGCTAGCTGCATTGTGGAAACAAGGGCAGAGGGACCATCACCTCTTATACTTCCTGATGCAGGACAAAATTATAGGACCTTTCTTAAGTGTCCCCATCCCACCATTGACTCATCTTGGGCTCACACTTGACTCACACCCTTCAATCTTTTTTTTTAAACCAACTGCTGCCTGACCATACCTCCCCACATTGTACTTGTGAAGTTGGTTGTTTTCAACTCAAGTGTAAGATTTCTCCCTATTACATTCCGTTTTGGAAAAGCATAGAGCAGGATCAGATAGAAAGCAGGTCTTGGAAGGAAGAAGATCTGGGTGTGAATTCTGCCTGTTACACAGGCTCTCTATATGACCCTGGACCAGTCATGTAACTTCTTAGTGCTCTAAGGGACCTGTTCCCAGCAGATCTTGTTCTGTGGTGATAGAAGGAATATCTTCAAAAGGAGTTAGACTAGTAGAAGCATAGGCCCATAATAAAATAATAAATTTATTAATAAATAATAATAAATAAAATAATAATTAAATTAATAAATAAAATAATAAAAAATAAAATTTTATTTTATTAGATTCGACCCAAACCTCTAGCCTGTCTATGTCTTCACTTCTCAGGGTCTCAGTTTACTTACTTCAAAGCGAGAGGCTGGACTAGGTGATCTCTACAGCCCCTCCCAGCTCTGACATTCAGTGTTCCAAGTGCTCTCCCAGCTCTGACAGCCTGTGTTCTAAGGGCCCTCCCAGCTCTGACAGCCTGTGTTCTAAGGGCCCTCCCAGCTCTGACATCCTGTGTTCTAAGGGCCCTCCCAGCTCTGACATCCTGTGTTCTAAGGGCCCTCCCAGCTCTGACATTCTGTGTTCTACGGGTACTCCCAGCTCTGACATTCTATCTTGTAGCTATTCAAGGCCCTCACAGTTGTGAGAATCTGTAATCCCAAGCATCAAAGCTCTTGGCAGTCCTACCTCTTCTCCTGTCAGGTAGTAGGCTGAGAGGAGTCCACCAATGTATCGAATGTTCACCTCAAACACAGAAGCGTCTCCTTTCTGAAGCACAGGAAAAAGATTGTGAATTTGGCAGCATGGCTGTGGTTAGGCCTCAGGGACAAGAGAAAGAGAGTTAAGTAAGTCCACAACCCTCTCCTCCCTATCCCAAGCCCTCCTCACACACACAGACATAGACACAGACACAGACACACACACACACGCACACACCCACCCCTTCCCCAGACCAGATATCTCTGTGATATCCCAACTTGTTGAGATTTCTTGGCATTTCTTATAGTATGACATGCCTTAGAGAAGGAAGAAGGGAAGGGCCTCCAAATTCATCTGGTCCAAACTCATCTTTCAACAGATGGTGAAATGGAGGACCAGACAAGGAAGCCTGAGGTCACACAGCAAGGAAGCTGCAAAGCTGTGATTTGAATTCAGGCCTGCCAATGCCAAATCAAAGGCTCTTTCGAGTCCAGCTGCCTCTGAAGGCACACACCCAATGCACAGTTGTGGGTTTTCATAACAGGAAAGAGTGGGGTTGGGGTCAGGCGCTGGCCTGTGACGCTCACAACAAATCCTACGCTGGTGACGCGCCAAGTCAAAATGACTCTTGGTTCCTTCCCTAGGACCCCTGCCAGGCACACCAAAGCTGCTCGGACCCTCTTCACAGAGTGCTGGGCAAGGAGGGGGCTGCTTTTGTCTCCTGCTGATTTGGACAGGCCTTCCGAGCATGCTCTGAGACAGCTGCCCTGAAGGGCGAGAGCAAGCCACCTGAGTATTAGAGACACACAAGATCATACCTCTGGAGCAGGAAGGGACCTCCTGTTAGAGCTCATCTAGCCTGTCCCTCCTCATTTTATGGATGAGGAAACTGAATCCCAGGGAGGTAAAGTGAATTTGCCCAAGGATGCACAGGTAGTGAGTGTCAGAGGCAGGATTTGAACCCAGGTGTTCCACTTTTCGTTGTATCTACCTCACCCCTTAGGCTTTTTATTATTGTTTAATTTTTTAAAATTTAATTTTAATTTTTAAAAATATATAACTTCTGAAGTTTGGAACCCTTTGCCACTGTTAAGGGTAGATAGGTCAGCGGCTTCAGAGAGAAGGTTGAGAGGGGCAGGGATGAAAAATGAGGGATAGGGTAAAGCAAGCGGTCATGACCAGAGGCTGGGCCTAAAAAGAAAGGGGGTATGACTCGATGGAGCTTAGGAGACCCGAGTCTCTGGCTTGACTCTATCGCCAAATTAGCTGTGTCACCCTGGGCTGGTCCTTTCCCTTTCCTGACCCTTGGTTTCTCCATCTGTAAAAGAAGACACCTGCTTCACAGAGGCACGGTGAGGAAAGCTCCTTACAAACACTATACAAATGTGGAGAAAAGAGTGAGTCAGGAAGACAGGCTCAGGCCCTGCCTTGTCTCCTCTGGCTATGTGCACCAAGCCAGGCCAGCTGGCTTCTCAGGGGCCCAGGCAACTCTGTGACATGCTGCAGAGTGAGTGTCTGCACCCCAAGAGGAAGTTTTCTTGCAGGGAGTTCTTGGATCTATAAAATCACAGGTCCAATTAAAAAGAAAAAAATAGGAAATTTGACCTTCTGTTATGACTGCAGAAAGAACTCTGACCTTGGTGTGAATTTGGCCTCTGATGCCAGATCACTGTGTGGGGATCATAATATTCCCATTCCTTGGTTCACTGGGTTTGTGCGTGTGGGATGTGTGTGTGTGTGAGAGAGGAGGTTTGTTAACTGTAAAGAGCTGCACAGTAAGTTAGTTTTATTGGGTATATTTTGAGGGACAAAGGAGGAAGGAAGAGAAAGGAGGAAGGACAAAGGAAAGGGGGAAAGAAAGGTGGAGAAGGGAAAGGGAAAGGGAGAGAAAAAAGGGAGGGGGGAAAACAAGGGAAAAGACGGAGAAGGCCAACAGGATCCAGCAACTGGACAAGAGACCCAGGCTCTCCTGGATGATCTCAGTCTCCCGGCCTTTGATTCTCCCTAATCCTCCGTTTAATATGAATGGCTTCCCGGAGAGTGAAGCCACAAACCTCAGCAGCCCCTCCTTCCATCTCTGGTGATATCTGACGCCTTTCCCCCCCAGCCTGCCCTTAGCTGCCATGATCAATTCTTTTTTTTTTAAAGGCAAGGTGTTATTCTGAGAACAGGACTCTAAATAAGACAACAGGGACGTGAGGCCCCACTGGGCCTCTAACAATCGGTAGGGCTCCAGATGATGTCTTGAATGACAGGATTCTGGGGCTTGTTCAGGTTACGTGTCCATCCTCCGTGTTCAAGGTAAGTAAGGATGCTGTATGCCGGGGAAGTCGTACATAATATTTCTCTCATTCATTTCGCTCCCTTGGGGCCACCCGAGGTTGTAGTGTGGGCGTAGGGACATGTAGAGATCAAGCTGGTAAAATAGGAGTTGTATTCTTTGCTAAAAACAAGTTTAAAGCAAAGGGAGTGGATTCTCTCATATCAAAGGAAAGAGAACCAGGCTGGGAAAGAAAACCTGAGTTTAGGTTTTTTGCTTCCGTCTCTCACTCTTCACATGGCCTTGGTCAATTGCTTATCTCAGAGCCTGTTTTCTTCTCTGTAGAAGGAGAGAGGTGGACTAGATGGGCTTTAAGATTTTTTCTAAAGTGCTTTCCAGTTTTACATTTTGAATTTTAGTGTTTTATATTCCAAGGTCCCTTCTAGTACAAATGTTCTATGTTCTAAGAGATCTTCCAGCTCTGACATTGTGTGTTCTTAGACCCACTCCAGATCTGACATTCTATGTCTAAGGGCCCTTCCAGCTCTGACATACCGTGTTCTAATGCCCCTCCCACCTCTGACAGTATGTGGTCTAGAGTCTCTCTAAGTTAGGACATTCCATGTTCTAAGGCCCTCCCTGCTCTGACATTTTGTGTTCCAAGGTCCCTCCCAGCCATGATATTCTTGGTTCCAACATTCTCTGTCCTAGGGCCCCTTCGAGCTTTGACATACAAGATTCTGCAACTCACCACATCCAAGTCAAAGCTCTTCTCCACCCAGTTTTTGGCCTCTTGGAACTCATCCTCCAGCTCCATGATATACAGAGTGTCTAAGGCATCAATGATTGTGGCCCCACCAAGGCCTCCTGCAGGGACAAAGAAATAGCAACTTGACTACAGTTCATTCCCTTCCTTATCCACCATTTCTCTTTGAAAAAAAAGCCAAATTTTTTTCACCCTTATAAAAAATCAAGGGCCATCTTAAGCTTCTTGTAGCAGCTGGCTCCCTCTGAAGCCAGAGCAAAGGTAGCATCCAAGACCCAGGCTGTCACCCAAGGACCTCTTCTGAACTTTGCCCTGTTTAGAGTGTACAGGAGGGAGTTTCTACAGGGAGCTTTAGTGGACAGATGGCAGTTTCATAAACTCCTGTCCCTTCTCTGGCCCCCCTAACTCTTCTATTCAAGAACACAGATTTATTAAGCACCTACTATGTATCAGACTCTGAGAGGCAAAATAATATAGTTCTTGCCCTCAAGGAGCTTTTAATTTAGTGGAGACAGCTATGACTTACACCAATAAGTACTATAGAAAGTTGCATGTGATGGAGCCAAGGGAGAAGTACAGACAAAATGTTCTAGAACAGCGTGAAGTGGAAGAGGGAACATTAACTGAAGAGAGGGAAGGGAAGGATCAGGGATGTCCACATGGAAGAGGCAGCACCAGAGTTGGACCAAGAAGGATCACAACTAGATATGCACCAAGATCCTAGAATGTCACACATCATGCAGTGGAACTAGACCAAGAGGGGATGTGTGTATACAGCAGGGGGATAATTGGGCAGCATAGATAATTGATACAAAAAAGGAGGGAGAATTCTGTGCAAGTTGGCATCCCTTCTGTGGAAGAGGGATGAAGGCTTCTATATTGTTTCAGAGGGTTGGTCTAGAACCAGTAGAACACAAGGTCCTTGAGAGCAAGGACTGTCTTTTTGCTATTATTTGTATCCCCAGCACTTCGCACAGTGCCTGGCACATAATAAGCACTTAATAATCATTTCTTTCAGAAGGTTGGACTAGGGCCAGTAGAGTATAAGCTCCTTGAAGGTAGACACCATTTTTCATCTCAACTTTATATCCCCAGCACAGCACTTACCACATGCTTGCAGATATTGACTTAATGTAACTGAGGTGCCAACAAGGAAATGGGCTGCCCCAGGAGGTAGTGAGTCACTGTTACTAAACGGAGACTAGACAACCATTTTCAGGATCAGAGAGAATACTGGACCAGATGACCATTAGGGCTTCATCCAGTTCTGAGATTCTTTGCTCCAGCAGGGAAAGCTCAGCTCAAACATCGTGTCCTATGAGAAGCCTTCTTTGGTTCCTCCAGCATGGCTACAGTCACATTCCTCCCTGCCCCAATTATCTTGCATTTATTTTGCCTATACCAGGTAGTGCAGTGGATAGATCATTGGGCCTGAAGTCCCTGAGTTCAAATCCGGCCTCAGACAGGCTGTGTGACTCTGGGCAAGTCACTTTACCCTCTTTGCCTCAGTTTCCTTGTCTGTAGAATTAGCTGGAGAAGGAAATGGCAAACCACTCCAGTATCTTTGCCAAGAAAACCCCAAATGGGGCCATGAAGAGTCAGACCCAAAAGAAAGGACTGCAAACAACAGCAACAAATTGACGGGACTGGATTACATAACGTTAAGCTTCCTTCTGGAGACCTTCTAAATCTACAATCCTGTGAGCTCCCATTCCTAGAGAAGTCTAAGATTTGCAAAATGCCCTCTGACTTTGATTTCCCTTACTACCTATGTGTGAGGGAAGGAGAACAAGTATATTCTATTTTCCAGGGTCTGAAAGAGAGGGGGTGTCTTGCTCAAGCACCCACAGCTGGTCAAGGGGCAGATGGATTCCTTAGTGACAGCGGCAGAGGCAGATGCCCAGTCCCATCCTCAGCCACCCGGGAGGACCAATCATAGAAGTCAGCCCCAGGTGAGGCACTCAGCTGTGAGGGCTAGGACCCTAACTGCCTGCAGTCCTTCTGTAAAAGGATGGACTCTTCTGGGTGGGAGAAGTCTATTCCCAGCCTGGAGACAGAGAGGAGTAGAACTGGGTGGAGGAGTGGGCAGCATGGAGAAACTGGGCAGCTTCCCAGACTCCTCTGAGTCAGGCCTTCCCCATGTGGCTTCATTATTTCTCCTTTGGAGCAAATTCCCAGAATATTAAGTATTCTCATACTTAAAAGGTCAGTGTGAAAACACATCCAAAAAAATCAAATAGAAATGACTTTTGGGCATTAGACTATCTACCGTTATGGATTATCCATGCTGTGGCCTCCCTTTATGGGTACTAATAGCCCTTTGCATGCAGAGTAACCCCTTTCAGCAATAAATTTCTTTCCTCTTCCTTGTCTCCTCTACAACCCCCTCAGCCAATCCATTAATGGTGTCCTGGAGGAACTTTCATCCCAGATATCCACTGTCCTAATTGGAGACTTCCTTTTCTTGCCTGCTTCCTTCCCCCTTCTCCCCCCAGTTCTGGAACCACAAACTCTGCCATTGTTCTGGGATGGGGTGCCCTCATACATTCAGCATCCCTGTAGCTTTAAGGACTAAAGTGCCCCCCCCCGCCCCCGGCATCACTCCCATGAGGTCACAAAGAGTCAGACACGACTCAACGACAACAACACGTGGAAGATGAAGTTGAATTATTTTTTTGTGAAAGAATTAAGATCAATGGGTTAGAAGTCAGAGATATACCAACTAGAATGGTCCCACAATGAAACTTAGGCCACCTTGTGAGGAAGCGAGCTCCCCGTCACAGTAGATATCCATGTAGTAGCTGGATGGCCACTTGGGGATTTTGCAGAAGGAATTCTCGATTCAGGAAGGGGTTGAACTCTAAGGTCCCTTCCACCTCTAACATTCTAAGATTTTAATCAGTGCATTAAAGTATCATATTTAATTCTACCCTTTCAAAGCTGGGGAAGATGATGCCTAGGAATGTTCAGTGGAATGTTGGGGTCAGAGATGAGTCAGCACTGGCTCTGTGCATCATTCAATTCTGTTGCCTCAGATAAAACAGAAATGTAAACAACTGGCGAGTGCCTTTGTCACTCTGGTCTCGGTTTCCACATGTGAAAAAGGATGGAATTAAGGTATGTGGCTTCTGAGGGCCCTTCCAACTCTCAATCTGTCATCCTGTGATCCTAACTGTTCTGTCAAACTCCTATTTTTCTTAGAGTCTCTGATAAGTCAAATACTAATAATTCATGTTGATCAGAAACCCAAACCACAAATCCTCATCCTGAGAAGTTAGCAGCATCAAGTCTTACAGCTTCAAGGAATCTCAGCAGCCATAGCATTTACACCTCAGGTGACTTTACCAATCACTCAGCCCAACTCCCTGATTTTACAGATAAATAAACTGAGACCCAGAGAGGCAAAGAAGACTTGCTCCAAGACACACAGATAGCAAGTAATGGAAGTAGGACTAAGACCCAGGTCCTCGGACCCCAGACCTACCACATTCTGTCTATTTCAAGTCATCTGGTCCAGTTGATACCTGAACAAAAATTCCCCCTTCAACATCCTGATAGCTGGTTATTCAGCCTTCCCTTTTCTGAGTTCCAGTGATGAAGGAATCACAAAGTATTTGGAATCAAGATCTTAAATAAATTCAGTTGGTCTATATTTGGTTCAGACCCTTCCTCATCTCTGACCTGGAATGAAACAGCCTCCTAACTGGTCTGTTTCTAGTCCCTCTTCCCTCTCTACTCCATGCTTTCTTTACACAGCTGTCAAAATAATCTTTCTAATATACAAGTCTGACCATCTCACCACCCTCTACCCCACTCAAAAACTTTCAATGGCTCTCTTTTGTTTCTAGATGAACTGCAAATTACAAATTAGCCTGGCATTTAAAGTCCTCCACAATCTGGCTTGACTTGAGTAAGTGAGTGAAGAAATAAATGAAAGAATGACTGCTATTACATAGTAGAACGTGTCTCGAGGCTAGTTTTGGTATCTTGTTTGATGCCCATGTGGAATTTTTAAAAATATGATGCCATATTCCCCTTAGACCCCACAGGGACTCAGGGAACAGAGTCTTATATTTCGTTATAGAAAATCAGGAGAGGCCGAGCCAGACCCCAAGCTCTTGTCCTGATGGTGACCTCAGAAAGGAGGCAAGTCAGCAGGCAGTGCCTCCCGTGACATTTTCCCTTCTAAATAGCACCCTAGCAATGGATCTCTCTCTGACTCATAGAGCAGAAGAGAGCCCGATAGATTAGTTGGCAAGACTTCTCCCATTCTCATGTTCCTAACTGTTTTCTTGGCTGATCTTACAACATCTTGGTCCAGGTATGCACTTAGAAATCGCTTCACTTGAGACAAAAGGTTACCCAGGGAGGCACATCAGGCAGAAGAGGCCCAGGAGGTGTCTTGCCTAAATTCAACTGCATTTCGTTTGCTGGCTCCCCTGGGAAGCAGGTTCGGCTTTTCATAGAGTAAACCTTAAACATGCTAACTAGGAGGTGGCTAGGTGGCTCAGTAGATAGAGTGCTGGTTCAAGAGTCAAGACAAGTTCAAATCTAGCCTTAGTTACTAGCTAGGTGACCCTAGGTAAATCATTTAAACTCTGTTTGCTTCAGTTTCTTCAACTGCAAAACAGGGATAATAAGACTACTTACTACTTCAGGTTTGTTGTAAGAATTGAGGTCAGGAATATTTTTGTTTGTGGTGGGGGGCACGAATTCTTTATGTTCTCCAGTACCTAGTACAGTGCCCAACCAATTTACTGTTGCCCTTATTATTTATTATGTTCCAGGCATTGTGATAAACACTGGTGGGAGTGGAGGTGGAGGAACTAAGAAAAGCAAAACCTCAGATCCTGTTTCCAGGAGCTCACATTCCAATTGGGAAAGCATCATGTAAATTATTAGGAACATACAAGATATATACAGAGAATGTCTGGTTGTCTCAAAGGGAATCTCAGAGAAGGTTGGGAGATCCTGGAAAGGCAAAAGGTGGGATCTGAACTGAATCTTGAAGGAGGCCATGGAAACTAGGAGATGGAAGTGAAGAGAAAGAGTATTCCAAGCATGGCAGACAAAAGCATGGAGTCAGGAAATAGCAGGTCTTAAGTGAGGAACAGTGAGGAGGCCTGTGGTCCTACATTGTAGAGCACATGGTGGGAAGCTAAGTATAAAATACTGATGAGGCAGGAAGTGGCCAGGCTGGGAGGGTTCTGAACACCAAATATAGATAGAATTTTGTATTTAATTCTGGAGGTAGTAGGGAACCACTAGAGTTTGAGTAGTGGGGTGACACGGTCAGACTTTGGAAGCTGAGTATCCAGGGGCAAGCGCTTCAGAAATGGTCGTTGTTGGCTTGGACTTGCCCAAGGTCATAGAATCCAAGATCTGGAGCCGGAAAGGACCTCAGAGCTCCATCTGGTCTCTGATTTCACAGACCAGGAAACTGAGGCCAAAGAGGTCAGTGGCTTGCCTAAAATCACAAAGGTCATAAGTAGTAGAGGAAATATTTAAACCTAGGTCCTCTGATTTCCAACTCAGCATCTTTCTAATGTATCTCCCTGAATAGCTAAGGAAATATTAGAATTAGCACTTGGTCCTCGACTTGGTCCAAAGCTCCTCACTACCATTTGATATTTCCTTTTTGGAGGAAAGGTGAGTTAGGATACAACCAATTTGAGTCAAGTCATACAAATGTGCTCCAGCTTTGAGACAATAATAATGAGCTGAGAGTAGGGCCTGAATGGCAAATTGGGAGAGAATAAACTGAGGACTTCCACTAAGGCAAGATGGTGGAGCAGGCCTCATGGAAGGCTGACTGGATGTAAGCTAGATGAGATGGGGACTTGTTGGCCCAGAAACAGCACCAGCCCTTCAGAACAAAGTTAAGACATCTTAGCAGAAGAATTCTGTGTTCTACAAATGTTCATTGATTTTCCCTTATTTTTATTTTTTAAAATTATAATATTTATTTTTAATTTTCTCTCCATCCTATTTCACCTATACCCTTGCCCACTGAATAACATCAAAAAAGAAAAAGAAAATCCTTAGACATATGTATAATCAAGCAGAACAAATTTCTTCACTGGCCAGTTCAAAAAAATGTATGTCATGTTGTACATTTAATGTCTATCACCTCTTTGTCAAGAGGTGGGAAATGTGTTTCATCTCTGGCCTTCTGGCATCATGATTTACATTGTTGCATCAATCGGAGTTTAAAGTCTTTCAGGATTGTTTTTCTTTGTAATGTGGTTATTGTATATTTTTTTTCTCCTGCCTCTGCTCACTTCACTTTGAATCAGTTCAAACAGGTCTTCTCGGTTTTCTCTGAAACTGTCCATTTTGTCATTTCTTATAGCACAATACTATTCCATTACATTCACATACCACAAATTGCTTAGACATTCCCAATAGGTAGGTACCCTCTTCGCTTCCACTTCTTTGCTACGACAAAAAGGAGTATAACTTTTTGTACATACCTTTTATTCTTTCTTTGATCTCTCTGGGATATATGCCAGTAACAGTATCACTAAGTCTTAGGGTAAGTATGACTTTTTCAGGACAGTTCAAAATTGTTTTCCAGAATGTCTGGATCAGTTCCCATCTCTACCAACAATGCATTGATGTTCCTATTTTCCCACAGCCTCTCAACATATGTCACTTTTCTTTTCTGCCATCTTTGCCAATCTGAAGGATGTAAAGTGGAACCTCAGAGTTGCTTTAATTTGCTTTCTTTGATTATTCATGATTTAGAACGTTATTAAAATATTGCTGTTGATAGCTTGATTTTGTCCTTCAAAAACTGCCTGTTCATATCCTTTGATCATTTTCCTATTGGGGAATGACTCTTGTTCTTCTAAATTTGAATCAATTCCTTCCCTATCTTGGAAATGAGATATTTATTGGAGAAACATTATGTAAAGATTTTCCTCCCAGCAGTTACTTGTCTGTTTCACTTCTAACTTTAACTGCATTGGTTTTGTTTGTGGAAAAACTTTTAAATTTTAATCAAAACTGCCCCCTTTGTCCTCTGTGATCCTCTCTCTCTCTCATCTGGTCTTGAGTTCTTCCCCTATCCAGACATGAAAAGTCAATTTCTTCCTCACTCCTCTAAGTGACTTATAATGTCACCTTTTCATACTTAATCATATCTCCATTTGGATTTTATCTAGGTCTACACTTGTGAAATGTTGATCTATACTTAATTTCTGTCTGACTGCTTTCCAGTTTCCTTAGCAGTTTTTGTTGACTAATGAGACTGACTTTACATCAGTAACTGGGGTCTTTGGGTTAATTGAACACAAGCTATAGCGTTTCTTTACTTATGTATGTTGTGCACCTAATCTGTTCCACTGATGAACTTCTTTATTTCCTAACCAGCACCAAATTGTTTTGATGATTACCACTTGTGTTGGAGATCTGGTGCTTCATTATTCTTAAGCACTATTAAAAGCATCAATAAAATCCTTCAAATGTAAGGAAAGGAGTTCTCTGTTCTCCCCTATCTCCACCGATATAAATAATACGAAGTTTTAAATGTGTAAACAACATGGCCCATGCCCTGTGATCTCTTTGTGAGGTGTGAAGTTCATTAATTGGGTGAAGAAGGGAACAGCTGATTGGCTAAGCAAATAAACTATCTACCTGTGGGAGCTTTAAATAGTGGAATAGATTTCAGCAACTGGCTAAGCCAGTGGAGGAGAATTCCAATTCAAAAGTTGGAGCCAGAGCTGAGAGAGGGAGAGAAAGCGAGAGAGAGAGAGAGAGAGAGAGAGAGAGAGAGAGAGAGAGAGAGAGAGAGAGAGAGAGAGAGAGCCTTTCTTCCCACCCCCAAGAGAAAAATCTCTCTCTCTCCCTCTCCTCCCTCTCCCTCCCCCATTCCACTGATCATATCATTTAGAGAGACTGGTCCAGTAGGACAAAATATATTCACCTGGTATTGAAGAGATGGGACAGGGAAGACATAGTTACTTCATACAGGAGCTGATAGACACACAGAATACAAACAGATGAAGAATCCACTATAGGAGAAAGGATTTCTAGTAGCAGGAGTTGTAAATAACCTCTTTGCCACATCCATTCAATACGTGTGTGCCTCATTACCACCATACTTTAAGCTTGAGCCCACTTTTCCCATAGACCTTGTGGGTATTTGTAAAAGAGTGAATTCCAAACTTTTAGCAGAAATGTTTTTGAAACTACTGTTCTTGCTATATTGGCTTAGTAAATGCTTTTCCATAAGCTAACGGGAAGCACACAAGTAGGTTTTGTAGTCACCCATAAGGTTATCCCCAGGACCCTGAAAGTAGTAGTCAGTACTTTCTATGTACCCAACCTGTGAGTATGAGTGCCCAGAAGGGTGTTACCACAAAAACCAAAACCACCATCACCAACGTTCCATGGTACTCTAAGTTAGAGGTGTTCGGCCAGAAGTAGACAAGGTTTGGTCAGTCAGTCAAAAGCATTTAGTAAGCACCCACTATATGCCAGGCACTGTGCTAAGCCCTGGGGATACAAAAAAGGCAAAAGACAGTCCCTGCTCTCATGAAGCTTATAGGCTAATAGAAAAGACAATATGCAAACAACTAAGTACAAAAAAACATACATACAGGATAAATTGGAGCTAATCAATAAAGGGAAAGCAGTAGAATGAAGGCAGATTGGGAAAGACTTCCTGTAAAAGGTAGGATTTTAGGTGAGACTTAAAGTAAGCAAGGAAATTAGGAGGTAAAAATGAGGAAGGAGAGAATTCTAGGCATGGAGGACAGCAGCAGCAGCTGTACAAAAGAGGGCGTCGGTCTACAATTCTGAGGCACTGTCCAGTAACACTAGTAGAAGGCAGAAAGCAGAGCAAAAAAAGCTCAGACCCCAAGTTTGATGGGAGCCAGGGGCTTGTTAACTCAGACCCTTCCACCCCCAACCCACCTTAAGATGTGAATCACTAGCATTGGGAGGTGGAGGAGAGAAAAAAGAAATGAGGCAAAAATGAAAGGAAGAAAGGAAGGAAGGAGGGAAAGAAGGAAGGAAGAAAGAAAGAAAGGAAGAAAGGAAGAAGAAAAGAAAAAGAGGAGAAAGCTAGATATGAATCACTTCCCATTCCTCCAGGGCTTAAAGGTTCTCAAATGTCTTTCCAACAACATTGGAAGCTTTTGGTGCCAGGATGCCCATATCTAGTGTTTAAAAGAAAGAATTTGTCCTTAGGTCTCCTGGCCTTCTAATTCCAAACCTTTCTTGCCCTCAATGCCTCCTTCATCAGTAACCCTTACTAATCATCTCCACACTGTCAGTCTCTTCCTCCAAAAGAGAAACATTTACATCTTTCCAGGGGCTTAACTTCCATTCTCCAAAGTTCCTTCTGAGCCAGAGACAAGGTCACCACCCAATTACAACTTGAGTTAAGACATTTAAAATCACATGAGGATCTACTGAAGGAACCGGGACTGTTTAGCCAGCAGAAGAGAAGACTGAGGGGAGACATAACATATTAGACATATTCTTGGCCAGAATTATAGGCAGTTAGGTTGAGCAGTATATAAAACACATACTTCGAATCTGGAAGATCTGAGTTCAAATCCTATGTAAGACACTTAGTAGCTGAGTGACAATGGACAAGTCACTTCAAGCTGCCTGACTCAGTTTTATCATCTGTAAAATGGGAATAATTAGGGGGGTGGAGCCAAGATGGCGACTGGAAAGCAGTAACTGGCTTGAGCTCCCCACCAAGTCCCTCCAAAAACCTATAAAAAATGGCTCTGAACCAATTCTAGAACTGCAGAACCCACAAAGTGGCAGAGGGAAGCAGGGCTCCAGCCCAGGACAGCCTGGATGGTCTCGGGGTAAGGTCCTTCCCGCACAGAACTCACAGCTCCCAGCTGAGGGGAGCGGAGCTGAGCCAAGCAGAGCCCAGCGCGCACGCGGCACGGCAGACCCTGGACCGACGAGACCAGGAGTGGAGCGGAGAGTGCCCTAGCATGCTGAATTACTGAGCTGTGGCATGTACCAGACCTCACAACCCACAAACAGCAAAGAAAACAGAGAAGGTTAGTGGGAAAAGCTGCAGGACTAGACGGAGTTTGCGGTTCAACTACCACCCCTGGGTCAGGGGAGGCGGGGCAGCTTTAGAAATTCAGCTGCAGTTGCTTCTGGCCCCAGGCCCACCAGGTGGGAGGAATTAAGTGGCTGATCAGAGCAGGAGTATAGAGCCTGCTGAAGATTTAAGCCCAGTCTGGGTTGGGGGTTCTTGGGCAAGGAGGAGTGCTGGTGAGGCAGCGCATCCGCCCAAGCGTGGAACATAGAACTCTTTAGTCACACCCTGTTGAAAAACTCAAGGGTTAAGTAAGTTGTCTGGGAACATGGCCAGATGGCAAAAACACACCCAGATTCAGTCTCAGACTCTGGAGTCCTTCTTTGGTGACAAAGAAGACCAAAACATATAGTCAGAAGAAGTTAACA
>CM053622.1:768975510-769014925 GCA_028646595.1 Phalanger gymnotis
GGGCAGACTGGGGAACAGGGCAACCAGAGTGTATGCCATCTTGGAGTGGGGGAGGTGGAAATGGGGAGAAAATCTGTAATTCAAATGCATGTGAAAATCAATGCTGAAAACTAAACATATTAAAAATAAATTTAAAAAAAATGGGAATAATTACACCTTTTTTTCCTTTTAAATAACAATAAAAAGCTACTGTTATGATAGAATTAATACTACCTAGGAATGATGTAAGAATCAAAGGAGATAATATTTGTAAAGTGCTTTGTAAACCTTAAAGTGGTAGCTGTTATTAGCCCAACATGACAGAACTACTGGCAATGAATGGAAGTTATGGAGAAACAGATTTTAGCTCAGGGTAAAGAAAAACTTCCCAAGAATTAGGACTGTCCCAAATGGACTGTTGCCTCAGGAGCTAGTTGGCGCAAATTTTCTATCTTTTCAGTTGTGTCCAACTCTTCCCGACCCCATTTGGGGTTTTCTTGGCAGAGATACTGGAGCGGTTTGCCATTTCCTCCTCCAGCTCATTTTACAGATGAGGTAACTGATGCAAACAGGGTTAAACGACTAGCCCAGGGTCACACATCTAGTAAGTATCTGAGGCTGGATTTGAACTCAAGTCTTCCTGAGACTCCAGACCCCAGCATTCTATTCACTGTGCGACCTAGCTACCAGGAGGACATGAGTTCAAATCCCACCTCAGTTGCTTATTAGCTGTGTGAAACTGGGCAAGTCACTTAATGGCTCTCTTCCTCAGTTTCCTCATCTGTAAAGTGGGCATAACGGCACCTAACTCTTAAGGCTGTTGCGAGGATCAGATGAGATAATCTATGCAGCGAATTTTGCAAACCCCCAAATGCTGTACAAATGTTAGCTATTATCACCGTTGTTTTAATGAGTCACTTCCCTTTTCTTAGCACCATTCAGAGGAGGAAGAATGAAAGACTCTACAGAGAATGCATTGGGATCTGTTGGAGGCAGAGCATTGTGGGAAGCGGGGACGTTGGTCGCCACTAATAACCGGTACATTTCAGCCTGGGCTAGAATGGATCTGGGCACAACCCAGGCTGATATGGCCCAGTGGGAAGTGCTGGGTTGGTGCACGCTACGGTATATGTGCCTGGGACTGCTCTGGATGCAGAATGAGGGGAGAAGACACAAGCACCCAGGGAACCTCCATGCCGATTCTCTGCCATCTTGGGCCGCCGTGTGGACACAGCTGTGTGCTGCTGGCTGGGAGCTGTCCCCAGAGACCAGGGCATATTCTGCAATATAGTAGTCCCTTCCAGAGGCTGGGGCTGGGGGTGGCAAGGAGATAGCAGATCAGCCCGCTCTGGGCCATGGGCTTCTGCAGACAAACAGGCTGAGGCTGATGACAGGCGGGGTCGTGGGAGATCGGACGCCTAGAAGGGTGTGGTATCATGCTTCTCCCTCTCTGCCCCATACACTCCCAAGAAAGGTACAGTGACCAGGCCCAAACATTCCAGGCTCCATTGTCCTCTCAGAGTGCCAGGCATCACTGCAACAACCACCTGACAACGTTTGATTATTAAGCCTCAGCTGGCATATTTGCCAGGTAGCCAGCCTGTCAAACAGCCCTCATTTACATCAACATTAGCATAATCGTAGCTGTCCCCAGGCAGCAGGGAGGTAACAGAAAGAGTCTTACACCTGGAGTCGGCAGACCTGGGAAGGGAATCCAGCATTTAGTACAGTGCCTGGCACACAGTAGGTGCTTAATAAATGTTGATTGAATCCTCTGGCCTCTAGCCGTGAATAGTTATATGACTTCTCTGAGCCTCAGTTTCCTCAATAATAGAGTGGTAATAATTCTTTCTCAGAGGGATGCTGGTCAGTCAATGGACAAATCCTAAAGAAATATGGGCCATTATTAAGTACCTACTGTGTGCAGAGAATTCTGCTCTTAGCAAAGCAGACAGGACACATTCCTAGCAT
The DNA here is from genome assembly GCA_028646595.1 of Phalanger gymnotis. Taxonomy (NCBI): domain Eukaryota; kingdom Metazoa; phylum Chordata; class Mammalia; order Diprotodontia; family Phalangeridae; genus Phalanger; species Phalanger gymnotis. The sequence goes on from CM053622.1 coordinate 768,977,461, forward strand.
CATAGATTTATAGTTGGAGGGGGCTTTCAAAGCAACTAAGTCTAATGCCCTCCCTTTTTTTTTTTGAGGCCATTGGGGTTGAGTGACTTGCCTAGGGTCACACAGCTAGTAAGCATCTGAATCTGGATTCAAATTCAGATCTTCCTGACTCCAGGACCTGTGCTCTATTCACTGTGCCACCTAGCTGCCCCACCCTCGTTTAACAGAAGAGGAAACAGTCCCAGAGAGGGCACGAGACTTGCCCAGAGTCACATAGCTACTAATTCTCCAAGGCATGACTCGAACTCACATCTTTCTGACTCCCGGTCCAGCATTCTAGCTCCCACAGACCCGCCTGTTCTTAAGGAGTTTACATTTTCATGGGAGAATTCGACACACACACAAAATGGTTATTAAAAGAGTATTAGAATAATAATAGCTGGCATTTATATAACACTTTTTAGGATTTATGACCCATTTAATATACATTATCTCCTTCAAGCCTCATAGCAATCCTGTAAGGAAGATACTGTCACTAATCCCATTATACAGGTGGGGAAACTGAGACTTGGGGAAGTCATATAGCTCAATCAGGACACGGTAAGCAAATAAAGGAGATACAAAGTGCTATATGATGAACTGAGGCAGGAAAAAGAAAAACCATCTCTGTTTAGAGGTAAAAACCAGAGATGGCTTCCAGGAGGAATTCATTAGCATTGGAACTGGCCTTGAAAAACCAGTAAGATTGTGCGTACCAAGAAGAACTAGGGAGATGGAGGGGGAGGGAGGGAGGATCAAAGTCTCCCAGAGTTGGAAGCAGTCTTTAAGGCCTAGACAGGAAAACAGCTAAGGATGTTTGGGTTGGGGGATTGGGGGTAGGGGCGGTACAGTAAGTAATCCAGTCTGGCTGTGGCCTAGAACTCTTGAGGGGAGCAGCCAGGGATGGGGTTACAGATGGCTTTGAAGGCCAAGCTAAGGAGGCCAGTCTTCATTAGGAGGTTCTGAACAGAGGAGTGACCTGCGTCCCTTGGCACGCCTTCGCCTCAATGGATGGACTTTGACCTCCCCTCCCCCATCATCCCCTGCTTCCCTCAACTAGGAAAAAGGATAACCTTCCAGCCAGTTGTTTTTATCCACCCCAGTGCCTCAGGGAATTAATGATGCTGCCAGGGTTTGTGTGAGCAATCCTCTTAGCAAAGGGAAACACGCCAGGCTGAGCAACATGGACTCCAGAAAAACACTTAGGGGGGAATGGCCTGGGGGGAGGAGCCTGTAACTGCAGAATTCCCAGAGCCCCTGCTAATGGCTTTGTTTAATTCCAGGAGATGACCCACTAAGCCCCCTCAACTTCGAAGGCCAGGCTTGGTCCCCTCCCCCAAAGCTGGGCCAGGGACACATTTGCTACAGGGTAACAATGGAAATGATCCACAAAGTGAATTCTTCAAAAAAATATCACACAGCCTACTACAGCAGGGTCAGCTTGCCCCTAATCATTGTCCAAGAGACACAAAAGTCTTGAGAGATCAGATACAGTCGTTTCCATATGGCCCAGAATTTCTCTGCCACGGTGAAGGGAAGTGCCACTGGGCCAGGAAGGCAGTCCTGGCTCTACCACTAATTAGCTTGAGCACCTTGCTTTCCTCAATTGTAAAATGAAAGGAGTAGATGACCTCTAAGTTTCTTTCCTGTTTTTGAGGTTCAACATTATAACATCCTTTAATCTTTAATCTAACAGATTTAATATCACATAGTCTAAGGGATGCTTTTGCTGTAATAATATTCTATGTTCTAAGGACCCTCCCAACCCTGACATCCTCTGTTCTAAGGACCCCCCTAGCTCTGACATCCTGTGTTCTAAGGGCCCTCCCTGTTCTGACATTCTGTGTTCTAAGAGCCCTCCCAGCTCTGACATTGTTCTAAGGGTTCTGCCAGCCCTGACATTCTGTGTTCTAAGGGCCCTCCCAGCCTTGAAATTCTGTGTTCTAAGAGCCCTCCCAGCTCTGACATTTGAAGTTCTAAGGGTTCTCCCAGCTCTGACATTCTGTGTTCTAAAGGCCCTCCCAGCTCTGACATTTGAGGTTCTAAGAGCCCTCCCAGCTCTGACATTCTGTGTTCTAAGGACTCTGCCAGCCCTGACATCCTTCAGGTTCCCCACCCCGTCTATGTTCTAAGAGCCCTCAAAGCACTGAGAGTCTATGTTCTAAGGTCCCTTCCAGCTGTGATATTCTGTGTTCTAAAGCTACTCCCAACTCCAAGAGTTTATATTCTGACAGTCCATAGTTCTTATATTATCACATTTTCAGTGGGTCGTTCCTGGGGTAAGTTCATTCTCTGGATCATATAAAATGACTGTTTTAAGGCTGACCCTGCAAGGGGAAGAATGGTCATCCCATAAGCACTTTCCCTAGAAAACATTTCTGGGGTAGTTGGAAGGCCCTAATAAGAGAGTTGGTACCTGAGGCCTGAAAGGTTGGCAAGGAAAAGAAGGCAAGGAGGAACTGTACCCATGACATACACTGATTGCTAGAAGACCCAGCCCTCTCTGAGACTCTCCCAGCTCTGCTGGTGATCACGCCAGGGGACAATGGGTTTGAAGAAGAAGCCCCAACCCCTGAAGTCACAAAGGAAGCAGATGACAATGCAGTCTTGGATCTATCCAGCCAGGCTCCCACACAGCCAAGCATTGATCAGTGTGTGGACTCGGGCCAAGCAGACGTGGAGTCCTGAGAGCAAGAGAAACAATCATTATGAAGAAGGAAAAATGAAAAGAAACTGCAAAGGTCTTATTCATTCCCTGGAGAAACAGAAAGAAATTTCTGAGACAGCTGCAAAGAGAGTCTGGTCCTGAATGAGACAAGATGACAATGGGGACTTCTGGAAATGGGGGTGGCCTGTCCAGCTCCAATAAGTTCATTTCAGGCTGGGCATGTCCTGGTTTGGTAGGCACTAGGCAGTCGCTGACTTTGGTGTCTCCACATTCTGTTTACCAAAGGATCTCCCCCACACTTGCCTCCCAGACCCCACCAGCCTCTCCTCTAGCCCTCCACTAACCTGTTTCCTACCCCCACCCGACTGTAAGCTACCCCACCATACCAGCCTGTTGACAGCACAACCACCAAAAGACCGTCTTTTTGGAAACCAGCAGCAATTTCTTTGTTTATTTGTTTGTTTGTTTTTTGGAGGGGGGAAGGCAGGGCAATTGGGGTTAAGTGACTTGCCCAAGGTCACACAGCTAGAGCAATTTCTTAATGTAGCAGCAGCTACTGATGATGGAGGACATGCATCGGGTTTCCTCCACATGGCTTGGACATTTCTGCATTCTGAACCTCTTTCTTGCTCTGCTGAGTTCTAAGGTCCCTTCCACCTCTGATATTTTACATTAATCATAGCTAGCATTTATATATTTATATGTATATTTATAGATATATTTACATATATATTTATATATAATTCATATATATGTGTATTTAAGGGTTGTAACACATTTTAAAAATATTACCTCATTTGATCTTCACAACAACCCTGGGAGATAGGTGTTACTTTTATTCCCATTTTACAGATGAGGAAACTGAGGCAGACAGGTTAAGTGACTTGCCCGGGGTCACACAGCTAGTAAGTGGCCGAGGCCAAATTTGAATCCAGGTTTTCTGGACTTCATATTTAGTGCTCTTTCCACCAAGCCACCTAAAGTGCTCCTACACTCTAAGGTTCTCCTCCTCTGCTTCCCTAATGGTCTCAGAGTCATTCTAGCTCTGACATTCCATGTTCTAAAGTCCCTCCCAACCCTAACAGTGGATGTTCTGAGCTCCCCTTGGCTTCCTTCTCCAAACTGGCACTCCTGCTATCACCCTGGGATGCTGGTTCACCAGATCTAGTGGAATCCTTCCATCTTAGAGCTGGAAGGGACCTCAGAGGCCATCTAGTCTAGCGTCCTCATTTCTGAGATGAAGAAAGTGAGGTCAAGGGAGACTGGGACTTACTCAAGGTCACACAGCTGGGTCAATGGCAGAGCCAGGTTATCGGACTCTAAGCAGCAACTCCCAGAAATCCCTGACTCCTGTCCCCACACTAGGGTTCTAGAGCGATGTCATGATGAAGGAGAAATTCCATTGTGGAACAAGTTCTAGGTGAGGAATCCAAAGAACCCAGGCCCAACAACTCTGCCACAAAATCGCTGGGTGGGACCTTGAGTGAATCACACCCCCACTATGGAATCAGATAAGGGGCTGGGGTAAATGACCTATGACACCCCTTCCAAATCTAATTGCCTATAGTTCAATGATTGCACCATCTTCTACCTCCCGGGTACGTATTAGCTCTGCCTTCTGAGAGGAGGGCTGTGGAGAGAGGATCTGAGCATCCTGTACCTGTCCTGACAGATGGAGCTGCCTCAAAGGGACTTATAGAGGGTCTGTTCTGACCCTTTTCTTCTACTGAGGCTTAGAGATGGAGGTGACCTGCCCAAGTTCATATAGGTAGAAGGGAATTGCTAAATGTCAAAGTTAAGAGGGAGACCTTAGAACATGGAATGTCAGAGCTGGAAGGCCCTTAGAACACAAAGTCAGAGCTGGAAGGACCCTTAGAACACAGAATGTCAGAGCTCGGAGGGACCTTGGAACACAAAATATCAGAGCTAGAAGGACCCTAAAAACAGAATGTCTAAAATGGGATGTCAGAACTAGAAAGGTTAGAACACAGAATACTAGAGATGGAAGAGCCTTGGAAAATCAGACCCTTCACAGAACTGCTTCACAGGAACTCTGCCTTAGAGGTGAGTCCTTACAAAGTTGTACCAGGGCAGGGCTGGGCAAGAACCCCAACTTCTCAGCCCCTCCTTCCTTGCACTGAAAGAGGCAGTTGGTGTGGGAGACCACTACCTCTCAGTCATTTCCACAATGTTAGAATCAGGAGGCATTTTAGGTCATGGATAGTTAGAAGACAACTTGAGATCAGCTAGTTCAATCCTCTCAGTATTTGGATGGGCAAATCAAGCCCAGAGGAGTACACGATTATACGGAGGTCAAATGGGTGCGGCAGGATTCTGTGAAGGCAGACACTGAACAGCCAAGGCCGGTTCTCATCTCTCTGTCGTGGGACAGCACCAGGCAAGCTTTGAATGTACAGAGAGCGAAGAAGCAAAGCATCTGCTTCAGATGCCAGGACCGAGCAATCTCTAACAGCAGCAAACATGCCAGAGCCAAAGAGAAGGCGGCTTCTCAGCTCCAAAGAAAACACACAGTTCAGTTTCCTAATGATCAGACCCCCAAGAGCATTCTCCAATCTTTCCAGATTAGCGCAAGTTCCCAGAATGCTGGAGGGCGCTCCCAACAAACACATTGCTGAACGCTGAGAGAACGGACGATTTTTCAGCCTCGCTGAGGTCCTCAAAATGAGCCCCAAATGCTGATTTCAAAATCACAGAGCAACCCCATTTCGTCAAGCCACAAAGCGAACAACACCAATAATTAAAAGGCAATTATAATTAATTGTGTAGAGGCAGAGCTGTTTCAGTGCCTTGGGACAGAACTTTGAAAGGGCTGTATGGTCACCAGTGATAAATACGGGTGGGGGTGGAACTGGGGAAGGGAGGGCCAGGCAGACAGAGCCAGAAAATGCAAGAATCCTCTGTTTCTCAAGTGGGCAGGATGGGATGATGGAAAGAGCCAGGCATCAGTCCTCTGCCACCAACCAGCTGGGTGACTTTGAACAGGTCATTTCACACTGTTGGGGCCTCCTTTCCTCATCTGCAAAATGGGCATTATATCACCGCCTTCAATGTCCCTCCCCGCCCTCCATTCTTGAATCAAATAAAGGATGAGAAAGGTCTTTGTGAACTTTAAAGTGCAAATAAATAAATGTCTTATAAACCTTAAAACTCTCTATATGTGTTGAGTTTTTATTATGTTATTATTAGACATTGTTATTCTATGACAAACTGGCCATACATCAAAATCCTCAGGTGTCAGGGCATCAGCCAGATGACATGTACAATGCCTGGAACATGGTGGCAGCTCAATGAATATCAAATACCTGGCACCCTTCCCAAGGATCAGTAACCCAGGGGCCCCTGGTTTTTGTGTGAAGAGGGGTCCTGGCATCACTGGATAAGGGCACTGTATGTGAGGGAAGTGGTAACATAGATGCTCTTGCCTGGATGTGGGAGTGGGGGAGGGGACTGCTCTATCTTTCCCCATGGGGAATCTTGGCAAATGATGGGGCAAAACCTTAGGGGAGGGGGCAAGGTTGAGGACAGGACATGCACACAAATGCATATACAATGAAGCAGGGTATGATGGGAGCAAAGGGCAGATTCAGACAAACCACTCCAGGAGCACATGAGGAGAGATCCCTTGTAGTGGCTGGCATCAGGGAAGACTTTCTGAGTTGAGCCTTGAAGGAAAGCAGAACCATGAACACAATCTCCAAGGTCCTTTCCCACAGCTCTCAGATCCACAAGTCTGTCATTCTAAGGGGAATGGTGGAACCAAGTGGCTTAGAACCCTACGAGGTCTCCAGACCTATGGGGTGAGGGACCCTGTCAATCAACTTCCCTAGGCTAGACCCTGTTGACACCCTTAGCTTCTCAGGAAACCAGACCCTTCACAGAACTGATTCACAGGAACTCTGCCTTGGGGGGAGTGAGTCCTTACAAAGTTGTAGGGGGCGCTGGGCAGGAACCCCAACTTCTCAGGCCCTCCATCTTTGCATTGAAAGAGACAGTTAGGGTGGGAGACAGCTATCTCTCAGTCATTTCCACAGAAGCTCAGATTCTGAGGTCATCAGCAAGGCCCCAGGTTAGGGCAATAGCTACAGAGTCCCCAACTAGTTGGTCTCAAGGGAAGATCGCTCTCTAGGCCAGTAGTTCCTGCCACACCCTTCTCTCCACAGTCTGCAAGAGACTTTGACAAATATTGGGAAAACGGATATGATGGCTGTGGAAGGGAAGCCAGACAACAGTTCCAGTTTTTGGAAAAGGAAGAGAATGAAGTCTTTGAAATACAGGTTGGTAAGTTTGTCTTTGACTCCTGGTAAAATTCTATATTGTTCAAGGGCTGGTCTATGTGCTTTTAGAAAGAGTAGCAGTGATCATTAACAATCTGCATTTGTTCGTCAAGAATAGGTTATGATGGACTAACCTCATTTCCTTTTTTGACGGGGTTAGCAGAATAGTAACCATGGCAATGGGCCAATGGGGGCCAGCCTGAATGCTCTACTGTTATCCTTACAAAGTAAGGAGGAAAGTGAGGAAAGCCTCCAGCACATTGAGTGGACCCACTATGGTGAAGTCTTGGGAGGACCTGAAGAAGAGTCACAGAGGGTAGGTAGGCACAGACGGGTTGCAATCTGTATCACCGGAGGGAACAAACAAATCGATGGGATTACAGACCCATGGAAGATTTGAGTAAGTAATCAGTGCAATGGCATTGATGGAGTCAATTTCAGTGAGGCATCTGACAAATATCTCATAAGACATCTTTCTGGACAAGACGGGAAGATATGAGCATAGTTAAGTGAACTTGGAATTAAAAAAATAACTGGCCCCCAAGAGTAGTCATTAATAGATTACTGTCAACTTGGAGAGAGATGCCTAGTGGAATGCCCCAGAGCTTTGTCTTTGGCCCTGGGCTGTTCAACTGGTTTTTTTTTTGGTGGGGGTGGGGTTGTTTATTTGTTTGCCAAAGCCTTGGGTGAAAGCAAAGATGGCAGACTTATCAGATTTGTAGATGATGCATCTCCTTACAGGCTACTGTCCTCTTCCCTCTCTGGCCTTCTACCTCCCTCTAATGATATATTAGAGAGTACAGGGACAAAGAGTCAGAAGCTCTGGAACTAAGTCCCAGTCCTGTCCCCCATACAACTTTAGACAAATCAACTGTACCTACCTAGGTGCCATTTATAAAATCGGGGGGTTGGGCTACATTACTCACTTGAGGTTCCTTTCAACCAATTCTGTGATCTTATCACTTCCAGTCAAGGCTGCTCCTAAAATAGCCCAGACACCTGGCGTGAAAAGGGCCTTAGCTTGAGGGTCTAGTGAGAGAGAGCCTCCTCAGATTCCCTTTGCTAACTTGTTTCAGCGTCTCGGAAGTCATGATTAATTGGAAATCTCACGCCCTGGCAGGAAAATTCATGCCAAGATTTTTTAGACATGTCAGGTTGACTGTGCTATCAAAACCTTGTCATGTCTCCGCTGAGCACACCCTGTCTCTCTTCCTCTATTGAAATATGCCAAGCCCAGCACACATCATGCATTCTGCCAGAGAAGACTTCACAGCCTTTCACTACCGAATGAGCACAAACCGAGATCACGGCCGGCATCGGGAGCCCCCGCTGGGACTCCAAGGCCCCCCATCACAGGCTGCCTGCTGCCTCAGGCCTATCAAGGCCAAATTGTTGCCAAGGTTTGGATTCTGTGATTCTGAAAAACTGTCTCAGAGACAAAAACACCTCATCTCTGTTTTGACAAGGGAAAGAGAAGCAGTCACCCATGCGTCTATGAAGGCGCAACACATCCTTCTCTGATACGTGAGAGGCTGAAAGAAGAGCGCTGTAATTGTGATCTCTCATTTTACAGAAGGAGAAACTGAGGCTGGAAGATGTCAAGTGACTTGTTCATAGGAGCTGGACTGGACCTCAGAGGCCTCATTTTACAGATGAGGAAACTGAGACCCAGAGAGAAGGAAGTAGTAATAGCAGACAGGATTTGAGCCCAGGATCTCTGGAGGCAGCAAGGCACAGTAGAAAGACCATTCAGGTCTTACTCCTGACCTTTCTACCTGTGGGGCCTCAGACAAGTGCCTTCATTTTCTTCATCTATAGAAAGAATAAGGTAGATTGGATAACCACCAACCTCTTGTTTATTTTCAGGTCTGTATAAAGCCACTTTGGGGATTTGCTTTTCCTACCCTTTTCCCTTTTCCCCCCTAAGTGTCAACGGGAAATGGGTGATCTAGGACAAGTCACAACACCCTGGAGGCTCTGTTTCCTGGCCTATGTAGTGAGGATGGTCATATTTGCATTATTGTCTCAGTCTTTCCCAAATACTTGGGGACTTGGATGGATTTTCCTGAGCAGAAAAGCAGCTGGCTGTTACTACTACCACATTTTACCTTAGAAATATCATGGTAGAGTGAATGGAGTATTGGATTCAGAGTCAGGCAGACCTGGATTCAAATCTAACCTCAACTTACAATGTAACTCTGAGCAAGTCCCTCACTTTTTCTGGTCCTCAGTTTCTTTATCTGTAAAAATGTAAAAATGAAGGGGTTGGACTCGATGGCCTCTCGGGTGCCTTTTGGCTCTGAGCTAGGATTCAAAGAGCCTACTGATAAGGAAGGGTCTCTTTCAGGTGCATCTGATGTCATGGACAGAGAACCACCAACCAACAAGATGGTGTGGGAACATGCAAATTTCTAAGGCAGAAGGTTTCAGGCATGGAGGGTTCCTTACAGGGAAGGGATGAAGGACAAGAAGAATAGGTGAGTCTTAAGCAGAAATAGCCTATGGAAGAAAGGCTATGCCTCCCAATCCAGACAGCTTTTCTGGACCACTGAGGCCCTGCTCCCCAACAAGGTTCTGTGAGCTGGTGAAGCCCTACACAGGAGGAAGATGGTGTTACTGTTACTACTTGCGCTAGTGTGATGGCCTCATACAAGGGGCAGAGCCGAAGGTGTCCACCCCAGACCTTCCAGCAAACCTTCCAGCCAAGCCCCTGTACCCAGGCTTACTGGCTGCCAACAACCCCTCCCCCCATACCCTACCCCTTTTTTAGTGAGAGGGCATGGCACAGTGGAAAGAGAATTAAATCTAGATTCCTGGAATCCTAAATTTAAATACTGTGTGATCTCTGATCACTGAACCTGTCTGGGCCTCAATTTCCTAGAGTCAAGAAAAAGACCCGAGTTCAAATCATTTACTCCTGCTGTCCCCCATGCCAGGAACACTCTTCTTCCTCCATTTCAACTACTGACTTCCTTTAAGTCTCAATTAAAATCCCACCTTCTACAGGAAGCTTTTCCTTCCCTGTGTTAATTATTTCTTACTTATCTTGCATATAGCTTGCTTTGTACATATTCGGTTGCATATTTTCTCACTGGACTGTAAGCTCCTTGAGGGCAGGGACTGTCTTTTGCCTCTTTTTGTATCTCCAGGGCTTAGCACAGTGCCTGGCATATAGTAGGTGCTTAATAAACGTTTACTGAATTGAACTGAAATCCTACTTCATCCACTATGCTAGCTGTGTGGCCCTGGGCAAGCCATTTTTCAGCCTCTCTCCAATTCCAGTTTCCTCATATGTTCAAAGGGGATGCTAATAGCATCTGCCTCCCAAGGTCGGTAAGATAAGATGAGATAATATTTCTGGGGTCTTTTGTAAACCTTAGAACAGGATATAAATGCTGGTAATTAATTATTCTTATTCTCATTCCTATCATCATCATCATCATTATATCTCAGGCCTACAATTCTATGATCTCCCTCCCCCAGTCTTTATTTCATGCCTCCCCCCACCAACGCCAAGCCTCCACTCTAGTCTCAGAGGCACCACCATACACCAAGCTTCTACCACCGCTCACCAGGCTTGTTTCAATAACCTCCTAACTGGTTTTGCCACCTCCGGTGTCTCCTTCCTCCAAGTCACTCTGCACAGGCTGCCAGATGAATCTCTCTCACCTAGAGTGCGCCACTCCTGTCACTTCTGCTCAGAAAAAAACCTTTTGATGGCTCATTAGTGGCCAGGTCAAATCCAAACCCCCTTAGCACAGCATTCAGATATCACTGGCAGGAGCTCTCCACAATCTGGCACCTTACAGTCTTTTTAGCCTTGTCTCAAAGTATTCTTTCTCTACCTTCACTAGGTGAACAGAATTATTAACACCCACTTGATATGGATAATAGATAGAGTACATGGAATCTGGTATCAAAGGACCCATATTTGTCCCAGCTGTATTATTTGCTACCTGTGTCACTCTGGGTAAGTCCTTAACCTCTCTGGACCTCAGTTCCCTCATTTGCTAGAGAAGTGAATTGAATTAAATGATCTCTAAGGTTTCTTCCAAGTCCAACTACCCTATGCTATCACAATTTCCTACTACCATACTTTTGCTTACGCTGTTCCCTATGCCTAGAAGGTCCTCCCATTGGAAACAATGTAGCATAATGGAAAGAGCAATGGATGTGGAGGGCTTAATTCTTGCCTCATACGCTTAATTGCTGTGTGACCATGGCAAATTCTTATTGTCTCTGTGCCTCAACTTCCTCACTTGTAAAATCAATTTAAAAAAATCAATAAAACATTTATTAAGCACCTACTATGTGCTACCTTCCTGAGTTCAAATCTGACCTCAAACACTTCCTACCTGTGTGACGCTGGGCAAGTAAGTCACTTCACCCTGTTTGCCTCAATTTCCTCATCTGGAAAATGAGCTGGAGAAGGAAATGGCAAACCACTCCAGTATCTTTGCCGAGAAAACCCCAAATGGGGTCACAAAGAGTTGGATACGACTGAAACAACTCAACAACTACAAAAATAAACCACCTACAAAAGGCGGCTAGGTGGTGCAGTGGATAGAGCACCAGGTCTGCACTCAGGAACACTACTCTTCCTGAGTTCAAATCTGGCTAGAGACACTTACTAGCTGCATGACCCCAAGCAAGTCACTTAACCCTGTTTGCTTCAGTTTCCTCTTCTATAAAATGAGCTAAAGGAGGAAATGGCAAACCATATATAATATGACGGTCCTTCTCATAAGAAGAGCACCTCCCATGAAGTTAGATATGTGCCCTATCCCCTTGCTGAGAGGATACAGTCTGTGTTTGGCCCTCAGGACCAGGCTGACTCCTGATAATTGGCTGGCCAAGACCCAAAGGGGACAGACTCTCATCAGGGGAACTTCTCTCCTGGTGGTCTCTAAGAGTGAGCTGAGGATCTATCCACAGTTTGGACCCTTTTCCCAAGCCTTCTTTTCTTCAAGCTACTAGATCAAAGCAAAGCAAGGGGAGTGGAAAGGATAACTCTCCCCACCCTCACCTCCCATCATCAGGAAATGGCCTCTGGGGAGGAGAAGCACATAGTTATGGCAAAAGACCTATGCTTACATAAGCATGTGTAACAGTGGAGTTGTGGATTTCCAGTTACTGGCTGCCATCTCTCGCCTAACTTCTTTCCTGAGCATATCTCAGATTCCAAGAATGGACATTTCCAGCCTTGGCTGGAGGTGGGGGTGGGGAGAGGGCGTAGTAGAGGAGAGGGGGTGATGGGTGCTACCTCTTTATGGGCAAGCCCTGAGTTGGAAAGTTCCTTAAGAGAGTCAGACAATAGCAGTATGGGGGGTGGGGTGAGATGGAGGGAGTGATACACATAAAAAAGCACTTCACCAGTATCTAAGCATTTCTATAAACATATTACTATCATAGAAAAGAAAGGTTTCCTCATCACCCCTCCACTACGGTCTTCTTCCTCCTCTGATGATTCCTTGTGAGCTGGAGATGACCTTGAGTTCTCAAAGGCTGCGTTGGGGGTACAGGTTTCAAGCATGGTCTCTGAAGACAGCAGGACCCTCATCTGGGGACCAGCCCAGCTCAGGAAGTCAGGCCCAAGAGGATGATTGTTCTGGCCACAGTAGGTTCTGAAAACCTTCTCCAGCAAGGCATGGAAGGCCTATGATCTGCTTGGATCCAGGTCTTCGGCCACACCAATGGAATCTTGTAGCTCCTTCCAAGTGTCCTCCTCACCCCAAAGAATGTCAGGCTAATATTGACCGAGCTCCTCAGTTGGGTTGAAAAGTCTTTCCAATGAGGCTTAGAATGCAACAACTCCTGAGAGGGGGAACACATTGAGTGAATGGAGGAACACACTGACTGAGCTCCCCATCCCTGGAAGTGTGCAAACAAAAACAGACGACCATTTGGTTGGGGATTCAGGAATTCAATTTGATTCAACTCAACTCAACACGTCATTTTTTAAGCACCTGCTATGGGCCAGGGGAAAGAAACAAAGACAAAAATGAAACTGTCTCTGCCCTCAAGGAGCGTACATTCTCCTGGATGTACTAGGCAGGAGACTGGACCAGATGAGCAGGAAGTTCCCTTCTACGTTTAAGATTTGATGAAATTTCATAATAAGGTGTAAATGACTTCTTAGTCACTAACCCTAACACTGCCAGGACAAGACCTAGCCCACTCATTGTCTAGAGGGGATCACAAATACCCCTGGAAAGAGGAAGGTTAGGGCAAATATCACCCGTGCTACCATTTAGTCCAGGTCTGGTCTTGCTTGAAGGTCATTCTAAGGTGATCATGGGATCACAGACTGAGGGCCAGAAGGGGCCTTGGAGATCATCTGGTCCAACCCCCTCATTTTATGAGGAAACAGAGGCCCAGAAAAGGCCAGAGCCCTGGCCTAGGCCCCATAGGTAGTAAGTGGATGAGCTGGGATTTGAACCCAGAAATCTGACTCCAAAGCCAGCTCTCTCTCTCCCCTGCACCACAATGAGGAGCTGATATCAGGAGGTTGGTTGAGGGAGTCCAGGCTGATACCTCCAAGTAGCCACAAGGCTGAGAATATCTGAAGTTCCCCCCAAAAGCTTCCCCCGGCCCTCCAATTACCATTCAAGATGTCTAAGCAGCAGATTGAGGCTTTGAAGTCTTGGGCTTCAGGCCCATCTGCCTTCCCTCCTGTCAAACGGAGCTTGGCACAGCAGGCCTGGGTCCCAGGGTACAGATCTGAGGCGGGACCAGGGGAAGGCTTTCATCTCTTAGGAAGAGAGAAGCCTTTACCCACCTGGCCCTGCTATGTCAGATCAGTTCACAAAATGGAGGCAGGTGGGGAAGTGACCACTTTAAAGAGCAGGTGGTCACTGCTTCATAATGTAGACCTACAGAGGGTCCCATTCAATCCAATAAGCACTTATTAAGTACCTACTGTGTGCTATGTGCTGAGGATACAAAGACAAAAGTGAAACTGTCCCTGCCCTCAAGGAGCTTCCACTCTATCATGGGGCAGAACATGCATACACATGGGACAACAGATAACAGATACAATGTAACAGCACTGGTAGGTGGGGCAGGAATGACTAACAAGGTTGGGGCTCAGGAGGAGATGAGGAAAAGCCTCCTACATGAGGTGGCATTTGGGTTGAGCCTTGAATTATGGTAGGGATGCCGTGAGATGGAGGTGAGGAGATAAACAAGCTTTGCAAAGCACGGGGGTGAATGATGGAACATTGGATATAGAGGACAGGAAGGGGGCCTATTTGGCATGAACATATAGTGAATTGCTGGCCAAGAACAATATCCTTTTTTATACATAATTCCATTTATGCAATCATCTCATAATGGTGTGAGGGTCCTCCAAGTTCTGAGTTCTCAGAGACCACGTCTGATCCTGGGAGGTGGCCTCAAGAAGGCGATTTTTCTCTCTTTGGCTCCCTGCTTCAGCTCTAAACCTCTGGTGCACACAAGTAGCCTCTACACCGACTATCTCTAGTGATGGGGAACTCACTATCTTAGGAGAAAAGCCCTTCCCTTTTGCTTCAGGTCTAATTGTTGCTCTTCCTCACATGGAGTCTAAGTCTTCTTGGGAGCGTCAGCTCACTACTCCTACTTTGGCCCTCTCCAATATCTAGAGTCAGCATTACATAGAAATTGTATCATTAAGATAGGCCTCCTGCCCCCAAAGCATCATCTCCAGTGACTGTCAAGGTACATGTAATTTCACTACTGAAGATTCATTCCCTAGGGAATACCTTAGAGAGCAATCAATTAACAAGTATTTGTAATAGTTATTATCATTATTATAATTGCCATTCATTATATGGTGTTATATGGCAAGGAAATATGAAATTCAACAATCTTCAAAGAATTAAGAATCAATATCACACAGAGAGAACCTTTCAGATCTAAGAGCTCATGATCAAACAAATGATAAAGAGGATAAAATGGGCAATTTTGATTGCACAAAATTTTAACTTTTTTGCACAAACAAAACTAATGCAGCTAAAGTTACAAGAGAAGCAGGTAAGTAGGTAAAAACTCTTCATAGCAAATTTCTCTGATAAAGATCTCATTTCCAAAATATATAGAGAACTGATTAAGGTTTATAAGAATGAGATCCATTCCCCAATTGATAAATGGTCAAAGGATATGAATAGGCAGTTTGCAGAGGAAAAAATCCAAGTAATCGATAGCTATATGGGAAAAAAAATCCAAAATCACTAATAGTTAGAGGAATTAAGATTAAAGCAACTCTAAGCTTCCACCTAACACCCAACAAATTGGCAAAGTTGGCAAAAAAGGAAAATGACAAATATTGAAAAGTTTTTGGGAAAACAGGAACATTAGCATACTGTTGGTAGAGTTGTCAACTGGTCTAGCCATTCTGCAAAGTAATTTGGAACTATACCCCAAAGGTTACAAGACTGTGCTTACACTATTTACCTAACAAAACCATTAAAAAGTTGATTACCCCCCCAAGAATTTAAAGAAATAGGAAAGGAATCCATATGTAGAAACATTTATAGAAGCTGTGTGTGTATGTGTGTCTGTGTGTATGCTGAGGCAAAAAAAAAGGAAGCCAAGGGGAGCCCCATCAATTGGGGAGCAGATGAACAAATTATGTTATATGAATGTGATGGAATACTCTTGTGCTCTAAGAAATAACATCAGAGAAACCTAAGACTTGTATAAACTGATCCAGAATAAAGTAAGCAGAGCCAGGAGAATAATTTATACAACACCAACATTGTAAATACAAACAATTTTGAAGGACCCAAGAATGCTAATCAAAAAAATTACCAATCAAGATGAAGCATGTTCCCCACCCTCTGAGAGACCATATGTATGTGTTGAAAAGAGTTCCCCTCCACCCCCACCACACACTCTGATCAGGGGTGGGGGGAAGGCAAGAGGGAAAGAAAATGTATTTTTTGTTAATTGAAAAAAATTAAATTAAAATGAAACCAAAAAAAATCACACAGAGCTCTCACATCTGATGGGCTACAATACAGAACCAATGAGGAACTCCAAAGAATAGGATTAAAATCTATCATCAGGGAAATGTATGATGGGAGAAGGAAAGAGAAATAAGCATTTATTAAGCACCTGCTATGTTCCAGGCATTGTGCTAAGCACTTTACAAATATCTCATCTGATGTTCACAGCAACTCAAAGAGGTAGGTTCTATATTAATATCCCCACTTTACAGTTAAGGAAACTGAAGCAGACCAAGGTTAAGTGGCTTGCCCAGGGTCACACAGCTAGTAAGTATCTAAGGCCAAATTTGAACTTGGGTTTTCCTCCCCTCCCTCCCCCCAGGGCCCAGAGCTCTCTTCATTTCACCACCTAGCTGCCTCTGATAGGATGAGACAACAGACTGGCCACATAGAGAAGATGAGGAGTAGACAGGTGGACACCCAGAGTGCTTCCTGGTACTCTCAGGAAGTCAACAGAAAGCAAAGAAGGCCTCTAGCACATTGGGCCCTTTCCCAGCGTCCAATTCACTGGATGATCTAGACAAGAGCTGCCCAGGGTGGGCAGGCACAGATGGGCTATGATCTTCATTGGGGGGAGCTCCCAAACGGATGAGGTCACAGATCCATCTTATCTATGTACTGGGTACACAAAGATTAAAGGGAGATAGTCCCTGCCCTCGAGGAGGTTACAACATATACACATAAGTACATGCCAAATATATGCAAAGTAAAGACAGGGTCATCTGTCCAACCCCCATATTTTATAAATAGGGTAACTGAGGCTTATTTGTCTTTCTTCCAGAGTCCTTACAATTTGTTGTAAACACATGAGTGTTTCACCACCGGAAGGATGAAATCCTCTAAAATCCTTTATAAGCCAACAATTCAGTAAGATGGGACATAAGGGCCCTTCTCATTCTAAAATGTATTATGGGGGCAGAGGTGATGGAGGAAGGCAGAAATAGGCCCATAAAGCAGACACAAAAAGCAAAAGAAAACCTCAGAGCCGGATGGGATCTAAGAACACAGAACATTAGAACTGGAAGGAACCTAGAGACCATGTAGGCCAACTTCCCGGTTTTGTGAAAGAGGAAACCAGCCAGAGGCCCCTTCTCTCATCCTCCTCTTCCTAGACTCTCACATAGCTTAGAGATCTTATCCAGCCACCCTTTCTTTGAATTGTGCTGCCCCCCCCAGCCAAATTTAAGGACAGCATACCTATTTGGTAGAAAGGCATTGGATTTTGAATCAGATAATTCAAGTGTTGACTGTATTGACTTAGACCCTGGATTCAAACTCCATCCCTGAGAGCGAATCACTTAATCTTCCTCCTTTATAAAAAGTAGAGGTCAAACTAGGCAGGCTCCAAATTCCCATCTAGCTCTAAATATTAAGAGAATATAGGTTCAGAGATCTTTAACTAGAAGGGACCTAAGAGGCCATTCAATCCAAGCCACCCAATCCAATCATTTTATAGAAACTGAGAACTACATAGGGGAAGTCTTTTGGCCAAGGGCACTCAGGTCCTGAGTGAAAGAGGCGAGATCTGAACTCAGGTCCTTGGACCCTAAAGCCAACACTTTTCACACAATGCTACATTGCCTCTTGAGCCTAGGAAACATTCAAGGATATTATCTTTCCCAATGATGCTATCTAGAAAGTGTGGCTAAAGTCTTTGGCTTGGGTTTTTATTGTCTGTGGGGAGGGAGAGGGACAATATAGTTTAAGAATTTTTTTTTTAATATCACAGTCATTCCTGGAAATATCCTCCTTTGACCCCAAGCTTCCAAACTGAAGCCTTCCTCACGATAAGGAAACAGTCAAGACACTTCACAAATACTCTGATTTTGGCTCTCCAGGCTCCTTGAGGATTTATTACAGGGGTAGAGACAGGACCAGTGATTTCACTGATTAAAAAAAAAAACTATCCTCAGAGATTTATGCAGGTCAGCACCTTCTATGCAACTAATTCAAGTTTTAGAGACTTGTTTGGGGTATTGGGAAGTTAAATGATTTGTTCACAGTCCCACAGTCAGTGTGTGTTAGAGATGGGCCTTGAACACAGTCCAACAACAAACATTTGTTAAGCACCTACTATGTGTCAGGAAGCGCAGGGGACAGAGAGCCAATCCTGGAGTCAGGAAGACCTGAGTTCAAATCCGGCCTCAGATACTTCCTAGCTGTGTGACCCTGGGCAAGCCGCTTCACCCTGTTTGCCTCAGTTTCCTCATCAATAAAATAAGCTGGAGAAGGAAAGGGCAAACCACTCCAATTTCTTTGCCAAGAAAACCCTAGATGGGGTCACAAAGAGACAGACATAATTAAAACAACTAAACAACAGCCGCATGTGTCAGGCACCGTGCTAAGTGATGGACGCTGAGGTCTTCCTGGCATGGAGGCTGGCAAGCTCTCTCCCATGACACGTCGGCTCCCTCGTATTTACACTATGGACAGCTTAAGAGTTGAGATTAGCGCAATGTGAGTGTGCTTGGCTGGAAATCTGGGTGGATGATGCTTCTGGTTGATGCCTTTTCCCTCTAACAGTAATGACATTTTTATGGAGACCATCAGCAGATAATCAACAGGCATTTATATACGCCCTTCCTCAATGATTCAGCTGAGAGAGCTGAAGAATTCTGCAGTGGTGTCTGAAAACGGAGCTGGAGGGGGATTAAAGCTAGAGCCTCGAAAACTGTTTCTGATGGAACAGCTGTACCTGTTTTCTCTAATAATGTTGATGAAGATTTGAAGTGGGTAGAGGAAAAAATGCCTTCTTCGTTCACAGATGTAGACCTTCTGGTGTTAGTGGGCTCAGACAGGGAAATATATATGCGATGACCAAACAGGAAATGTCAGGAAGAACGTGACTTCCAGAAATGATAACCTCATTGGGGGACCTGTATGGACAAAGGCGGATTGATGGCCAGCAACCATCCTTACTGGTCCAAGCTCTAATAAAAGATTCCATCAACTACGCATATATTTGGCATGTCTTGCTAGTGTCCTGGCAAACTGGCCACCACACTGACCCTCAAATGTGACACCCCATCTCTCATTTCCATGCTTTTGTACTGGCTGTGCCCCATGCCTGGAATGCCCTTCCTCCTCATCTCCACATCTTAGAAACCCTAATTTCCTTCAAGACTCAGTTCAAGCATTGCCTCCTGCAGGAGGCTTTTACTGATCGCCTCCAGTTACCTCTACCTCAATTACTTTGTACCTATAGTCAGGGGTGTGCTGAGAAATGTTTAATAACAGGCTCTCCGGGGGCGGGGGGGACAAGACTACTTGACAGACTTTTACAGTTAAACTATATTAACATTTTTTCCATTGATTTCTTAAGCCTAGATAATCAAAAATACAATAAGCCAAAACCTGATTTGTAGCATTTGTAAATTTTCAAGGTGTTAACACTCACAGTGAAAATTTAACAATTGGCTCTCTAGTTTGAGTTATTTCAAGTATTCCCCTGCCTATATTGCATAGATTTTGAATATGTACATGTGTATGTTATTTCCCCTGATATGTTTCTTGTAGGCACCTAGTTTTTATTAAGGTGCCTAGAATCAGGAAGACCTGAGTTCAAATCTGACCTCAGACACTTACTTGCAGTGTGACTCTAGATAAATCACTTAACTTTGCTTGCCTCAGTTACTTCATCTGTAAAATGAGCTGGAGGAGAATATGACAAACCATTCCAGTATCTAGGCCAAGAAAACCACAAATGGGGTCAGGGAGGTTTGGACACAACTGAAACAGCTGAACAACACCAACAAAGTTCTTTATGTGGTCCCTCCCTCCACTAGAATGCAATTTCCTAGAGGGTAGGGATTGGTTTGCTTTTGTGTTTGTATTCCCAGTGCCTAGTACAGTGCCTGTCGCATAATAGGTGTTTAATAAATGTGTTGATTGGTCAAATGAAGCAAAAAACATCGAATACTATGAGCGTCTATGGCCATGTATACAACATTCTGGCCCAACAGTTCCCTGCCTCTACTGTACAAGTATTGGGTAGGGGGAGCATGGCCAGAAAACAATTCCCAGGGAGAAAAAAACCAGGGGTTTTAGTGACTTCAAGGTCACAGAGACAATGGTGTGATATGGCAGCTGAATCAATGCAATCTTAGGGTCTGACTCATAAAAGTGTAATATATGCCTTTGGTCATCTCTGAAAAGCCATGTGCAGTTCAGGGTACCATATTATAGGTGCGACCTAATGAGAGAATGTCTAGATGAGGGCAACCAGGGGGACCAGCAGGGGCATTTAGCTTGGAAAAGAGATGACTTGAACCCAGAAGATTTGGGTTCAAATCCCACCTCTGACATTTACTCACTGTGTGATCACTGGCAAATTCTCTCCCTTCTTGGGGGCCTCAGTTTTTTTCATCTGTGAAATGAGCTGTTGGAATAAATAGATAGACCAAAAATCCAAATAGAAGCAGGGGGTCACTGATTCCCTACCTAAAGTTTCCTGCAGGCTGTATATTGACTTAGCTTTAAAATGTAATGTTATCTATGTCTTCTTGTATTTTTATTTATTTTGTTAGATATTTCCCAATTATACTTTAATCTGGTTCAACCTGTGTGTCTTGTGTACAAGACAGCCTCTGAGGTCCCTACCAGCTTGCTCTCTCTCTCTCTCTCTCTCTCTCTCTCTCTCTCTCTCTCTCTCTCACCCTTCCTCCCTTCCTCCCTCCCTCTAGGATCATAGTATTAAAGTATTTGAAAAGGGCAGTCAGGGGAAAAAGGGGATTAGCCTTGTTTTTCTTGGCCCCTAAGAACATAAGTAGGAGCAGTAGGTGAACTTCATAAGGAGGAAGATTTTAATACAATATAAGGAAAACTTCCAGATGATTAGAGCTGTCTCAAAATGGAATAGGCTATTTCTGGGAGGTAGCGAGTTGCCCATCTTCGGATGAAAAGCAAAGTCTAGGTGACCACTTGTGAGAGTAGCTGGAGAAGGGATGCTTATGAAGGAGGAGATTGGACTAAACAGCCTCTACAATCAGTCAGTATATATTAAGTACCTACTGTGCGCCAGAATAACTAAGTGGCACTATAGTGCATATAGCTTGGGGCTTGCAGTCAGGAAGACTCATCTTCCTGAGTTTGAATCCCGTCTCAGACACTTACAAGCTGGATGACCCTGGGTGAGTCACTTAATCCTGCTGGCTTCAGTTTCCACATCTGTAAAATGAGCTGGAGAAGGAAATGGCAAACCACTTCAGGATCTCTACCAAGAAAACCCCAAATGGGGTCACAATATGACTGAAATGACTGAACAACAAATGTGCCAGACCTATACGAAGCACTAGAGGTACGAAGGAAAGCAAAAATAGTAGCTGCCTTCAAAAAGTTTGCATTCTAGTGGGTGGGCAGGGGTCAACGTGTAAAGAACCAGATACCTACAAGATGCATACGGAGTAATTGGAGTGGGGTAATCTTACAGGAGAAGGCTCTGAGGTCCCTTCTGATTCTGGGTCTGTGATTATATGATTGGTTCATTCATTTGATAAACCTTCATTTAGTGCTCCCTGTATGGAAAGCACTGTGTGTCTTGTCAAAGTTGGGGGCTTAAAGGTTCACTGTTGGATAAACCTGGCATCAGGAATGCCTGAGCTTGAATCCCAGTACCTAGAACTGTACCTAGTACCTAGTACCTAGTACTTCATCTGAAAACTTAGTACTTAGGTACTAGGAGTAGATAGAAAGACAAAAATCTGTGATCTTACAGAATAAGACTAAGTTTCTTGAGAGCAGAGACCCAATATTGCATAGGGAGGCCAGATATGTACATAGATAACCATAATAGAAATAATAATACATAGCATATATACAGCACTTTGGGGTTTGTAAAGCTCTTTACAAATAATTTTATCCTCACAATAACTGTGAGGTAGGTGCTGTCATTAACCCCATTTTACAGAGGAGGAAACTGAGGCAGAGAGAGAGGTTAAGTGACTTACCCAGAGTCATGGAGCTAGGAAGTGAGGCAAGATTCAGACTCAGGCCTTCCTGATGCCAAGTTTACCCAACACTTAACCTTTGAGCCCCCAACCTTTAACAAGACACACAGCTATTAAGTGTCTAACATTGAATTTGAACTCGGGTCTTCTTCACTCCAGGTCCAACAGTCTACACATCGTGCCACTGAGTTGTCTCTAAATCGGATAAGGTTATTGAGGTTAAAAGGGATCCAAAGTTTAATGAGCTCAACTAAAGAAGAGAGAAATTCCAAGCCAAAGGGTGCGGAGGCATGAAGGGGAGACTTCCCAAAAGCATGAGCCTTTCCGGACCTGTGTGTGGTAGAGCATTCCAGCCTCGTGTTGGTCTGATCAGCCACAGTCAGACACCCTGTACCCTGACCCCGACCCAGTGATGTCATTCTGGTCCTCTTCCAGAATGGAGGAAAAACGACCAAGCAAATGCATGGGCAGATTGGCACCGTGCAGGTCCTGGGAAGGGACCATTAGGAATGGTTTGGATAAAAGCACATGGCTGAAAATGGCCTCTAATCCTGGGAGAGTGAGGAAGCCTGCTTACTCTGGAGTACAGGACAATAGAGACAATTCAGCAAACACTCTGTGCTGAGCATCGGTACAGGGGCCCACATTCAAAGGAGACACTGCAGACAGTACACACGAGGTACATACAGAGTGCATGGAAGGTGATCTTGGGGAGCAGCTGGGTGGTGTAGCGGATGGAGCACTGGCCCTGGAGTCAGGACAACCCGAGTCTAAATGTGGCCTTAGACACTTACTAGCTGTGTGACCCTGGGCAAGCCAGTTAACTCTGCCTAAAAAAAAAAAAGGTAATCTTGGAGGGGAAGACACTAACTGCTTGCAGGGGTTGGGGTTGGGGGGCATGGACAGGAAAGGCTTGGTGCAGAAGGTAGGATTTCAGCTGCATCTTGAAGGAAGCCAGGAATTCTAAGAGGCAGAGTGGGGCATTGCAGGCATGGGCCGCAGGCTTCTGATGGACAGTCAGCCTGAGGAAGAGCAAGTAGATTTTACTCGGGAGCCATTGAGGGTTTCTGAGAAAGAGCATGAGGTAATCAGACTGTTTGCTTTCTCCCCCACTCCCTCACCCAGCCGAATATTTTTTTATATTGAAAAGGTTCTCTGTGGGTAGCTGTTAAATGGCATAGTTGGACTCTAGAAGAGATTTAGAGACATGAAGAGGTCGAGAGAAAATAATTAAGCCAGCTTCTGATGAAATCAAATAATTAAGCAGATTACATCAGTTGCCAGTGATTTATTGGCTGTCAACACTGTTCCTTGTGTTCCTCTGTCTAAGAGGCCATTTCTGATAAAACTCCTGACACTGGGGGCATTTTCACAGGAGAAACCTTCTAAGTAATAATTAAAGAACTGATTCTCCCAGTCATTGCCAGCAGCAGCAGGGCCTTCTGGGAATGACTCACCTAGCGTGGTTTGGAGCCTTCCGTAGGGCTTCCATTCTGGAACCATTCCTAGGGATTCATTTGGGGAAGGGGAGGCAGGTTGGTGTAGAAGACAAGATTGCCGGGCTGGGCCTCAGAAAGATCTGGGTTCAAATTTTACCTCCTCGCATTTTCTAGTTGTATACTGCACTCCACTAGCTTACATGGTGCCTGGTTCTATGCCCTGGGGCCAAGCAGAGTAAGTCTCATCTCCCTCTCACCACTGGCTCAGACATTTAGAGTTGGAAGGAGCCTCAGAGGCCACCTAGTCTAGAGACTTGCTCAAGGCCACTCAGGTAGGAAACCTCCAAAGTGAGATTTGAACCCAAGCCCTTCTGACTCCCAAACTGTCATGCTTTCCACTGTCCAGCTGAGTCATGTTTTAGTTGTATCCAACTCTTCGTGACCCTGTTTGGGGTTTTCTTGGCAAAGATACTGGAGTGGTTTGCCATTTCCTTCTCCAGTTCATTTTGCAGAAGAGGAAACTGAGGCAAACAGGGTGAAGTGACAGGGTCACACAGCTAGTAAGTGTCTGAAGCTAGATTTGAACTCAGGTCTTCCTGACCCTGGACCTGGCTCTCTATCCACTGCACCACCTTAGCTAGTGTGTCTCTCTTGAATTTTCTCTTCTCCAGCATAAATATCTCCAGTTCCTTCAACCAGCTCTTTAGGACTTAAGTAGCTACAGGCCTAAAAAAAAGATTTCTGTTGTTATAATTACCAAGAAGTAGAGAAGTGTTAAGTGAGGAGGAGTGAGAATCCAAGAGGAGCCAATTAGTCACAGACTTTAGAGCTGGAAGGGCCTCCTGCCAACACCTAGTTCATTTTACAGATGAGGAAACTAAGTCCTAGGTAGGTATGTGACTGGCCTAAGGTCCCACGGGCACATGGATTCTGTTGCCTTTACAAATACACAAGTTTGAAAGATGCCCACTTGCCCACCTTGACCCCATTCATCATTCTCATGGACAGTAACTCAAGATGGCAGCGGCACAAACACTCCCTGGTGACTCTGCTCTTCAGATGCTCAAGAAGCAGGGGCAACAGGGAAAGGACAGTGTCAGAGGCCCAGAGGAGAGTGAGGAACATGGGCGGGGTAGAACAACAAGCCAGGGAGAAGAGGGCATTTGGTACCCATCCCTCAGGGAGAAGGAACCCCCTCATTGAGCAGAATCATCGAATGTCCCCATCAGAAGAGATCTTGGAGAATCCCTAGCTCAGGCCTCTGAATTCCTAAACAAGGAAACTGAGGCCCATATAACTCATGTGACTCGCCCAAGGTAACACGGACCATCAATATTTGGACACATATATTCTGACACCAAATCTAGTGTTCTTTTTAACGCACCTTAGATTTAAAGAGAGTGTTAAAATATAGAGTATTAAAACACAGAATCTCTGAGTTAGAAAGGGCTTACAGGTCATCACGTGCAATCTCGACCATTCCTGGAATCTCTTCTATAACAAGTGTTTGTCTAGCTTTCTACTCGAAGATTTTAAGGGACAGGGAGCTCACTACCACGAGGCAGCCTGTTGCATTGCCCAACAACCATGGACAGCTCCAATCGTCCAGAAGCTTCTCCTTAGAATGAACCGAAATTGACCTTGTAACTTTCATTCAGCCTCGATGGCACCAAATATTCCTCTTGCCATGGTGGTTTCCCTACCCCTCGCCATCCTGGCAACCCCCCTTCAGGGCTGCTAACAGCTATAGGTACCTCTTCTCCATATTTGTCATCTTTTGCCACCAGACCCCAGAAGCCCAGGCTGGTACATCCCCCACTCTCCTGTGGCAGCTTGGGCCAGGAGCTTGAACAATGTACCCTTCATTCGGCTTGATTTGTGACATTGTAAATTGACCTTGCTTTATCGGCACTGCAAAAATTCCATTGTGAAAACACAAGTCTAAAATGTCCAACTGAGAATTAGCAGAGATTTATCTTATTTGGAATCACTGCAACTTCCTTTATTTTTTTAACCTGTTTTTTTGAGTTCCTTTACTTATCAAAGTTCTTGCAAAACATACCAGCAAGTCACTTCCCCTCTTTGTAAAATGTCAAACTTGGACTGGACACTCTCTAAGGTGCTTTAGAGTTCTGGCAGTCTATGTTCTGGGTGTTCTCCCATTCTGATAAGCTGGGCTCTAAGCTCAGTTCAAATCCTGATATTGTGTCCTAAGGACCTGCTAGACCTGACATTCCATGTTCTAAGGGCACTCCTAGTTCTGACATTCTCTGTTCTAAGGTCCCATCCAGCTCTGATATTGTGTTCTAAAGGCCCTCCCTTCTCAGTTCTGATATTCTGTGTCCTAAGGTCTTTCCTGCTCTGACATCCTGTGTTCTAAGGTCCCTCTCAGATCTGACATTCTAAGGATCCTCCCAGCTTTAACATTCTGGATTCTAAGGTCCCTCCCACCTCCAATGTTCTGTATCCTAAGGGTCCGTCCTCCTGTAAGGTTCAGTGACTCTACCAATGCTCCACATAGTCTTTTAGAACATAGAATAACCGAACCTCAAGAGTTGTCCAAGTCACATCAGACTCCAAGAGTCTATCATCTTATTTTCTCTCCAGTCCTAACATTCTTCCAAACCACGATGTCTGCGTTTCCTCCATCTTCTTCATCTTCCCCCATGCTCCTCCCACCACAAACTTCAACTCTGCCCTGGTGACGCTGGGCCCCAGAAGAGGAGCTTTCACCCCAAACGAGGACTCCCCATCACTTCCCAGTCATTTTCAAACCAAGCCACAGCATCTGTGTTTCCCGTCCTCTCCCTGCCTTCACTTCCCCTTCAGGGGTTTTCTTCCCCCATTAGAATATAAGGGTAGAAGTTGTCTTGCTTCCTTGCCTATCTGTGTCAGCACTTCGCACATTGACTGGCACACAGTAAACACTCAAGAAGTGCCTTATCATTCATTAATTCATCCATCCATCAAGTCCTAATTATTTCTGTTCATCTATAAAAGAATCATTTGAAGATTGGTTTAGAACAGGAAAACAAAAGAATTTTTCTATCATTCAGACACTCCGTTGCTAAAACTTCTTATTCCTAATTAACACATCTAATATTTTTCTTGGAAATGAAACACAATAGAATATTAAAATAAAAACATAATGATGTGTTATTGCCTTTATGTCTTGGGCTGCAAGGAAGCCCCAGTTGGCTTTGATTGGGGTTCATATATATCTCCTACGGTGACACCATTAATTAGAGAGCCTTTGCCTTGGGATAGGAGGATGATCTGCCAATGCTTGCAGACAAATGGAGTGTGGTACTCGGACTCTGCTCCAATGACGACAAGGGCAGTAATAAGGGTTCCTCTGTCACCTCCTACCTATGAAGAAGGATGTTATTAAGACGGTAATTTGAACGCCCTCCCATTGACTCTGCATTTTAAAGTGTGATCCATTTTCAGGCTATCAACATTTTTCCTTTTCCATCAGAGTGGTATTTATGGAAAATTATCAGCTGAGTGTCTCTTTCGGGAGTGGCTGCAAAATGTATAGATGTGATTCCCTCCAAATTATCGGTCACTGGCAAATGCCCAAGCAACCTGGAGGCTGGTTTGGACATAGAGAAATGGTCATCGATTTCTCAAGCCAATGGCTTTTTCCCAGGCCTCATTCTTGACCTTTCTGCAGTACTGGTGACCTCTCTCCTCCTGAATGACACCGAGTCCTCCCTCTTAGCTTGTCTAGAATAATGCTTGACACATAGTAGGAGGTTTAAATCAATGCTTGAACTGAGTGGTTATCCAATACCCAACCCAGTTCCTTCACAACCCTCTTCTAACATCCATAAGGAAACTGGCCCAACAGGACAGGGGTATATAATCCTCTTGTCTATTACAAAAGACTTGGAGCTACACCCAAACATAGGAGTCAACTCCTGATAAAGGCTCCTTGCCTTTGCTCAGGTTGTCCACCATGCCTGGAACAGTCTCTCTCCTCACCCCCATCTCACCTCACACAATCTCAGAGGCAGAAAGGACTTTAAAGGTCATCTAGACCAATTCATTCCCTAATGGATGAATCCCCTCTACAACATACCCAATGAATGGGCAGGTCCAAGCTCTTCTTGGATACCTGCAGTGATGAGAAGCTCATTACTTATCAAAATCCATTCCACTGTTTGGACAGCTTCTATTTTTAGGAAGTTCTACTTCATATAGAGGCAGCTAGGTGGCACAGTGGATAGAGCACTGGGCCTGGAGAGAGAAAGACTCATCTTCCAGAGTTCAAATCTCGCTTCAGACACTTTCTAGCTGTGTGACCCCTGGGCAAGTCACGTAACCCTGTTTGCCTCAGTTTCCTCAGATGTAAATGGAGAAGGAAATGGCTAACCACTCCAAGATCTTTGCCAAGAGTATCCCAAATGGGGTCATGAAAAGTCAAATAAGACTGAAAATGACCGAACGACAACCAAATATAGAGCCCAGATCTTCCTGTAACTTCCCTTCGGTAATTCAAATTCTTTCTTCAGGAGACACAAATAAGCCCATCTTATAACTTGGACAGAGCGGAAGACACATATGGATCCCTTCCTTTCCTTCTGAGCCAGAAACAGCCTCACAGATCTAGGCTTGCACATCTGCCTTAACATCTGATCTGAAGACATTCCAAGCTGTTGTTCCTGTCGCTGAGAATCATTCTCTGCCCAGGTTAAATACACAGTTATTCCATTAATTTGAGCAAACAGAGTCAGCATAAATAATAGTTGGGTGTTTGGCAAATGGGTTACCAAAGACATGGCCACTTATGGGATCATGGCCTGGAAAAGTCCCTCCTTCTCGGAGCCTGTTTCTTGTTTTTATCAATAAAATAATAGGATTTAACTAGGACTTATAGCTCTATTGCCTCATGGTTTAATGTCCCTTCCAGCCATGACATTCTATGTTCTAAGATTCTTTCTTGCTAATATGCAACATTAACACTAGCCATTCTAAGATCTCTTACAGCCCTGGCATTCTATATTTTAACATTCGATATGTCCTGTCTTTTCTCACATTCTAGGTTCCAAGGTTCCCCCCAGCTCTGACATCCTGTGTTCTAAGGTCCCTCCTAGCTCTGATATTCTGTGTTTCGCAGTTCCTCCCAGCTCTGATCTTCTCTCTTCTAAAGCCCCTCCCAATCCTGACATTCTCTGTTCTAAGGTCCCTACTAGCTGTTCTATGTTCTACAGACCCTCCCACCTCTGGCATTCTATATTCTAAGATTCTTTTGACTTTCAATACTCTGTGTTTTAAGGTTTCTTCCATCTCTGACATTCTATATTCTTAGGTCCTTTCCAGCTCTGACATTTAATATTCTACATTCTAAGATCCCTCCCAGTTCTTATAGTCCATGTTTTAAAATTCCTCCCAGCTCTGCCATTCTATTTGCTAAGATCCCTTCCAGCTTCAACAATTCAATATCCAGTGTTCAAAGATCTCTCATAATTCTGACATCCTGTATTAACACTGTATTCTAGGGTCTCTCATAACTCTGACATCCTGTATTAACACTGTGTTCTAAGGTCTCTCGTAACTCTGACATCCTGTATTAACACTGTGTTCTAGGGTCTCTCATAACTCTGATATCCTGTATTAACATTGTGTTCTAGGGTTTCTCATAACTCTGACATCCTGTATTAACACTGTGTTCTAGGGTCTCTCGTAACTCTGACGTCCTGTATTAACACTGTGTTCTAGGGTCTCTCATAACTCTGATATCCTGTATTAACATTGTGTTCTAGGGTCTCTCATAACTCTGACATCCTGTATTAACACTGTGTTCTAGGGTCTCTCATAACTCTGATATCCTGTATTAACACTGTGTTCTAGGGTCTCTCATAACTCTGACATCCTGTATTAACACTGTGTTCTAGGGTCTCTCATAACTCTGACATCCTGTATTAACACTGTGTTCTAGGGTCTCTTCCAGCTCTGACATCCTCTGTTCTAACATCCTGTGCGGTGAGAGCCTTCCCAGCGTTAGCATTTTATAACTCTGAAAAGGCTAGTGGTTATCGGTCTCATATGAGTTTGACTTTCCTCCTGTGCTCTCTGTACCATCGGCTTGGTGCAGGGCAAAGGAAGACATCTTGTGTTTATGATCCATTGACGCTACCGAGCACCCGTCTTCCTTCAAGGATTCATTTTTTATCACCAGAGCTGAAAGATCTCTAGCTACTTCCTGCAAAGAGAATGCTCATATGGAGGCTGTACTTGTGCAGTGCAAGGGAAACCCAAGTCTGCAGCCTGCTCTCCCCCTCCAGTCACTGAGAAGCATAGACCTCAGGAGCTGGAAGGGCTTGGCAGGCATGAGGAAGGAGGGGGGCCAAGCATGGGAATGAGCAGACCCAGAGTATGAAGGCTGCGCCCACGTTTGTCAGGGGTACCTGATGCTTTCCAAAGGATGCACACGTTCATTCTCTCGTTTGGTCTTCATAGGATTCTGTGGTGGGAAGAAGGGTGGGGATCATTATTAGCACCTGACAGGTAAGGAGACCAAGGCCCTGTGATGGGAAGTGACATGTTTGAAGCCCCATAACCAGTAAGAGGCAGAGCCGGGCACATAGTAAGTGCTTAATGAAGCTGACGGTTACTGACTGATGGAAATCTGGAGTTCTGACTGCCAGATCAGGATGCCAGCCCTACTTCCTAATGTTCTAGCTGCCAGTAGAAATGATATGGACCTCTGCCTCCTTCCCACATGTGGCCTAGAAGAGACGCTATCTGCACACCAGAAGGCAGGAATTGCTTTGGTTTCATTGACCTTCATGGTATCTCAGGCAGCTTCAGGAGCTGAGAATAGTGAATAGAGCCTATTGGACATTTTAGACTCATGAAATATTAGGGCCCCAAAGGACCCTTAGAGCCCAGAATGTCAGAGCTGGGAGGACCCTTAGAACCCAGACTGTCAGAGATGATAGAAGGTCCTTAGAACCCAGAATGTCAGAGCTTGGAGGGCCCTTAGAAGCCAGACTGTCAGAGATGACAGAGGGTCCTTAGAACCCAGAACGTCAGGGCTGGGAGGGCCCTTAGAAGCCAGACTGTCAGAGATGACAGAGGGTCCTTAGAACCCAGAATGTCAGGGCTAGGAGGGCCCTTAGAAGCCAGACTGTCAGAGATGACAGAGGGTCCTTAGAACCCAGAACGTCAGGGCTGGGAGGGCCCTAAGAACCCGGAATGTCAGAGCTAGGAGAGGGCTTAGAAAACTGAACATCAGAGCTAGAAGGAATCTTGGGACATACAATATCAGAGCTAGGAGAGGCCTTATAATACAGAACCTAGGTGTTGGGAAAAATTTTAGAACAAAGTATATCTGAGCAAGGAATAAATCTCTGAATTGGAATGAGAACTGAGTCCATATAATGTCAGAGTTGGAAGAGACCTTAGAACAGAGAACATCAGAACTGGGAGAGGCCTTTCGAAATAAAATATCAAAGCTAGAGGACACCTTGGAACAGAAGGTCTATTGAACTTGAATAGAAACAGCACATTTTTATTTTCACTGACATCTAACTGAAATGTAGCATTTTCTTCAATTATGAATTAAAAAACAAAAACATCCTTCTGTGAAGGGGTCCAAAACCTTCATCAGACTGCCAAAGTGACTATTACACAAAAAAGGTTAAGAACTCCTGCCTCAGAACAAAGAATGTCAGAGCTGGGAAGAACTTTAGAATGACTCAGTTTCCTTAGCTGTAAAATGAGAGGTTTAGCCTACATGGCCTCCCCCTTCTAGCTCTAAATCTATGAATCTAGAATGTCAGAGCTGGAAAGGGACCTTAGACAGTATCTAGGCTAAGTTTTTTCATTTTCCAGGAAATGAAACTGAGGCCTAGAGAGGCTGGAAATCAGACAGGTACATGCTTGAGCCCAGATCTCCTGCCTTCTAACCCAGTCCTCTTTCCCTTGTTCATTGAGCTCTACTAAAGAAGAAAGAAAGGGGAATCCAGACCATTGCCCCCCCCACCTGATGCTGGGGTTGTCATCGTGATCTCCTGCTAAACTAACTCGGGGAGTCCAAAGACAGAGCTCATGGGAAAGTCCAGCAGCTGCCCTGCCAAGCTACCTGGCATCCAGAGAAGAGGCCTGGAAGCACCTAGGCACTAAGGTTGGCACCACACTCTGGAGAGAATTCCCCACTGATAGCATGAGGTTTAAGTCATTGAAAAGTGATGAGACTGGTTTTACAACCGAGGTCAGAGAGCTTACACAAGTTTTTTCGAGACTTAAAGAAAAATACAGAACCAAATAAACCTTGACTTGAGCTTATCATCCCCTCGAGCTAGCAAGCCTATGTTTCTTCTCCCTTTCTCAACCACACCTGTAGAAAAAGCTGTCTGTACCCACTGAATTCACTTTCCCACTTCCCACTCACTTTTCCACCCTTCCCAAACTGACTCTATCCCTGCTCTTTTGTTACCAATGGTTGTCCTCATTGCTAGATTCGACAGCCTCTTCTCAATCCTCCCCCCCGTCAAACTCCCTGCAGCACCTCATCTCAATGTATTTCCCTTGCCTAGATTGTAAGCTCTTGAGGGCAGGAACAGTCTCATTTTTATCTTTGTGTACCCAGAACCTACCAAAGTAGTCCCCTTAAATGCTAATTAAATGATGATCTTAAAGAGGGCTGTCTTGTTCAACTTAGTCCCTTTGGGAAGTTGCACCCTTATTCCGATGAGGCAGCTATTGCTAAGGACATCCCTTCTAGATAGTGCCTAGAACATGGAAACTTAATCAGGATAAATGGAAAGTCCTGCGATTAGGCTCAAACAGTCACCCATGCCAGTAGGGAATGGGGTAGACATAAGCAGATAGTGCTTCGTTATAGAAAACAACCTGGAGGTGTTTGCAGACCACAAACTCAATATGAGTCAATAGGGTAACCCGGCTGCCAAAACAAGTAAGCATGATCTTAGGTTATCTTAGTAAAGCTATTAGGATTTAGATCTGAGAGAGATGATGTGACTGAAAATAAAGGGAGCTCTCCAGAACTGCTTTGGTGGCCCACAGGGACGAGGCAGGGGAGTTGAGGCCCAGTGGAGAGAATTCTGGGACTTCAGACTCCTGGGAACCCTGTTCCTGGATATGGGAATTAAATCAGCCATCAAAAACTTGGGGGAAAAAAAGAAATGAGAAAAAACATCATGGAGAGCGAGTTAGGCTCCAGGTCCAGATAATCCTGGGGTTTTCCTAAGCTGCTACATAGACCATTGTGGTTTTCCTGGGGCATGAGCATGAGTGCATTGGTAGAGATCTTGGAGATAGGAGAGGCAAGATGCAGCTGTGATGGGAGTGGAGAAGGAAAGAGGAGTATGGAGTAGTACCGCCCCAGCATTCCTGAAACCCTGAATCCCAACGGTGACTTCAGAGCCAAGCCAAGAGCCTGCTACAGATTCCAGCTTGTCCCCGGAAGCTAGACAT
This sequence comes from Phalanger gymnotis, assembly GCA_028646595.1. NCBI lineage: Eukaryota > Metazoa > Chordata > Mammalia > Diprotodontia > Phalangeridae > Phalanger > Phalanger gymnotis. Next base: position 769,010,260 of record CM053622.1, read on the forward strand.
CATCCATGCTACCTGAGAGAGAGTGTGCTAAAAGACAGCAAAGATTTGATAGAAGGGTAGGGATTAAATTTTACCCGGGGAGATTCTCTCTCATTCACCAAGTAAAGTATAGAAAATTGTGCTCATTTGTACATGAGGAAGAGAATGATCCCATTACTTGATTTATCTGGCCTAGTAATAGAAAATGTTGTGCCAGATGGGGGCTCAGGCCATGATCTGCATAACTGATCCACATAACACAGTCACAATGAACCTGAGAACTACAATCGCAAAGGGTGAAAGTCAGAGTTCTCAGAGACTTTTGTCTGCTAGACAGAGAAGCGTCATTGAAGGTTTTGGAGTAGATGAATAACAGTCACAATTATGCTGAGGCAGTTGGTGATGCCGTGGATACAGCACCGGGGCCTGGGGTCAGGAAGACCTGAGTTCAAATCTGGCCTCTGACATTGATTAGCTGTATCACCCTGGGCAAGTCGCTTCACCCTATTTGCCTCAGTTTCCTCATCTGCAAAATGAACCGGAGAAGGAAATGGCAAACCACTACAGTATCTCTGCCAAGAAAACCCCAAATGAGGGCATGAAGAGTCGGGCACAATTGAAACAACTGAACAACAAACATGGCATGTAGCAGGTGATATATAAATGCTCATTCCCTTCCCCCCACATTCATAGAAACTTAGGGATTCCATCTTTTACCTGTTCTACCCCCTTGCTTCAAAGTCTTAAGAGCCTTCTGTCCCACCCAGCACCTATTATTCACCAATATCTTTCTCCCTCTGGATGAAAAAAACTACTTCAGAAGCAAGCAAGCTCTCTGGTGGAATAGAAGGAACATGCCTCGACTCATCTGTAGACCACGGCCAAATCCCCTAGACTGAGCTGTCAGATTCTCCACTTTGGTGATAAAAAGACAGCGGCATTGGAAGGAAACTTACAGATTATCCTGGGGAGGCAGCAGTCCAGGGTGGGGAAGCCACACAGCCCAGGCAGGGGTTGAACCCAAACTCACTCCAAATCCTGCACAGTCCTCTCTGTCATCGGCCCTCTCCTCTTTTCTCTCTCCAGCTCTGTCTCTTGCTGTCTCTGTCTGTCTCTCTCCCTTCCACTGTCACTCTCTCATTGTCTGTTTCTTTCTGTCTCTGCCTATGTGTCTCTGTATGTCTCTATGTCTCTGTCTCTCCCTTTCCACCCCCACTCACTCGCTCTGTCTCTATCTCTCTTTCCTCTCTGTTTTTGTCTGCCAGTCTCCCCCTTCCTGCCTCTCTCTCTCAAATCCAACCCAATAAATATTTATTAAGTGCCTACTAGATGCCAGGCAGAATGCAAAATGATGGGAATACAATTAATAAAAAGACAGTCCCTGCCCTCAAGGAGCTTACGATCTCTGTGTGTGCCTCTGTCACTCTCTCCCTCTGTCTCTCTGTCTCTGCTTGTCTGCCTTCTCTCTCCACACAAACATATACATACATATAGAGACAGAGGAGGAAGAGAGAGATCAAGGGAGAGAGACTGAGACAGAGAGAAACCATAAACTCCTCTTATATACACATATATAAAGAGACAGAGAGTATGTAAATACGTGTGTCCACATACACAGAGAGAAACAGACAGAGAAGGAGGGACATGTGTATCTCTATCTATTTCTATATCTAAAAAATCAAGTTCTTACATTAAACTCCAAGAGACAAAGGGCCATTTAAGGGCCAGAGATTTGAATTTCTTGATTTGAATCCTTTAAAAACGTGTGCTGTCAGGCCCGGGACTTGCTCTGTCACCAATTTAGCTCCCCGGGTTTCTAGAGAATCAGAAATCTGTGGCTCATCGTGGATTCTGTGACTCAGTGCATTTATTTGAAGACTTCAATTACAGAGATAACTTGCATGATTAGCTGAATAAATATGAATCTAGATTAGCCAACTCGTTCTATACTTAAGTCAAAGGGCCCTAAGAGCAGTAAGCCCAGAGCAGGCAGGTACTTCCCAGGTCAGGTTAGCCTGCCCTGGGCCAGGGCCCTGACTAGGCTCCTGCCAGGGGGATTACAGAATCAGAGAGCCTGGAGCTGAAAGGGCCCAACAGGCCGGCTTGTCAGAGCCAGAAGGGCCCTCAGAGATAAGCTAGTTTAACTCCCTTGATTTAGGTGAGGGAACTGAAGCTCTGTAGGAAATGACTTGCCTAAGGTCACAGAGCTAGTAAATGACGGAGACAGGACGCCAAGTCAATTAATTCAACAAGCCATTATCACTTGTACTGGGGATACAAAAGCAAAACTAAGGCACCCCCTGCCCTCAAAGAGACTGCATTTGGTTGGAGGCTCCTTTGCCCATTCTCCCAGCATTTCCCTTTGGATCCCCTAGAGAGAAAATCAAAGAGTGAGCCACCTGGAAGAAACCTCAGAGAGCATCTGATCTGATGCATTTAAAAAAAAAATAGTTGGGCAAACTAATGGGGAAATAGCTAGTCCAAGGTCACACTGTAAGGAATAATTAGCAATTTTCATGACTAGGACCCCAGCGAGTAGCCATGCACTCAGAAATCATATTGCAAAGAAAAATTCAGGAGGGAGGGGAAAGAAGAGGAAGAGATGCCAGGATGGAAGGCTTCGCTTCGGGGCTGGGTGGTAGAGGGTGGGGCAGGACTGAGGAGGGGCTCATTCTGGGTAAGCTGCCACTTGGCAGGCTCATATTTGAACTAATCGTTCTTGCTATCTATGTGCTAAGCTCAGTAATTTCCAGGCTGCCTCAGGGGCAAAGTCTCAGACACCCCACTCAGCCACCCCAATTCAGTTATGACTGTGGGCAGGGTGGGGGACTCTGTGGTTGTTCAGTTGTGTCTGACTCTTCGGGACCCCATCTGGGGTTTTCTTGGCAGAGATACTGGGAGGGTTTGCCATCTCCTTCTCCAGCTCATTTTATAGATGAGTAAATTGAGGCAAACAGGGTGAAGTGACTAGCCCAGGGTCATACAGCTACTAAACATCTGAAGGCAGATTTGAACTCAGGTCTTCCTGACTCCAGGCCTGGCACTCTATCCACTGCACCACCTGGCTGCCCCCAGGGATACCTAATTCTAGGGATTCAAAGATGACAAACAACAGTCCCTGCTAATGTTGAACTTACTATAAGGCAGTAACTATCCCACCTCAGATGTTGAGCCTTTCTCAATGACTTCTCCAGGTCTGCCCATTTTTACTCTTCCCTTCAGATGCTGCCCACCCGAAGAAACATCCTCAGCCACCATGAAGTAGTGAGGAATTTGGAATCAGGGGAAACCTGAGTTCAAATCTTGCCTATGGCACTTACTGATTGTGTGACCATGGGCATCTTAACTTCTCTAAGTTAGTTTCTTCATCTGTAAAATGGGGGACGTCAATATACTAATTCCTACCCCACAGGGTTTTTAATGAGGCTCAGATGAAATAAATGTATATAAAGTGCTTTGTAAAGCTTCAAATGCTCTGTCAGGGTCAGCTATTACTACTACTACTACTACTACTACCACCGCCACCACCACCACCATCACCACCACTACTATGACTACTACTACCAGTACTACTACCACCACCACCCAGACCAAGGCAGAAGGGGCTCTTGAGCCCATAGGCATTGGTAGGATCCAGATATAGAATAGAAAGAACCATTTTAAGGGCAGAAAATCATTTTCACACTCAGGTCAAGCTAAAGTGGATACTGAAATTTGCTTCCAACTTCCTCCTCCCATCACCTTCAAACCAAGAATAAGCATGAATGTGCTTCCAAGGAGGGAAATAAATGCATTTTGAAGTAACTGTCTGCCACAAGAAGCTTAATGACTCCCACTGTTTTGGGGGACTCCATTCCCAAAGCACTACAAATTAAGGGGGGTGGGGTACAGATCTGGAGCTGGAAATTACCTCAGAGGCCATTAAGTTCAACCCCCTTTTACAGATTGGGACATCAAGGCTTACAGAAGTTAAGTGATTTACCCAAGGTCACACAGCTAAAATATGCCAGAAGTTGGAGGTCCCCTGACCTCCAACCCAGTACACATTGTGCCATACCACACCATCTCTTTGATACAGCCTGGTGTATCACTGTTGCATGTAAAGCTAGAAAACCCAAGTTCATTGCATAGTTTACTTCTCTGCAAAATGGTGACTGTAATAGTTCCACCATCTATCTCTTGGGGTTGTAAGGGAAGTGCTTTACAAGTATGTAGGAAAGATGAACTATCCTTGGGACATCGTGGATAGACTGCTGGTCTTGGAGCCTGAGTTCAAATCTGGCCTCAGATGCTCTCTAACTGTGATTCTGGGCTAGTCACTTCACCCTGTTTGCCTCAGTTTACTCATCTGTAAAATGAGCTGGAGAAGGAAATGGCAAACCACTCCAAAGACACTCCAGTGTCTTTGCAAAGAAAACTCCAAATGGGGTCATGAAAAGTCAGACACAACTGAAAACGACTAAACAATAACAACAAACATTTATTAAGCACCTACTATGTGTCAGGCATTACACTAAGTGCTAGAGACACAGAAAGAGGCAAAAGATAGTCCTTCAAAGAATTCACAATTTAATGCAAACATATACATATATATATGTATATATACATATGTATATATATATGTATATATATATATATATATATATATATATATATATATATATATATATATATATATATATATATA
>CM053622.1:769015425-769040870 GCA_028646595.1 Phalanger gymnotis
AAAATCTGTAATTCAAACGCATGTGAAAATCAATGCTGAAAACTAAACATATTAAAAATAAATTAAAAAAAAGAAGCAAAAAAGAGAAAACATAACAAATTCAATAAAGTTAAACTGTTTCTATTTCTAAAAAAAAAAAAAGTCCCATCTTAACTACCAATATCAGGTGGTACAAAGAGAAAAGAGAAGAAGGCCCAGGACAGAACCCTAGAGGACACCTATCATTAGAGGGCATGATCTGGAGGAGGATGCAGGAAAAGAGACACAGAAGGAGTGGTCAGATAGAAAGGAGGAGAACCAGGAAGAGGGGTGTCCTGAAAACCTAGAGAAAAGAGACCATCAAGAAGAAGAGGGTGTTCCACAGGGTCAAAGGCCACAAAGAGGTCCAGGAGAATGAGGATTGAGAAAAGGCCCCTGCAGTTGTGCCAGTAGGGGAAATGCTCCAATAAGATCATAGATCCAATCAAACTGTTGTCATTATCATAGAAGACAATTTGAAATCAGTAACACAGCAGGCATGAAAGAGACTAGAGACTTCTGGGATAGTGTTGAATTAGTGCCTGAGGGGCGATGATGAGTTTCTGTTTTTATCTAGGGAGATGGGCTGGTCCAAGGTTCAGTGAGATCCTGGCCCTCTAAGATCCCCCTAAAAGGTGCCTGTGCCCTCAGAGTCCCATTAGGGCTGCCTGACTCACTGCATTACCTGACTCCTGCTCTGCCCCTCTGGTTTGGGATCTCAGATGCTTTTATTCAGTTTTGTTGACTGGTACTTGGTTCACCTTGTCCATCCTTTGTGGACTTGTCAGACTCTAACTTGTCCTGCTGGCCACAGGGAGCCATAGAAAGATTTGGGGCAGAAGTAGTAGAAAGAGCACTGGATTCCGAGTCACAAGACTTGGGTTCAAATCCTACCACAATCCAACAATGACCTTGGCCAGGTCATTTAACTTCTCTGGGCATCAGTTTCCTCATCCATTAAATGAAAAATTTGGATTTGATGCTCCCCAAGGTCCCTCCCAAATCAAAAATCCCATTGGAAATCCTGTGATGATCTGGCAATCCAGTCAGGATGGATTGGAGGAGGAGAACCTGGAGGAAGCGAGATCAGTGCTGACTTCTACCAGCTCCTTTAAAAACCTATAGGGACCACAGAAACCTAGAGCCCACCAGGCTAACCTTTTCAGGTCAAGACCAGAAATCCCATCTTGGTGAAATAAGACTATTTAGAGCATGGATCAAATATCTAGAAAAGAAGAGACATTTCACAGCATTCATTAGGCAAAGTGGTCCCCAACATTTTTTGTTTTGCGAACCCTTTTCAACCACCAAAATATGTGTTGTGAGCCCCTAGGGTAATTAAATATACTACTCGTAATATTCTTTACAATTATTTACTGCTTAAGGCAGTAAATTGAGTAAAATTTAAGTAAAATTAAGCAAAAATTAAGATTTTTTTAGCGTGAATCCCTTGGGCCATAAGGGATTTGTTAACCACTAAATGGGAACCACTGAGTTAGGGAATCAGTGTAATTAATGGAGAAATGGCAAGATATTTAGGGAACCCCTGGATACATGTTCCAAAGGAGAAGGGCTTAGCTAATAAGCTAAAATAATAAGATACCTTTGGATCCCAATTTGGAAGGTCTACAAGGGTGGTAGAAGAGGAGACAGCCAAGGAAGGGCCCATCAAGATCTTGCTATGCCCAGAGGCCTCCCCCAATTTCTTCGCATCCTCACTTTTAGCTTCTCACACCAGATGCCTCCTTGGGCATTGCCTGAATTTCCCAGATGACTTCTATGAGAAATGTATTTAGCACATTCAAGTCACCAGCAGAAACATCTCAGCACATATCCAAGACCAAAGCAATTCAGCTGAACTCTCTCTGTCTCTCTGTCTGTCTGTCTTTCTGTCTTTCTCTCTGTGTCTGTCTCTGTGTTTGTCTGTCTCTCTCCCTCTCTCTCCTTGTCTCTCCCTCCCTCTCTCTGTCTCTGCCTGTCTCTCTGTCTCTTTGTCTCTGTGTCTGTCTGTGTCTCTGTTTCTCCCTCTCTGTCTCTCTCTGTCTCTCCCTCTCTGTCTCTGTCTCTCTGTCTCTCTGTCTCTCTCTCTCTCTGCCTGTCTGTGGTCTGTCTCTTGTTTTTTTTTAACAAAATCCCACCATAATGTTCAGGTCTAATCAAAGGATCCATTTTCATGAAGAACAGCCATCATGGCTTTTGCATGTTAGAGAAAAAGAAGCCCCTCTATAAGACAGATGTGTTTGAATCTCTGTTATCAGAGGCCCCTGCCTATTTAGCAGGTAATTATTTAATTAAAAAAACAAACTTTAGCCTTAAGATACAACAATGCATTTGATTTATTTTATGATGTTAAATATCTAAAAAAACAAGGATCGGTTATGCGAGAAGAAGAATTACAACTGAGTCCTCTCCATTGAAAGGCACCTTAGAATACAAAATATTAGAGATAGAAGGGACCCTGGGGAACTTAGAATACAGAATGTTAGAGCCCAGAACATCAGAGATAGAAGGAATCTAGAACATAGAATGTTAGACCTGGACCCTAGGACATGAAATATCAGAGCTGGGAGGGATTTTAGAACATAGAATGTCAGAGCTAGGAGAAGACTTAAAACACAGCAGAAAGCCAGCACTATGAGAGACTTTATAGAGTATCAGAGTAGGACAAGGGCCTCAGATCATAGAATGTTAAGGTCTGTGAGGGACATTGGAACACATAGAAAGGGCCTTAGAGCACATGTCAAGAGCTGGAAGGGGCCTTAGAACACAGAATATTAGAGTTAGAAGGAATCTTAGAACACAGCACTAGAAGAAGCACTAGAACATAGACTGTCTGGGCTGGGAGGGAGTTTAGAACATAGAATATCAGAGGAAGACAGGGGCTTTCAGAACCTAGAATCTTAGAGCTGGAAAAGGCCTTGAAATATGGAACCTTCAAACACAGACTATTGGGGAAAGAAGATGGCCAAGGACAGAATGAAAGGAGGGGACATTTCCATATTTAGGGGCTGAAAAGAGACAGAAAAGCTGACAAGGAGCCAAGGCAGAGTTGGGAGGATAGTGAGGAAAGTAGGATCATAGATTTAAATCTGGAAGGAGGCTTAAAGGTGAGGTGATCCCAAATCCTTATTCCACAGAGAAGAGCCTAAAGCTCAGAGGGTTTCAGATACTTGTCCAAGGTCACAGAGGTAGTAAGAAGCAAAGCTGGACTTTGAACCCAGGCCTCCTACCTGCCAATCCACGGTTCTAGATGCTGTCCCCAGCTGTTTCTGAGTTATGGGGTCTCACAAGCCAAAGGAAGAGGTGGGAAGAGAGAGGGAAAGCAGCTCTCAAGATTTCTTCATGAACAGAGTCCTGACTATGCCCAAAGGGCTATAAAAATGTTCATACCCTTTGACCCAGCAACACCACTTCTAGGGTTGTATCTCAAAGAGATCACACAAGTGGGAAAAGGACTTGTATGTTCAAAAATATTATAGCAGCTCTTTTTGTAGTAGCAAAGAATTGGAAATCAAAGGGATGCCCATCAATTGGGGAATGGCTGAGCAAGTTGTGGTATATAAGGTGGTATTCCGAGGTAATGGAATACTATTGCGCTATAAGAAATGGGGATGATACGGACTTCATAATAACCTGGAAAAACCTACACAATATAATGCTGAGTGAGCGGAGCAGAACCAGGAGAACATTATACACAACCACAGATATACGGATTCTATGATGACTAACCCTGACAGACTTTGCTCTTCTCAGCAACGCAAGGTGCAAAGACAACTCCAAAGGACTCATGATGGAGAGAGCTATCTACATCCAGAGAAAGAACTATGGAAACTGAATGCAGATTGAGGCATACTTTATGTTCGTCTTTTTTTCCCTTTTTTTCCTCTTTTGTTTTTGTTTTTTGAGGTTTTTTTTTTGGTTCTGTTTCTTCTTTCTCATGATTCATTCCATTGGTCATAATTCTTCTCCACAGCTTGACTAGTGTGTAAATTAATTCAATGTGAAGTTAAATGTAGAAGATATATCGGATTCCATGCCATCTTGGGGAGGAAGGGGGGGAAGTGGGGAAAGAAAATCTGGAACTCAAAATTATGTAAAACCAAGTGTTGTAAACTAAAATTAAAAAAATCTTAAAAAAATAAATTTAATTGATATAATTAAAAAAAATTTAAAAAAAAATTAAAACATGAACGGAATCCTGAAAATTCAGAGAATCCAGAGAAGGAGGAGAATCCAACAAATAAAATTGCCTGGAATTAGCCTGAGAACATGGTTTTGTCCTGACATCTTAATATGGGCATGTTTAGGGAATTCATAGACCTTCCTGCTGAGTCTCAGAAAGAATCTAGACAACAGCATCTCTTGTTTGACTCTGCCATCTCCCATGAAGACCTGACTTGGTAGAAGCTGGGAAATGCCACACTTTTTTAGGACCTTCACGACCTGGCTCCAATCCCCCCCTCCAACCTTAGAGCATATCACTCCCCTCTACATGCTACATTCCAGCCAAACTGGACCTGATCCTCAAAACGCCATTTCCCACTTACAAACATTTGCACACGCCATCTTCCACACCTGAAATGCATGTCTTCACTGTCTTCCAAAAGCCTTCTCTTTCCTTAAGGGTCAGCTCAGGTTATCACTTCCTGAGTTCAAATCTGGCCTCAGATACTTACTAGTTGCATAGCCCTTGGCAAGGTACTTAAACCCAATTGCAAAAGGAAGGAAGGAAGGAAGGAAGGAGAGAAGGAAGGAGGGAAGGAAGGAAGGAAGGAAGGAAGAAAGGAAGGAAGGGAGAGAGAGAGAGAGAAAGGAAGGAAGAAACAAAGAAAAGAAAGAAAGAAAGAAAGAAAGAAAGAAAAAAGAAAGAAGGAAGGAAGGAAAGAAAGAAAGAAAGAGAGAAAGAAAGTAAAAAAGAAAACTATTTTTAAAAATCTCTGGTTCTGTCTCTTCCTCTCCCCCCATTTCCAAATTACTAATTTCTGTTTCCTCCTTGTGTATTCCTAGAGTACTTAGTAGCAGACTGTGAAAAGCACTGAATGCCAGGATAAATCATTTAAACATATTCTTGATAGGGAGTCACTGTGATGTGGAAAGTGCCCAGCCTTTGGAGTTGGAAGAGCTGGGTTTGAATTCTGGCTTTGCTACTATCTATATGAGCTTGAGGAAGCTACTTGACCCCCCTGGGTCTTCAATTCCTCAGGTGTAACCTAAAAAGGGAGGATGAATTGTTCTCTAGGTCCCTTTCAGCTCCAGATCCCAAGATCCTAAGAAAAGGACTATGAATGACAGGTTAGTCTGGGAGCTAGTGAAGGCAGGTAGAGAGGAAGTAGAGAGTAGATTTGAGAAGACCTGACCTGAGGCCAATTTGAAAAGTCTGGTGGGTGATACCAAGAGCTCAGACTTGGGGGATGCTAATGAAGAAGAGAGGAGAGATGGAGGAGGTGAGCTGAGCTCTGGCATCTGGGCTTTGTGGCTTCTCCATGATGGGCTGGGGGTGTGGAGGAGGGCACAAGATAAGTGATTTGGGTCTAACAGGTTCCAGCTGCACATGCTGCCCCAAAAAGGGGGATTACAGACAGATAATGAGGCCTGAGTGTCCCTTACTCTTCTAACGCAGAGGTAAGAGCCTGCCTGCTTCCCTTTGCCAAGCAACAAGGAAATCTTCTCAATCTCCAGCAAGCTGATCCGCCAGTCCTTGAGGACTCAGTGAGAGCTGGGCCCAGTGGGAAACTGGAGCCTTAAAGCCAGCTGTCAAACTTGAGCTTGGTAGGCATAGGTCTGTGGTACAAGGAGACACCTTAGGCAATTGGCCTTGGCCTATCAAAGCCAGCATCAGGCATTCTCCAAGCTCATCCTGGCTGTTTGTCTCAGTTACTATTGTTACCCCGTCTCTGCCTAGCTCTAGTTAGCTGAAGGAACATAGGACCCCATTAGATCCAGTACCTGCTAATAAAGACTGGCCCCAGACCAGGCAAAACCAGCCCTTGCCTACCTGTGGCTCTGACAGTGCTCCACCTACTAGGAAGGATGCCCATTCAGAAGAGTCCTAATCAGCCAATCAGTGCAGGCTGCCCCAGCCATACCTGGCCATTGCCCCTCTACGTGCTCGTAACAAGGAGTCACTCGGACAAAGTGAGGCAGCTCATCACCTCTCCAGGCAGCCAATTCTCTTTTGGGCCAACCCTAATTATCAGGAGGGTTTTCCACAAGGCTAAATCTGCTTGCTAGGGCAGCTAGGTGCTGGCTAAGTGGATAGAGAGCCAGGCCTGGAGTCAGGAAGACTTAACTTCCTGAGTTCAAATCTGGCCTCAGCCACTTACTAGCTGTGTGACCCTGGGCAAGTCACTTAACCCCAACTGTTTCCTCATCTGGAAAATGAGCTGGAGAAGGAAGTGCCAAGAAAAACCCAAATGGGGTCAGGAAGAGTCAGACATGACTAAAATAACTGAACAACAAGGAAATCTGCTTACTAGTTCTACCCCACCCCTCCTCCTCTCAAATAGAACAAGACAAATCCCTTGTCCCAGTGAGGACTATTCAGATATTTAAAACATATCTGCCCCTTCCTTTTTGAGTCTTCTCTTCTCCGCTAAGCAATCTCAATGCCTTTATCTAATCTGCATATAAATTGGTCTCTTCACTTTCCTCTCTGGCTGCTTTCCAGGCTTCTCATCCTCTCTCCCAAAGGTGACACTCTCAGGCACTCTGTTCCCTGGCATCCCCACAAAACTGAAGTACCCAAATGCACCCAGCCCTGGAGCACACAGCAAGTTCACAGGCAGACCCTCCCTGCTAGGGATCTCATGCCTCTGCTCCCAAGAGTAAAGACAAAGCTGTTGAATTACTGCATTTTTTTCTTAACCACCAATCAGCTTTGTGACAGCACTTGACATGATTTCTTTCTACCAAATCTAAATGGTCTTAATCATGGGTTCAGCTTTTGACTCCAGACTGTTTCCTTTGACAGAGGAGGCTGACATGTGGAAGGAAGGGCAGGTCAGACTAAAAGCTGGTAAGAATAAAAGTCAAGGTATGGCCATTTCTGGGCACTACGTTTAAGGATGATGAGCAGGAGTGTGTCCCCAGGACAGTGACCAGGACAGGTAAGGGGCTAGAGATTGTACCATATGGGGTCAGATTAGAGGAACCAGGGGACAGTTAGCCTTGTGAAGATAATAGTTGGCAGAGACAAGATGGCTATCCTTGAGTAATTCAATGACTGTCATGTGGAAGAAGAGTCAGATATTCTGCTTGGCCACAGAGAGTAGTACCAAGAACAGGAAGTGAAAGGTGTAGCAAGGCAGATTACTGCTAAATATAAGGGGGAAAAAATCTTTCAAAATACACCCATGTCTGTGCATCTTCTTGATACATAGCAAAGTACAATGCACTCTAAATATGAGCCCATTATTATAATTGGCTATAATTAAGCTGGAGGGTTAATTGTAGTCAGTAATTCTAATTGCAAAACAATAACCGCGATGAGTAGGATTAGAACTGTCCAACAACAAAATGTGCCACCCTGTTAGGTAGTGAGCTCCCCATCACTTGAAGTACTGAAGTTGAGACCACCAGATCATCAGAGATATTTTAAAAGGCATTCCTCTATCAATCAGGGGAGTGGACTAGATAACCTAAGGTCCCTTCCAGCCCTAGGATTCTACCAATCTACCACAAACTCCTCTGAATTTTCTGCCTTCTACCTACCTAGTTACTGACGGAGAATGAGCCAAAGAGACCCTTCTCCTACTTCACAAACACCATTATCCTGTGAACCTTACCCTGCTAGCTAGGAAGGAAAAACAGGCACCAAAGACAGGTTGGCAGCTCCCTCCCAGGCCGGAGTGGCTTTCTCCTACTTCATCCTTTTGCTCGATAATTGTCAAGATTAGACATCTGCAATTATTCCCAGATCATTTATTCCCAGAATTCATAGTTATCAGGGGGAGAAAATTCAATTGTCTTTTCTCTAGGCCTCCAGTCATTTTTTTAAAAGCCTAACCCATTTTCAGCCTGCCCTTATAGCCTAATGAAAAGACACAAATACACACACACCCTTAGCATCAGCCCTGATTTGTGCTGACAAGATATTGTTCCTTAGGAGCCGCTAAGGAGTGAGAGTTTCTCCATAAGCCCCCTCCCTCATTGCTCCTCTCTGCCTCCCTGCCCCATACTCTTATTTAGGCCAGTCATTTAGGTAGACACTTGTTATGATGAAAAACTCTCCTAGATAATTTCATGGCTTGCTAGAGCTGGAAGGAACCTTGGAACAGAATAAGTACCCTCTGGAATAGTGACTAAGCTGGTCCTTGGATGGCTTCCAGTGAAGGATAGGTGACCACTGGGCTTCCTTCAAGTCCTAGCTTAAATCCCATCTTCTTCAGGAAGCCTTTCCTAATCTCTCTTAATTCGAATATCTTCCCTTCATTCAATATTTCCTATTAAGCCTGTCTTAAACTTTTTTGTAAATAGTTGTTTGAATGGTGTTGTTGTGGTTTGGGATGCTAGGAACCTTGAAATTCAAGGGTACAGGGCAGGTCTGTTTTGAAAGAATTCAACCACTCAAGCCTTCTTGCCGATTGGGTGGGCAAGATTTCTAGTAAATCTTCAAATCAGATAGGGACTGATACTTACACACAAGAAAGACCCTGGGAAGGTCTGGATGGGATCCAGAAGTGGCAAGTAGCCTGGGGTGGGCAAGGTGCAGACACTGAAAGGAGTTAAGTGGTAGGGCCACAATGAAAGGACAGTTAAAAGGATTATTGAGTATCTGAGTAGACTGAGATGGGCCAGATGCCTCAGGAGAATGCCAGGGACTGGGTTCAGGGGCTGGGTTGTGTGGGAAAGTCTCAGGGTCCAGGTCCCATCACCCCATCAGTGTTTCCCCCATTAGATTGTAAGCCTCTCAAGGGCAAAGACTGTCATTTGCCTTTCTTGGTATCCTCAGCACTTAACACAGTGCCTGGCACATAGTAGGTGCTTACTAAATGTTTACTGACTCAGCGACTTAGAGAGGAGAGAGAGATAGCATCGAGGAGATTTTTAATCAGGTTAGAGTTAGGCTGGGTGAGCGTCCCTTCTGGCTATGAACCAATGTCTCCTTTATGCAACATTCTAACATTTCCTGGTCCTCTCTTGCACTTTTGGCGGTTTAATTTCTATTATATTTGTAGACCACTGTTTGCCTAATGTTCCTGCATAATAAGAAACTCCTTCAGAAAAAGGACCATCTGGAAGGTGGGTTCATCTCTCCAAATTGGTCTCCCTGCCTCTAATCTCTTCGCTCTCTAATCCTTCTTCCATTTAGCTGCCAAAACACCCAAGCCAAACAAACAAAAAAAAAAACAAACCTGTTTCTTTGGATACAGAAAGCAAGGTCTGGGCTCTCCTTACTGAAGCAAGGTAGAAAGGGTCGTGACCACGTACTCAAACTCACTTGCAAATTGTAACTTGGGTAGGCACTCAGAAGAAGCCATCTCCAAAAGGTGGACAGCTGACTCCATATTCTTAATCGAATCAGATAATGTTTGGCACAATGCTTTTCTCACCATACCCTATGGCACCCCGAGAGCACTAGCATTTGGGAGACCCAGAGACAAGTCTTGGCTCTCTGTCAATAGCTGACCGACAAGTCAATTCCCTTTCTTGGTGACTCAGTTTTCTCATCTGTAAAATGAGATCATTGGACTAGATAACTTTAAAAGTCTCTTCCTATGTTCTAATATGTTCCAAGTTTCTTGCCCACTCTGTCCCCCTGACAGAAAGTAAGCTTCTTGAGGGCAGGAACTGTTTTATTTTTGTATTACTATCTCTGTTGCTTAGCTCAGTGACTGGCACATTGTAGGGGTTAAATAAATGCTTGCTGACAGACCATGACTGAGCAGGGTAGAGTAGAATCAGCTGGGACTAGGAAGAAAAAAATAGCACAGAGGGTCAGAGATTTCAACCAGGGAGCTGAATTTGAATAATTATCCTTGAGTGAGTTTCTCTCTTTTTTTTTTTTTGAGTGAGTTTCTTAAAATCTGCTGAACCACCAATAGTGGACTTGATGGATTATCGTCAGAGCTCAGGGAAGGAAAGATGGCTATCAGAAACCCAGCCTCATTTCTTTTTGCTCATTGGTCTGGTTTTACATTACAGTCATTTCCAGGGGTGACATGATGTCACTCTCCCAGCCCCTCACTGGAGTGAGCCCACTTCTCTTTGTAAAATCCACCTAGCATTAATTGTTAACCAATCAGAGTTGATTGCCACCCTCTGGAACACCAAAGGCATGTACGTCATGATGCCACCACCATGATTGTCTTTGGTCTGAGACTGTTGATTGTCCTTCATTCTTGAAGAAGACCACGGCATCAGGAAGGAGATGCCATGACACACAAGTGAATTGGATATAAGCGAGGGAGGACTGTGCAAAGTCTCCAGCCTCACTCTTTCCTTTGGAGCCCTCTGGGTCCAGTGGCAAGACAGATCAGGATGACAAGAGACGGCCCTTTGGTCCAAGAGAGAGATAGTCAAATGGCCATTCCTTTTATTAATAAAATGCTAGCATTATTAATAAAATGATTAATTACCCAGAAACTATGTCTCTTGAACTTTTTAAATGTCACATGTGTATCGCAGTGCTTGCCTTCTCAACGGGTGGGGGAGGAGATGGAGGGAGGGAGAGTATTTGGAACTCAAGATTTTAAAAATGAATGTTAAAGAAAAAACACAATAAGACTACGGTACCACTTGAAGAGAGAGGTCTCTGAAAGGTGGACTGCTGTCTTCCATATCCTTCATAAAATCATTTGTCCTGTTTGAGAAAGTGCCCTCCTCACCTTACCTTGCTGCCCCTTCAGAGAACTCAGATTTGGGAGACAGTTCTGGTCATTGCAATTATGCTTCCTTTGTTTTAATGTTCTTTTTGCTCATATTATTCTAGTCACTGTGTATATTGTATTCCCATTTCTGCTTATCTCATTCCATATAAACCTTCTCATGGTTCTCTTCATCCCTCATTCCTTAAGAGTGCCATAGCATTCCATGATGTTCAGCTGTCCTTATTTGTACGGCCATTCCCCAATCGATGGGCACCAAACAGCCGTATGTCTAAGGAAGGAATAGTCTTTGGAAAACAAGAGGGAAAAAATAAGCACCAGAGATGAATGTCAGCTTTGACATGAATCATCTCCCAGATCCCCAGCAGCGTGCTATGGGCACACACGCACACCCTGACTCACTCTTCCACTGACAAGAAACAGGCTTGTTGCTACGACTTTATATATGAATAGAGCCAGCAGTGGGACACATGTCTCCTCCTGCACATATGCAAATACACACACACACACACACACACACACACACACACAGTCGTCCAGGTTATCAACGTGCTGCTATTATCTTTTGAAGAAGGAAATTCTGACCTGTGCAGCTCTGAAGACCAACAATCAGCCATTCCAAAAGCCAGCAAAGATCCACTTTAATTAGAAACCCCTCAGAAAGTAGCTTAAAGGGGTGGTGGGGACGGGGGGAGGTGTGGAATGACATAACACTATTTGGAGAATGGTCAACCTACCCTGTAGGAGTGTGAACATTTCAGCAGGCTAAATCAGAGAAGAGGGCTTTGTTTGTGTAATCACACCCTGAGAGCTTGAGATCACAAAGACGAACGGTGAGCATCATAGTTTTGTCACTCTGGGGGATGTAGGGACCAGCACGGCATGCCAACATTTGGCTGACAACTGGCCTCTTTCCTCGCACTTTTGTCTATTTTAAGATAATACCCTTAATCAAGAAGCATTCTGATATCACGTACACATCGCTCTACAACCATCCACATCCTTCTCAAACAACCCTGTATTTGACTGCTTTGTATTTATTTGTATTTATTCTGTATATATTGATGTATGTACTTGTCTCCCTCGTTAGAATGTAAGCTCTTTAGGACCAGGTATCATTTCATTCATTGTATTTGTAAGAAGTGCCCAGCACAAATGGTAAGTGCTTAACAATTAATAAATGGTTGCTTGATTGATCTAACTGGTTTATTCTGCCTAACCCAGTAGGTATTGTTTCAATTGTTCCATTTGTGAACAGTGCCTAGAACATACAGGAGGCATTTAATAAGTAAATGAACAAACGGCCGATTGACCGATCAATCTTCTGCCTCACCCAGGATACTAAACTTGTGACTCAGCTCCAAGAGCCGCCATAGCATTCGACCACCTGGAAGGTTGGATCATCGGCTCCACAACCATCGCCCCATTTGGCCCGAGGCATTACAACATTCCCTTTTCTGGGGCTGATGACAATGCCTTCTCCGTACTAGCAGCCCGGGTCAGAAACACGGGCCAGCTTTCGTGCTAGGACGGATGAGCCACGGTAAGCCGAGATGCTTATTTTCCAAGAATTGTAGAGAGCTCATCTCTCTAGTCCAGATAAGCTCTGTGTTCTGTTCCCACAGGGAAAGGAGTCATCGGCAAGTCTGCGGAAATTTATGGAGCTGCTAGGCATATATACCCAAAGGAGGTAATGGCAGAAAGAAAGGTCCCCTATAGAGGTATCTATAGCAACGATTGTTGTGGAAGCAAAGAACTGAAAGGAAAGAGGGTGGGGAGTCCATTACTTGGGGAGTGCTTGAACAAATAGTGATGGGTGAGTGGACAGAATGGAGTATCAATGCGCTGTAAGAAATGATGAATGCGAGGAATTCAGAGAAGATTCTTATACACTGATGCAGAACGAAGCAAGCAGAACCAGGAAAACACGGTACATATTTACACTAACATGAACAAAACGAATGCTCAGAAAAGCTAAATGCTCCATAATGATAATGGATCCCAAAAGGAAATAAGAATACAGGTCTTCCTTCTTTCTGAGAGAGGCGAGGGACCATGGGTGCAGAATGTTGTATACATGGTCAGATACGGCTACTGTATAAAGATTATATTTTTCTTAATTGTTTTTCTTTGTTACGAGGAAAGGCTCATTGGGTGCCTGGGTTGAGAAGAGCGTATCTTGAAATGTCTAAATGCAAAAACAAAAGACATCCATGTTTCAACAATCCGGCTAGTAGCTGCTGGTCAGATTGTTGAAACAATCCATAAAACTGTTTGGTTTTCTTTTTAAGGAAATGAATGGAGAGAGTGGAATAGCATGGGGAAAAGGACCAGATAGGGAAGCAGGAAGCCTAGAATCTGGTAGTCTTCTGGGACTTACAACCTTCGCCACCTTAGACAAGTCACATTCCATTTCTTGTCTTCACTCCTTTTCTTAATCACCAAAAGGAACTGGGCTTTGTGGTTTATCAGGCCCCTTCCATCAATATATTCTCTGTCCAAAAGGTCCCTTCCAGTTCTGATTGTCTATGTTATGATTCCATACTCTTCCTTTCAGGTCTGACGTTCCATGTTCTAGGGTACCCCCCACCAGCTCTAACATTCCGTGTTCTAAGATCCCCTTCAATTCTGACATTCTATTTTTCTATCTCATTTCCAGACTTTTCCTTCTGAGACTCTAGGAATCTCTAATTAACCTATAGATCCCTTGAGCACAAAGCAGTGTTCTGCACATAGTAGGCACTTTATTAGTGCAGGTTAAACTAATAAAAACAAAAGGTCTTCCGACCTTCCTGTAACAATCCCCAGGATAGTCTCACTGCTGGAATGTTTGCATGGCTTGAATCACTCTTCGTCCAGGCAAACAAAATTAAATGAAATCTGGGGTTTGTGAATGTACACGTGGTTTACTGAGAGACCCACTTCTAAGTTAAACACCAAAAAGCAAATGCAAAACCATCACCCAGAGGTCCAGATTTATCTCCCCTCTCAGCATCACGCTGGCTCTGTTGCCAAGGCAAAGATGATTTTTCTCTCTTCCAAGGCTGAAGTCTGTGATCAGAAAACCAAGCCATGTCCTTCTGGCTCCTTATATCACCCATAGCCATAAATCATCGCCCGCAGTGGGAATGCAGCTGACAGTGCTGTGGGGAGGCAGGCCACAGAGACAGCATCCAATCCAGAGCGCCGACAGCCTGCCCCAGCCCACAGGAGGCAAGAGGAGATCAGGGCCCTGTAACCCCCACCAACCTGAAGACGAGCAAGTGAGCGCTCTGCTGATGCCCAGAGCACGGGTGACCCTGGGTGGTCTCTTCTGCCTGGAGGGGTCTCTCCAGCTAAAGGGGGATGGGGGTGGGATGAGGCCTGTAGAATGCAGGGGAATAGGATAGAGGAGATCCTGACCTTGCCTGCTGACAGGCCGTCTGGGGGAGTTGAAAGAGTTCTGGGCTCGAAGTCAGAAGTCCTGGCTCTATCACTTACTAGCCATTTAATGCTGAGCAAGTCTTTCTGAGCCTCAGTTTCTCCACATGTAAAATAAGATTAACAATTTCATATTATATCCATCTCTCTATCCACCTACTTTTCATTTCTGTAGGAAAAGCTTTTTAAACCAAAGTGCCGTAGGAATGTGGACTGCCCTTAGTCTAAGAGGCTGTGCTCTTGTGTATTTGCGCTAGTTGATACTGGGGAAACTGGGGAAACTTTCACCCTGAAATTTGCAATATGCGCTTTATAAGTCAGCGGAACTCCCAGAACATGATGCGATCCACCTCAAGAACTTTCAGCAGCTCCCTATTGCCTCAAGAATAAAATGCAAAATGTGCTTGGCATTCAAAGCCCCTTAGACTCTGAGTCTGGACTACCTCTCTGGGCTAGTTGCACATTATTGTCCATTACGCTCACACGTGCCACACTACAGTCCAACTACTCTACTCGTCGCATACACAACATTTCCCTCCTGCCTCTGTGCCTTTGTGCCTAGATTCCATTCCTTCACCACCACCTCTTTCTTATAAGGTTGAAGGAATACTCTAAGGTCTCTTAGAACAGATCAGACATCAGTCAACGTTCTGATGATGCGTATTCTTAGGTCTCTTCTAGCTTTGACATCCTATGGGCTGAAGTCCATTCCTGCTCTGGCATTTTCTTCTTCTAAGGGTCTGTCCAGCCCTGACAGTCTATGTTTTCACACTTTCTGTTCTAAGGATCTTTTTATTCTATTTTCTAACATTTTGTGTTCTAAGGTTCCTTCCAGTGTTGACATTCAATGCTCTGAAAGTCTCTTCTTGCTACAACATTATTCTAACAGTCTATCCAATTCTGATGTATTATGTTCTAACACTCTCTATTCAAAGGCCTTTTTCAGCTGCGAACATTCTGTGCTCTAAGGAATTTTCCAGCTTTGACGTACTCTGTTCTAAGATCCCTTCCAGTTCTGACATTTTCTGTTCTAAGGTCTCCCCAAGCTCTGACATTCTGCGCTCTAAAAGTACCCTTCCAACTGGGCCTTATGTTTTAAGAGCCCTTTCAGATCTAACAATCTGCAATATACCATTCTATGTTCTAAGATTCTTTCCAGCTCTGATGCTCTCTGTTCCAAGGCCTCTTCTAGTCTGTGTTTAAGGGCCCTCCCAGCTCTAACATTCTGTGTTCTAAGACCCTTCCCAGCTCTGACATTTTGGGTTCTAAGGGCCCTCTCAGCTCTGACATCCTGGGTTCTAAGGGCCCTCCCAGCTCTGACATTCTAGGTTCTAATACCCTTCCCAGCTCTGGTCTAAGTGACTCACCAGAAATGTCATTATAAGTCTAAGCACTGGAGGCAGGACCTGAAATCAAGTTTCCTAATTGCTGGTCAAGGACTCTCCCTTTACCCCCTTACCTCCTTAGAGTTAATATACAGGAGGCATTTAGTAAATGTTTTCTGAACCAAATTTTCTTTCCTTTTTTTCTTTAAGGGAAAAAAGTTCAGTAGCTTCCTTAAGTTAAGAATCATAGAGTTGGAAAGACCTGAGAAGTTACATGCTTAACATAATCAGCAGAAGAGTCCTCCCCCTTCTCCTCCCTTCCCCCCACCCCTGCCCCAGTATCCCTGAGATACAGCTACAGGAGCTCTACAAGCGGTCCCAAGGAGGGGGACCCACTCCCTCCCAAGGCAGCACACTCTACATTAGGGCAGCCCAGACAGTTAGGGTTTCCTTTACATTGAGTGTAAAGTCAATTGTAGCGTCCACCCATT
This sequence comes from Phalanger gymnotis, assembly GCA_028646595.1. NCBI lineage: Eukaryota > Metazoa > Chordata > Mammalia > Diprotodontia > Phalangeridae > Phalanger > Phalanger gymnotis. Next base: position 769,031,506 of record CM053622.1, read on the forward strand.
TATGCTGGAAATATCTCACATACATAGTTTGTATGTCGTCTCCTTCATTGGACTGCAGGCTCCTTGAGGGCAGGGACCATGCTCTTGCTTCTCCTTGTATCCCTGATGTGAGCTCCGTACAGAGCCTGGCACACAGGACGCACTTAGCAAATGCTTGCTGACTGACTAAATGATCTACTACTCCTGACGCTGCCTTGTAGGGCCAAGCAGGACAAGGAATCCCTCTTCCCCATGGACACCAGTTAACGGGGCAGCTGAATGACTCATTGAATAGCGTGCTGAGCCAGCAGTCAGCAAGACTCGAGTTCAAATTCTGCCTCAGACACTTACTAGCTATGTGACCCTGGATAAGTGACTTTACTCTATTTGCCTCAGTTTCTTCATCTGTAAAATGAGCTAGAGCAAGAAACTGCCCCCAAATGGGATCACAAAGAGTCAGAGACAACTGAAAACTAACTGAAAAACTTTCTAAGAAAATGCCAGTCTCACATGGTCACCTTAGTTTCCTCATCTATAGAGTGGATAATGATGATGATGATGATACTGACGACAACAAACAGTAATGATAGTTAGCATTTATATAGTACCTACTGTGTACCAGGAATCATATGCTAAGCACTTGACAAATATTAAAGTATATACTATTATTATTCCATTTTACAGCTGAGGAAACTGAGGCAAACAGAAGTTAAGCTCATATATGTAAAGCACTTGGCAGGCTCTAAACTGTGGCTGCATTAATGCCATCAAGTGAGGTAATATTTGCGAAGCCTTCGGCAAAGTGCCTGGCACATAATCCACGCCATATAAATGCTAGCCATTATCATTATGCGATGGCCCTCATCCTCAGTGCTCCCAGAGGAGTCTTCTCTTCTTCACACCAAACAACCCCAGATCCTGCCACTGACCCGTGCACAGGTCAGGCTCCTCCTGCGTCACCCTCTTGGTCATCCTCCCCCTACTAATAGCCACTGTGGGCTAGAGAAACTTCCCCGGTCAGATGCTGCTGAGCAAGATAGGGTTAAAAAAGAAAGCACTTTCCACACTAAATTGCTCAAGACACAGACATTGGTTTGAAAAACAGCCTCGCCAAAAGGTCCTGCCCCCAATGCGAAGCTGGTGGGAGGGGAAAAATGCCAATTTACTGAAATGCTGCAGACAGAGCAGGCTCCCGCAAGCAAATCATACCCACTGCAGTTCAGGGAAAACATTGCATCCGAGAGCAGCGACCCAAGTTCCCAAAGTGAACTCATTAACCCTCCCAGCAAGCAGAGATGCCCTCCCTACACCAAGGATCCAGGAAGGCAGCATCCCCAGAAACAAAGCAGAGAATCGAAGAGGATTAAAGTGGGGAAAGAGCCTTAGGACATAGGATGTCAGAGCTGGGAGAGCCCTTAGAATATAGAATGTCAGAGCTGAGAGGGACCTGAGAACATAGAATAACAGAGATTAGAGGGCCTTTAGAACACAGAATGTCAGAGCTGGGAGGGTCCTTAGGAGCAGAGAATGGTCAGAGCTAAGAGGGACCTTAGAACTCAAAAAGGCAGACTCTTATAGCAGACAGAGTGGGATTGCTCTGAGCCTCAGTTTCCCCATCTCTAAAGTAAGAGATGCTAACAACGCCCCTCACAGGGTTGTTATGAAGCTCAAATGAGATAATATTTGTAAAGAACTCTGCAAACCTTAAAATGCTAGGTACTAAAATCACAGCTATTATTAACGTAGACTTCAGAACTAGAAAGAGATTTTGTAACAGAACGTCAGACAAATATGAAGAATTCAGAGAAGCGTGAAAGGATTTATATGAACTGATGCACCATGAAATAAGAATCAGAAAAACAATATATAAAATGACTATAGCAACATAAATGAAAGTTCTCTGTCTCTGTCTCTTTCTCTCTGCCTGTCTCTCTTACACAGAGAGAGACAAGGGGGGGAGGGAGGGAGGGAGAGAGGGAGAGGGAGGGGGGGGGGGAGAGAGAGAGAGAGAGAGAGAGAGAGAGAGAGAGAGAGAGAGAGAGAGAGAGAGAGAATAAACTCTGTGTAATTATAATGACCAAGATTTGCCCTGAAGAATAACGAGAAGTCAGTCATACCTTCCTCCCTTCTTCACCAAAGTGGGAGACTGTGGGTGTGAAACAGAGTCTGATGTCAGAAATGGTTAATGTGTTAGCTAATTTGGCTGCACTGGTTTTTTTTGTTTTGAAATCTTTATTCCAAGGGCTGGCTTGCTGGATAGGGAAGGGCTATATCAGGAAATGTATGGAATATTAAAAACAAATGGCATCTGTATAAATAAGCATTTAACAAAAAAAAACAACAACCCTGAAATATGAGAGGTGAAAGAAGTCTTAAAGACAAACTGGCCCCTCCCCCTCATCTCATGGAAGAGGAAACACAGAGGCCCAAAGAGGATCCAATGAACTGATTGAGCCAGGTGGGAAGGCCAGGCAGTAGCCTCGGACTCGGGGCCAGGTCTCCAGCAGCTCTTTCTGCTGTGTCTCATGTCCACGGGCTGTGGACCTGTGATTTACTTCACAGGTAAGTGTGAATGGGAACCTCTCCCCTCCCCCTCCCCCACAACCTAGGCACCCTCTTCTTGACTCTGGCAGGCCCTTACCAGGCAAACCCAATGGCAGGTGGCCACAAAGGCAGTCAATGACCTCTACCGCTTACAAAGACAACAGAGCAGACAGAAGAGGCAGCTGGGATGTTGAGGCTCTTGGTTCATGGATCCCCACTAAGACAAAAATACAAGCTTTCTAGAAAAAGGTTTAGCACTGGAGAAGGTGCTATGATTTCTCAGTATGGGGAAGTCTGTCTAACAACACAGATTACCACCCATCCACACTGAGTCCTTGGGGGTTGCCTTTGGACCACACAACAAAGTAAGTGACTAGAGAGGTCATTTGAACCCAGGTCTTCCTAACTCCAAGCCCAGTACTTTATCTACTACCACACACCACCCATCTTAAACAAAGAATTTTAATAGCTACCATTTATATATCGCTTTAAAGTTTGCAAAGCACTTTTAAAATATTAATCTCATCTGATACTCCTAATGGCCCTGGAAGGTAGGTGCTATTACTATTCCCATTTTACAGATGAGGCAAACAGAAGTTACAATGACTTGCCTGGGGTCCCACAGCTGGTTAGTATCTGAGGCTGGATCGGAACTCGGCTCTTCCTGACTCTGGGCCCAGCTCTCTAGCCTCATTTATGAGAGGTCTGAGTTCTTTGCATCATCATCTGAATCAGAGGATTACAAAGAATCACAAGTTTAGAGCAGGAAGGGGTCCAGTAACTCCTTTACTTTACAGCTGATGAAAGGAAGGCCTAGAAATATTAGGTGCTTTTTCCCAAGGCTACACAGTCAATCCTGTGTGTTTGCCAGGATGCTGTGGGGAACTTCTCAGGGTCTGGCAAGCTGGGAAGTGGTGAGAGGAGTACCAGGGTAGATGATACCTTTAGCTTTCAATGGGGCCACCCACCACAAGAGCATTTCTCTCCCTTCCTGGAGCTACTGGGTGGGGCGTAACCTCAACCCAAAGTCTGTTCCATTTCTCTCCTCAAGCATTTTTCTTCTGCTTCTCATAGGAACAAACTAGCCTTATATCCACTCTCTTTTTCACCCCCGGCTCCCTACTCCAAGAGCTGGGATTGGGATAGGGATGGGAGCTTAAAAGCCCAGCAGTTACTGGAACAACTCATCTTGCAAAATACCGTTACAAGGACAACAAGCAAATCCACCCAAGTGAATTTCCCAGATGTCAACAGCCCATGCCCTTAACCTACAAACCCTAATAAAACGTAGCCTAGAGCAGAGGAAAGATCTCTGGATGTAGAGTCAGGAGTCAGGTTTGAATCTCTGCCCAAACCCCATCACTGTGTGATCTTGGGTTTAGAAAGCAAAGATTGTTTCATTCTTTATACATCCAGCTCCTACAACAGTACCCAGTACACATTAGGCGCTTAATAAATGCTTATTGATGGATTGAAGTCATCACTTCTCTGACATTCAATTTTCCCATTCTCATTGTTCCACAAAAAGTCCTGCTCTCATGCCTCATCTGAGCTCTCTAAAGTCATGAAACTCACGCATGGCTAATTCTGCCAAGCTAGCAAAGCTTGGAGGATGGTCCCAGTGACAGCCTGGATCTCTTGTCTGTGGATCAACTTAACTAAGTATGGGGAGGTACATTATTAGTCCATAGGGGATGAATTCTTTGGCCAAGGCAACCCATGGAAGAAAAACATAAAATGGCCCTTAGTCATCTGTGGTCCAATCCATCCTTCTTTTTACAGTGACAGTGGCTAAAAAGGGGGATAGAGATGTGTTTAGAATCACAGTTTTTAGAGTATCTATAAACATCAATTTCACCGCTAGTGTTCTGAATGTGAGGTCCTTGTTCCATGATCAATGAGAGGCCAATGGCCAACTGGAAGAACAAAATCACATCAATGCTGGTGCTCCTGCCATAAATAAACCAGAAGACAGAAATTGTGAGTGATCTCTCCATTTAGCTTTAAGTTCCCCTTGGAGAGACCATAAAAGAGTTGGTTTCATCATGCGCTCAAAGGCAATAAGAAATATCATTTCACAAGACGCTCAGTCAACTTGCCCCTTAGCGCTCATGATGAGTAGAACCCAAAAGACCGTAATGAAGATGCTTTCAGTGGATGCCCCACATTCATTACATGGGACAGAGACAGAGGAATTCTACAAAGAACTTTACAGATTATTATTTGGGAGTTGTTTTTAAGTGAATTAATTAAATGAATGGGAGGAGGGAAAGACATTTTCAGGGGCTTATTATGTACAAAGCACCGTGCTAAGGTTGGCAAGACAAACAGAAAATTCAGGCAGCCTCTGCTCTCCAGGATCTTACATTCTAATAGGAGAGAAGACACTCAGGAGGTTTCAGCTGCACGCCAGAAAGGTCCTCTGGTCTTTAGGGTCAGCAGCAAAGCAGGTAGTTATTTTTTTAATGTTATTTCCACTGATAAATTCATATAAATTTCTGATGTTGAACTATGTGACAGGGCCAAAGATTTTGGTGGTAAGAACTTTCTTTTTGGGGTCCACAGTAACTGCAGGGAGGCTCAATCAAATGTGGAGTCTGATCAACTGTTTCAAGATGAGGTCAAAATCAACACCAGATTAGAAGGATAGAGATAAATACACTATTTGTGATTACTATGGTTCTGGCCCAACCTATTCAAATGAGTTGTTTATGTTGGGAAATAGAAAATGGATAAGAGTAAAGACATTGACTTCAGGAAGTTTACTAATGCAGTATGGTAAAAGAATAAAGCACTAGATTTGGAGTCAAGAGACCTGGGAGACCAGAGTTCAAATCCTGCAAGACATTTACTACCTAGGTGGTCATGAGAAAATTAATTAACTTCTCAGAGCCTCAGTTGCTTCACCTATCCAAGTCAGACAATAATGGTAAGAGTTAACACCTACATAGAGTTTTTAAGGTTTGCAAAGTACTTCACATATGTCATCTCATTTGATCATCACACAATAACCCTGGGAGGGAGGTGCTATTAAGTGACTTGCTCATAAACTGTGTGAGGCTGGTATCAAACTCAGCACTCTGTCCACTGCTTCACCTGGCTTCTTCAACTATAGTTTTGTGCAATTAACTGTTTCAGAGAAGAACTGGTGAGAAGAGTGGTTTGAAATCCTTAAAGTCCTACATAAGCATGAATTGTTGTTACAGGTAAAGTACAAACTTCATCGCCTGGCATCGAAGGTCAGTCAAGCAATCAGCAAGTATTGATTATATGCCCTATTATGTTCCAGGCACTATGTTAAGTACTGGGGGTGGGGGTATACATTTTTTAAAAAAATAAAACATTCCTTTCTCTCAAGAAGCTTCCATTTTATCACAGATATCACTCTATCTTTCCAGTCTTACCTTCATTCCATGCCCTTTTTGGCTTCAGCTAAACCAGACTGCTCTTCTTTTCATGGTTGCAAAGAACTAGAAATGGAAGGGGTGCCTTTCAATGGGAAAATGGCTGAACAAGTTATGGTATTGGGATATGACAGAATAGAAATGTAAGAAATGATGAAGGAGATGATTTCAGAGAAACCTGGGAAGACTTATGTGAACTGATACAGAGTGAAGTGAGCAGAACCAGTAGAAAGATTTATATGGGAGCAACAATATTGCAAAGGCAAACAATTTTGAAAGTCTTAGAAACTTGAAACAACATAATGACCAACCACAATTCCAGAGGGCTCAGAATTAACCATGCCACCTACCTCCAGAGAGGAAAATAATGGACTCAGTGTAGATTGAAGCACATTTTTGGGGGGGACATGGCTAATATGGGAATGTGTTTTGTTTGATTCTCTATATTTGTAATGGGTTTTATTCTTCTTGCTTTCTCAGTGGATAGGAGGTGGGGGAAGGAGGGAATTCAGAACTGAAAATAAAATTGAATTGAAAAAATAAAATGAACAGTTCCATGTCCTCTAAATACGCCTCAGTGCCCTTGCTTACACTCTTCCCTATGCCTACTAAAGTTCCTTCCTTCTCTCTCCCTGCCTACTGAATCCCTACTCAATTTTAAAGCCAAATTCAAATGCCACCTTTCCAGGAAGCTTTCTTTGATCTCCTTTTTCAGCAGTGACTTTCCTCTTTGGGCTTCCATAATGCATACACTAGCAATCAAACAACAAGCATTTATAAAAGCTTAGTAAGTGCCAGACACTGTGCTAAGCATTGGTGATATAAAAAAAAAAAGGAAAAAACAAGCCCTGCCCTCAAGAAGCTTTCATTCTAATGAGACAGATAGAATATGTAAATAAATACATACAGGAGAAATACAGAGTAGATGGAAGGGAATCTTACAGGAGAAGATGCTAGAAGCCAGGGGAATTGGGAAAAGTCAGGAGGTGGTAGTATTTGAGCTGAATCTTAAAGGAAAGCAGGGATTATAAGAGATATGAGATTGGGAGGAAGGGCATTCAAGGCCAGGGGAATCCAGACAAAGGCAGGAAGTGAGAAATGAAGTATCATATATGAAACAGCCAGAAAGGCCAATCTTGCTGGGTCATAGAGTTCATAGAGGAGAACAGAATGTAAGAAGAATGGAAAGTAGCAAAGGGGCAGGGGATGGAGACCTGGAAATGCCAAACAAAGGACTTCACATTTGATTCTGCAGCCACAGAAATTCATTGGGAAGGGTTCCATGGGCAGACCTGCACTCTAGAAATGCATTTAGCCTGCTGTGTGGAGGACAGATTGGAGGAAGGAGAGGCTAGGAGCAGGGAGACCAATTAGAATGATATTGAGTAGTCCAGTTGAAAGGTAAAGAGGGCCTGAGCTGAAGTGTGGCTGTGTGAGTGGAGAGATTATGAGAGAGACAGTGCAAAGAAGGAAATGACAAAATCTGGCAACTGATTGGTCAAGAGGGGTAAATGAGAAAGAGAGGTATGAAGGATGCCACTGAGGTCTCAAATCTGGGTGACTGGGAGGATGGTGGGGCCTTCAACAATGAAAGTGAAGTTAGGAAGAGGGAGGGTTGGAGAGGGGAGAGATAATGAGCTTTGCTTTTCATATGTTAAATTTGAGATACCTAAGGGAAGTCCATTTCAAAATACCCAACTGACATTTGCTGATGCCAAACCAGAACTCAGGAGGAAAACAAGAGTTGAATATAGAGATCTGGAAGTTCTCTGTATAGAAAAGGCAATTGAACCCACGGGAACTGATGAGTTTATCAAACTCAAGAAGACACAGGGAAAAGAGAAGAGGGTCTAGGACAGAGCCTTGGAGGATACCCACAGTTAATCAGTGTGACACAGATGAATATCCAAGAAAAGAGATTGAGAAGAAATTGCCAGATATGTAAGCAAAGAACCAAGACAGGGGAGAGAATCCAGGAGGAGGTGGTCAGCAGCGTCAAAGGCCGAAGAAAGGTCAAAGAAGATGAGAATTGAGGATAGGTCATTGGCTTTAGTCATTAAGGGAGCATTGATAAACTTGAAGAGAACAATGTTGGTGAACCAGAAACTAGATTGTCGAAGGCTTACAAGTGAGAGGAAAGGAAGTGGAGGCGCTAATTGTAGATTATATAGGACAATGGCTATCAGGAATGGTCAGACCAAGTGAGGATTTTTTAAGGATGGAGGATACTTGGGCATGTTTGTAGGCATCAGAGAAGGAACTTAAGATTAGGAGAAACAAGATTAGATTGTGGGAGTAATGGCAGGGCAACCTGCTGGGGGACCCAGAAGGGGATGGGGCCAAGGGTGCCTGTAGCAGAGACTGAAGGGAAGGGAAGATAGTAGGGATGAGGGCAGAGAGATGTGAGATAAAAAGGGGAAAAGATCTCTTGGTAATGGCTTCCATTTCTTGAGTGAGGTAGAGACAAGGTCTTCAGCCAAGATGGTTCGGAGAGGGAGTATCTTGGAAACTTGAGGAGAGAAGACAAGGTTGGAATATGTGTTATCACGTGTTAGAGTTATTAGCTGTATGTTTTTTTCCACAAGCTCTATGTGGACACCAACCATTTCTTATTGAAACTCCCCCCCCCCCATACAGCACAATTCTCTGCAGGCATTTGAATTTAGGCTCCCTAAAGCACCCATCATAAATTTAAAGCTGGAAGGCAGGTAAAAGCTATGGAGTCCAACCCCCTCATTTTGCAAATGACGAAATTCAAGCCCAGAAGTTAGGTAAATAGCCCAGGGTCACACAGCAAGTATGTGTCTGAGGGAGGTAGAGATCTTCAGGGTGGTTTCTGGCCAAAAGAGAAACAATTACTGAATGGGCATTGTCTCAGTCAAAGTGAGAACTTGGAAAGTTTTGCTTAAAAATGCCAAGGTCTCATACTTTGTCTTGGGCCATCTCCAGTTGTTCTGACTGATATCTGGCCACTGGACCCAGATGACTCTGGAGGAGAAAGTGACGCTGGTAACCTTACACAGCCCTGCCTCACTGTGATCCAATTCACTTGTATGTCATGGCATCACCTCCCTGATGTCATGGTCCTCTTCCAGAAGGAAGGACAAACCACACACAACATGCCTGAGGCAGGATTTGGACACTGGTCTTCTTGACTCCAATACCAATACTCTGATCACTGTGGCAACTGGCAAATAAACAGTTGTTAATTGAAGGATGAAAACCCAGCCCCTACACCATCCAGGCCACCTTATAGGTTGCTCATATCCCTCACTGTGGTGGCCAGAAGTGGGAAGAATTCAGTCAGGAGGGAGACAAGAAAAGGGAGGGATGGAAAAGATAAGGGAAAGGATGAAAGAAGGAAAGATAGAGGAGAGAAGAGGAGAGGAGAGGAGAGGAGAGGAGAGGAGAGGAGAGGGGAAGGGAAGAGAGGAGAGG
>CM053622.1:769041370-769068464 GCA_028646595.1 Phalanger gymnotis
GGAGGGGAGAGGAGAGGAGAGGAGAGGGGAAGGGAAGAGAGGAGAGGGGAAGGGAAGAGAGGAGAGGGGAAGGGAGGAGAGGAGAGGGGAGGGGAGGAGAGGGGAAGGGAAGGGAGGAGAGGGGAGGGGAGGGGAGGGGAGGAGAGGAGAGGAGAGGGGAAGGGAGGGGAGGGGAAGAGAGGGGAGGGGAGGAGAAGGGAGGAGAAGGGAGGAGAGGAGAGAAAAGAGGAGAGGAGGGGAGGGGAGGGGAGGGGCAGGGAGGGGGAAGAGTGATGACAAAGAGGCAGAGAGGAGAGGAGAGAAGAAGAGGGGGAAGCGGAATGAGGGAGAGAAGGGAGAGAGAAAGAAGGATGAGGAGCCGAAAGCAGCAGTCTCAGCCACAGCGTGCGGCCCCCACAGTCCATGGGCTTCTACCCAGATCCCAGAGCGTGCCAAGCCCCTCACCGAACATGCCACCCGTGTAGCCGTTCTTCGTCACCGGCCGCAGCTCGTTCTTCCCCAGCGCAAACTGCTTGTAGTTATCCCAGGCAAACTTCATCATCTGCAAGAAACATCAGGACACAAAACACTTTTGTGAATAACCTCCGCCTCTGGTCCCTTGGAGTGCAGCGCGGTATCAGATTTGGGCAAATATTTGCAGCGAGAATAATTACAAAAATATAAGGAGGCCGTGGGATGGAGACAACATGTACGCAGATAAATATAGACACAGTAAATACAAAGTAATTTTGAGGGGAAAGAGCACTACCAACTGGGGGAAGGGAAGAGAAAAACCGGGGGGGGGGGGCACCTGAGCTGAGCCTTGGGGGATGGGGGGATGGGGGTTAAGAGGATGGGGGGATGGGGGGGGGGACATGGGGTGATGGGGAGATGGCAGGGAGGGAGAAAGCCCTGAACCTCAAGTCAAGAAGACCTTAGTTCAAACCCGACTTCAGACAATTATTAGCTGTGTGACTCTGGGCAAGTCACTTTACCCTATTTGCTTCAGTTGCCTCATCAGTAAAAATGAGCTGGAGAAGGAAATGGCAAACCGTTCTCATATCTCTGCCAAGAAAACCTCAAACAGGGTCATGAAGAGTCAGATATAACTGAACATAGCGTGATATACCGTCACAAATCACCCGGTCCAAGCCTCTCGTGTTACGGGAGGAGGAAACAGCCCCAGAGAGGGTCAATAATTCTTCTGCTCTCACAGAGTTCAGAATTTAAAAGTGTAAGGGCCCTTTGAGATCCTCTGGTGCAGCCTCATTGTACTGAGAAGAATACGGAAGGCCCCCAGGTGGGCCGGCCTGTGCATGGTCACATGGGTAGGCTGAGCCAGAGCAAGGCCATGCTGCGCCTAAGCACACAGGTTCGGGGCTGGGGTTCAAATCCGGGGCTCTTTCTCCCCACCCCCTCTTCGCCAGACTTGGATTTGGGTTTCCTCCCTGGCTGCTGCTCAGATTCCCTGCTCATTTTGTTCCCCAGGCCCCAGGGGAAACTCATTGCTTGACCACGGCTTTGAAGGAGATGAGCAGACGAGAACAGCAGCTCCCAGCCAGCAGCAGCAGCCCCTACCCCAGGCCGGGCAGGCTTCCTGCAGCAGCTCTGAAAGGAGGGAAGGGAGGTAGGCGGCCCTGGGAAGCTGTTACGAGTATAAAAAGGCAGCAGAGAAGGTGGTACAGGGGCGTGCAGGAGGGGGAGGCAATCAGCCATCCTGCTGGAAAATCAAAGACGTGCCAGAGAAGAGGAGGGAGGGAGGGAGGGGGGAGGGAATTAGAAGCAGAAATTTACCTCTGTTTGCTTTTTCAAGGATCTGTCAGTTTAGATATTTCAAAATGGATGGAATATAGTCAGCTTTCAATGATTATCCAGACTGCTGCAGACACAGAGTCTCAGAACATCTTCAGAGCAGGCTGGGTGGGACAGCCTGGGCTCTCAGGCCTGCCCCAACATCTACCTGCTGTACCTCTTTACCTGATGTCCTGTAGGTACCTCAGCTTCAACCTGTCCCGAGCTGAACTCATTACCCTAGAGGCTCTGAACCTGATGCCTGTTTAAAAAAACTTGTTTTAAATTATTTTCAGTTGTTCTTCAGTCGTGACCCCATTTGGGGTTTTCTTGGCAAAGACAGTGAAATGGTTTGCCATTTCCTTCTCCAGCTCATTTTAAAGATGAAGAAATGGAGGCAAACAGTGACTCGCCCAGGGTCACACAGTGTGTGTCTGAGGCTAGATTTGAAATCAGGTCTTCCTCACTCTAGGCCCAGCATTCTATCAACTGTGCTACCTAGCTACCCCTTGAAAATGGTATTTCGATGCAATTGGGATCCTTTGTAATCTAATGTCTTTTATTTTATGCATTTAAAAAACATTCTGAGAATGGATCCATAGTCGGTTTCACTTGATGGCCAACAGAGTTCTCGTTACAAAAAAACTTAAGACCCCCTACTCTAAACCCATGTCTCCCCCAGAATTTCCCATTTCTGTCAAGGATACCACCATTTTTCCAGTCACCCAGGTTCACAATTCAGGAGTCATCCTTGGGAGGCAATGTGATGCAGGGGAAAGAGAAATTAATGTGGTAGGCTCCTCTCGGAGATCTAAGACCTGAATCTGAACCCTAGCACCCACACTGAGTATGTTCCCTCCCCTTTTCTAGCCTTCAGCCTCCTCATATGAGGCATTGGCCTGCACAGCCTCTCAGGTCCCTTGAAGCTCTAAGTTTCTGATTCATCCTATCCCATTATATTCTTACTCATCTCCCCCCATATCCAGCCAAATGCAAAGTCTTGTCAATTCTACCCCCTCAATATCTCCTGCATGACTCTTCTTTTTACTCACACCGAAAGAGATCTATTCTCATGCCTTTATCGCTTCACACTTAGACAATGGTAAGAGCCTCCCAGTTGGTCTCCATGACCAGTCTCTCCAAACAATGCCCCCCATACCTACCAAATGGATATTCCTAAAGCAGAGGTCTGACTGCGTCCCTCACCTGGAGCTCAAGAAGATTTATTGGCTCCCTCAAGGATTAAAACATAATCTTCTTGGCCTTTAAAGACGATCACAGTCTGGTTCCATCCGACCTTTTCAGGCTGGTTCCACATTAGTCCTCCTTACACACTCTACACTTCCACCAAAATGACTCACTTACTGCTCATCATTCATGACTTTTTATTTCCAGCTTCCCGGTCTTCACACAGGCTGCTCGCAAATACCTGGAATGCTCTCCTTCCTTACTTCTGCCTCTTGGAAGCCCAACCTCTCTTCAAGCCTCAACTCCAAGGCAATTTTCTTCAAGCAGCTTTTCAACTTTGTATTTACTATTCTATGACCATGGTCCCCCTAGCAAAGCATAAGCTCCCTGGGGGCAGGGACTAGCTCACTTTCCTATTTGTATACTTAGCACCTACCATAGTACCTCACCTTATGCTCACTGGTGCCAAGGCATCTTCTTCCAAAACTGCCTTGTATTTACCACGTATATATTTTAAATGTACTTATATGTGCACATGTGGTTTTCCTTGATAGAATATAAACTCCCTGGGGGCAGGAATCATTTTATTTTTGTTTTTGTATCCTCAGCTCCTAACACAATGCCTGGCACATAATAAGAGCTTAATAAATGCTAACTGATTAATAAATGCTTTGCCACGGAATCCTTAATTTAGACCTGGAAAGAACCTTAGAAGGCTGTCTGGTCTAACCCCGCCATTTTACAGATGAGAAGCTAAGCCACAGAGAGGTTAAGGTCACACAGCTAGCAGTCTATGAAGTCCACATAGATTGTTAATAGTAGACCCTAGGTCTTCCAATCCCAAATCCTGTACATTTTCCACATTACTATGATTCTCTGGGAAGGAGAGGGGATGAGGATATAGTGGGAAATATAAGTGATAGAAAAATAAAACATAACCAATATGATATAAATGTCAGTTGTCATCATTTTCACGATCTCCAATTTACAGATGACAAGGACATGGGAAATTACTTGCCACTGCCATGCAGCAAGTTTGTTGGAGGCAGCAACCAAACTAGAACCCAGGTCTCTTTCACTATGACTTGGAAGTGAGAGGCAACTAGTTGGAGGCCAGCCTAGAGCACATGGCAGTGAAAGCTTGAGAAGATGAGATTGGAAGGGTACAGAGGGATCAGGTTATGGGGAGGCCTTGAATGACCAGCAGGGGAGTCTGAATGCAGGAGGACTGTACCAGAGACTCAGAGCTACAAAGGTCCATCTAGCCCAACCTCAACATTTTATATATGGGACCCAAAGAGATGTAGTGGCAGATAGGGAGTAAATCTTAAAACCAGTATGTGAACCTGGATCCCATAACTCCTAATCTAGGCCCCAGTCTCTTCATTTGTAAAATGAAGGGGTTCCACTACAAGATGAAGAAGATACAGTTGGATGTCAGTTTGTCTGAAAAAAATATGAGGGTTTCAGTAGGGGTCATCGGCTTCAATATGGCAGCCAAGAAAGTTAATATGGTCTTAGGCTACATTATCAGAGGTGTTTTTTTGAGTTGCCATATTTTCCAGAAACATTACACACTGTCCTCTGCCCAGCCCAGACCACATCTGTAGCACTGTGACCAGTTCTGGGCAACACATTTTAGGAAAGACTCTGACAAGCTGAAGAATGTCCAGAGGAAAGTGACTAGGATGTCTAAGGGCTACAATTGACTGAAGGAACTAGGATCATTTTAGCCTGGAGAACAGATGGCTTGGGAGGCCAAGGAGGCACATGTTTGGGTCCCAGAGGGCAGAAATAAGAATGATGAATTGAGGCAGGCCTTGGACTTGGTGCAGTGGAAAATCTTGATGTCCTAGAGTAGAATGACTGCTTCCAGAAGCAATGGGGTCCCCCTCATTGGCGAGGGTCTACTTGTCCCCTCTCTGAAAGAAGGAACTCTTTTTTTCCTTTGGGGGATGGTCCAGATGGTCACTAAAGTCCTCTCTAACTCTGAGACTCTATGATTCTGTGACTTAGATGATCTCTGAGGTCACTCTCACCTCTCAGACTTATGAGGTTGTGACATTTAGGGCCAGAACACAGAAATAAAGGCTGCTCTGTCTCTGTCTATCTCTGTCTCTGTCTATCTCTGTTTCTGTCTCTCTCTGTCTCTGTCTCTCTTTCTCTGTCTCCTCTCTCTCTCTCTCTCTCTCTCTCTCTCTCTCTCTCTCTCTCTCTCCTCTCTCTCTCTCTCCCTCCCTCCCTTGCTCCCTCCCTCCCCCCACCCCCAATGTAGATATTTAAACAGAAGGGGCACAAAGCTCCCAGTGGCAGAGACAGACTGTACAGCAAGCAAGAGAACCCAGATACACCCTTCAGAAACAGCTTCATCTTTTTCTCAAACAATGAAGCTCAAGCTTCTCTTTAGAATGACAAGGGATCTTGGAGATGAAAAATATTTACTAGCTAGAGACAGGCTCACTTTTATTTTTAGATCAGCCTGGTACCTGTCTCCACACTCAGGAATTCTTCAGAAAAGTGACTGAGGCTGGGCAATTAGATGTGCGGGAGAGAGAAGGCATCAAATTTGGAGTCCAAAGATGTGGCTTCCCCACCTCCAACTTATTGGTTATCTTGGACAAATCCCTTTTCTGCGTCTTAGTTTCTTTGCCTGCAAAATGGGGGCAATATTTGGACTGCCTGTCCATAAGAGTGTTAGGAGATTTAAATATGACGAAATCTTTCTGTGTAGCCATCTCCATCTCTACCACCTAGAAAATACTTGGCAAACTATGAATGCTTCCATACACAACTAGCTTACCCCAGTATTTCCAAAGAGTAACATGGGTATTCAAATGATTAACAGTCTAAGAGGCAGTGGTGGTATCACGGATAAAATACTGAACTTTACAATTGGAAAGAACTGGGTTCAAATCCTGCCTCTGACACTTATTATCTGACCCAGGGCAAGTCAACGATTTTCTCAGCTTCAGTTTGCTCATCTTATAAAATGGGAATCGTAATAAAAATAACACCAACCCTACAGGATTATCGTGAGGGTCAAATAAGATAATGTTTAGAAAGTGCTTTGCAAACCTTAAACCACAATAGAAATATGGACTGCGATGGTAATTATTTTTAAAGAGATTCTGTAAACCTTAACGTGTTTATATAAATGTCAGCTATTTATATTACCACCCCTCTGTACCAGTGTAGACGGCAACCTTTCCAAGCCTTAGGAGATTCTTCAAGAGTTTCCATGGCCCTCCAAAATGTCATCGCCTGCTGGCCAATTTTTTGGTGATGAACCTCTCCAGGCTTATTGCCTGGTTGCCCAAGTTGGTCCTCAGATAATAGCCAAGCTCCATCCCCCCAGCCTGTACCCAAGCCTCAGTGCTTGGGTCCAGCTCCCAGAACTTAGGCTTCGTTGGCCCATTTTTGGAGAGTTAAGGATCACCTTCCCACAGTGATGAGGCATGGGGGTGGGGAGACCTTAGTAGAAGAAATATCAGCTACCACTGAAATCAGTAGCTAGCTGGAGCGTTGAACTTGGAGTCAGAAGTCCTGAATTCAAACTTTACCTTAGATACTTAACAGCTATGTGATCTTGGGTAATCTCATCCTGTTTTCTCATCTGCAAAATGGCAGTGATAACAGCATCTGCCTCACAGGGTAGTGGTGATGATCTAATGGAATAACACATGCAGGGCTTTGCAAACCTTAAAGGACTCTATAATGATATCATCGTTGTCATCATACAGTACATCTGTTCACTTCAACCAGATACTTGTTTTAAAAGAAGAAAACAGAAGAGAAGTGAGAACTATAGCAAGGGTGGCTTTGGGTCTGTCAGAACTGACCCGGGCACAGCAAAGCAGGGAATCCTGCTTTTAGGGAATCCTGTAGACCGGAGGGGGAAGGGCTGAATTATGAGATCTGGGCATTGGAAAGGACCTTACAGCATAGAACATTAAAGTCAAAGTTGGGAGGGGCCTTAAAACAAAGAATGTCAGAGCTGGAAGGCCCTTAGAACACAGGATATCAGAGCTAGGAGGGCCCTTGGAACACAGGATGTCAGAGCTGGGAAGGCCCTTAGGACACAGGATGTCAGATCTGGGAGGGCCAGAGGACACAGAATGACAGAACTGGGAGGGCCCTTAGAACACAGGATGTCAGAGCTGGGAGGGCCCTTAGACCATGGGATGTCAGAGCTGGGAAGGCCCTTAGGACACAGAATGTCAGAGCTGGAAGGCCCTTAAGACACAGAATGTCAGAGGTGAGAGAGGCCTTAGAATATAGAGTATCATCAAGAAAGGCCATAGAACATACTATGTCATAGTTGGAAGGGCATTACAGAACATTAGCTCTAGAAGAAACCTTAGAACTTGAAATGTCAGGGTTGAAAGGGTCCTTAGGGCCCACTTAGTCCTAACCTCCACGTCTTACACATGAGAAGACTGAGGCCCACAGGGAGGAACACCTGCTCCAAAGGTCACCCATTAAATCAGTGTCAAACCTGTGTCCTGATTCCCACCCCCAGGTTCTCTCTACCCCTCCATCCCAGTCCTGTTGAAAAGAGAATGAAGCTCTTTTTTTCCTTTAGCATAAATTCTATAAACAGGCCCAGCTGTTAGTGACCCACAGAAACAAGAGTTACCATTTCAGGGCCAGAAAGCAACCCACTGGTGAAATGGCTTTTTCGGATCATTAAGGACAAACATTCACACCACGAGGCAACCTCCTTGGTATGTCTCAGCGGGGATACCAAGGGTCCAGTGGTTTGCAGAGAGGAAATGAGAGAAGAATATAGGTTTTAATGCCCCATGATTCGAATGACTACATAGGTAGGCTGGCTAGAATGTTTGTTTGCTTTTCCTCCAGAAACCACTAACCCTCGGTTCAGCTCGGCATAGCAACTGGCACACAGTGTTAGGGGTAGAAAATGGCCTACGTTACATTTCTCTATCCACAACCATCTATCAGAGAAGCAGGAAAAAGGGGTTTTTTTGGCCTGAAGAGAATTCTTGGCTTCACCAGATGGAGGTCTAGGATGTAAAGTCACAGAAAGTTAGGACCAGGAGGGATCTGAGCAGCCGACTAATCCACCTTTGCCATTCTGCAGATGTAGAACAAAGTGACTTGTCCACATTCACCTGGTCAAGAAGGGGCCAATCCTAGCATATGAACTGCTCAGTTCACCAAAAGGGGCATGTATGAACTGGTTAAAAGCAGCCACATCCACCCCAGGAAAGCACCAGCTATCTACGAAAGACAAGACCAGACTTTTCAGTCTGAAGAAGGAAACACAGGTTTACATGAAAACAACAGACGGATTGGGAAAAGAATCTTAACTAGGCAGCTGAGTTAAGCAATCTCCTTTCTTGAGGCTTCCTGGGGAGGTAATGGAATCAATCTTATTTGAAATCTTAGAGTTCAGATTTGATAAGCACCTTCCAAGATTTGCTCAGTGAAGAAAGCAGCAGAATGGATTGGATGACCTAGGTCAAGGGTCCCTTCTGGTTTACCAGCTCTCCAATCCCAAAGCAAGGGGGAAAAAGGGAGGGGATTGTTAGGACCGCGTACACGGCAATTAGTACTAAGTCCCTGTCTATCCTCACTTTTTGGAAGGAACTGGGAATTCTTAAGCCTCAACAGGATGGAGAATCAATTCAATTTCATCTCTTTGGTAATGGAATTACCAAGGCTCTGGTTATAGATCCCTGGAGTCTGCCTTTAACCCTCCCCTCCCAGGAGATCTCTTTCCCAGGTTATCCCCCCAAATGAACCAGGGGAACGTCAGTAGGACTCACCACCAAAGTTCAGTTCCAACTTGTCCTGGAAATAGAAAGTTGTGACCTGATGCTATTTCTCGAGTCCAAGCTCCTACACGGCCACCAGCATGAGAGGGAAGACATGCGCATAGCCGGCATTTTCTACCGAAGCTGTCCAAATATTCCTTGGTCTGCTGATCATCTGAGTCTTAAGTTCTAGTCTCAGCTCTACCACTAACAAGCTATGGAACTTGGACAAGTCCCATAGCATCTCTGAGCCTCTGTTCTCTCATTTGTAAGATGAAAGAATGGGACTTTATGACTTCTAAGCTTTCTTCCTGACCTAGCATTCATCTGTGCAGGGAGTGTTGTGTTCTGATATTACACATTCAAAGACTCCCTCCCACCTTGGGACATTCTAGGTTCTAAGGCCCCTCAGAGTTTTGATTCAGTTAAATATGGTACAATTTATTAAATGGCTACTAGTTACCAAGCATTGTGCTAGGGACTTGGGATACAAAGACAAAAACAAGGTACTCCCTGCACTCAGTGGGGCTTTTATTCTACTTCTAGGTCTGACATTCTAGGTTCTAAGGTCCCTTCTAGACCAAATATTCTACAGCCTAAGATCCCATCCAGGTCTGACATCCTGTGTTCTAAGGCCCCTCCCAGCTCTGACATCCTGGGTCCTAAGGGTCCTCCCAGCTCTGACATCCCCTTTCTAAGGCCCCTCCCAGCTCTGACATCTGTGTTCTAAGGCCCCTCCCAGCTCTGACATCAGTGTTCTAAGGGCCCTCCCATCCCTGACATTCCATGTTCCACAGGCTCTCCCAACTCCAACATTGTATGACTAAGCAAATAAGACTACTTGGCCTTCTATATCCAGCATGAAATTACTCAGGCTTTGAAAACACATTCATCCTTGGAGCCTAAGTAACTGGCACTAGAACCGCAACCTCCTATAAGCTGTACTCGGGTTTGCATTAATCAGACAGCTCAGTTCTGGTTTCCTTTTCATTTTTCTAAGTCTGTGATGATGGATGATATGCCCTGACACTACAGGCTTTTTAATAAGAGGTTTGCAGTGTTCTCCCACTCCTACAAGACTGAATTTTATGGGATGCGGAGGACATTTCTATGACAGTTGCAGAACCTAAGAACTATATTCTTGAAGAGATTTCTGCACTGCAATAAAAAAGAAAATTCAGCCATGGGCAAGGATAAAATAGTGAGCGATGGTCTTCGGAATTGTGGAAACACCAAAGTGGCTTTACAATGGCAACCGGCTCAGGCTCAGCTACCCTGGCGGACTGGAAAGGGAGCCAGCCTGGGGTTCTAGCCTGAAGCCCACCACTGACTTTGGCTTGTGGGGAACTCACTTCTCCCTCAGCCACAGTTTCCTTAGCTGTAGAATAAGAAGCTTTTTCTGTTCTCGCGGCGTATTAGTGATTCCTCTCCCTCCTACCCCAAAATGACTCCTCCTTTTGGATTCATATCCTTGGCTACATGTTTCATATCTCCAGGAGAATGTAAGCTCCTTGAGGGCAGGGTTTCTGTCTCTGTGGCTCTAGCATACAGCACAGTGCCTAGCATCCAATGAGCATCCAGTAATAAGTGGTGTGTGGATTGAACTGAGCAAAGTAGATTGAGCTAGAAAATAATATCCCACAGGACTGCATTTCTCTGACATTCTAGGTTCAAAGAGCCCTCCCTGCTCTGACGTCCTGTGTTCTAAGGGTCCTCCCAGATCTGACATCCTGTGTTCTAAGAGACATCCCAGCTCTGACATCCTGTGTTCTAAGAGCCCTCCGTACTCTGACATTCTGGGTTCTAAGAGCCCTCCCTGCTCTGACATCTTGTGTTCTAAGGGCCCTCCCTGCTCTGACATTCTGGGCTCTGAGGGCCCTCCCTAGCTCTGACACCCTGTATTCTAATGGCCCTCCCAGATCTGACATCCTGTGTTCTAAGGGTCCTCCCAGATCTGACATCCTGTGTTCTAAGGGTCCTCCCAGATCTGACATCCTGTGTTTTAAGGTCCCTCCCAGCTCTGATATTCTAGGTCCTAAGAACCCTTCCCAGCTCTGACATTCTGTATTCTAAAGTCCCACCCAGCTCTGACATTCTGTGTTCTAAAGTTCTTTCCAACTCTGATATTCTCTATTCTATGGTCCCTCTCAGCTCAGACAGTCTCTGTTATAAGACATTTCTCAGTTCTCACATTCTATAGAATTCTAATTAGACAGATGCAGATAGAGAACTTTGAGGTCCTGAAATTTTAGCTTAAAAAAAGAAGTTAAATTCTCCAATTAAGACTCACCAATGTTTTCCTGCAGCTTGATTTTTGATCTAGTATTTTCTCGCCACCTCCCCTACCCCTGACACACAAATAACCAAATTTCCCCTCTCCAACTCCACAACTCTGATTTCTATCAACACTGAATTCTCTCTTTCCTGATTACTCCCTTGGACCAAAGGCCCTCCCCGCTGGGGCATATAATGTCCCATCATGAAGACGGCAGCTCCCGCAGAGCAAGACAACAGCCCTTTTCAGAGAAGGGGCAAGGGCTGAGCTAGCGACAGGTTACTGGGAAAATGGTTCTGAAAAATCCCTTGGCTGTGTATTTTTCTCCTTGGCCCCAGCTGTGGCAATGACAGCTAATCACTCTTCAGGCAATCTCTAAGATAAGACCCTCAGATATTTCTTATGAAAGGCCCCTGTGAGATCCCTGTCAGTGATGGGGCCGTATAGACTAGAAGAGAGAGAAAGTCATCCCATCCTCCCATCTCTGAGCGCAGTAACTGCAGTAACTGAGCATTAAATGACTTCAATGGGGCTCTCGGGACTGAGAGCTGGAGACCCCTTTGGCTGTTTTGTTAACAAGAATGCCAAGTCACAATCTTCTCATTCTTAGGATAAATAAAGATAACCAAGATAATAAATAATTATCGCCATTATTAATAACAGCAGCTGTTTGGCATGACAGATGCTCAGAGATTGCCAGAGCACTTGGAGTTAGGATGAACTGGGTTCAAATTCCCTCACTTGAGGCAGGCTATGTGAACCTAGACAAGTCACTTAACCTTCACTCCGGCTTTCCCTGGATTCACGTTAGTCACGGACGAGAGGTGACCTGCATTGATAGAGGAAATCCCCAAGAGTCACAGATCCTTCATCAACTCCAGGGGTTCTTAACCTGCTGTCTGTGAACTTATTGGTTTTTTTCTTTAAATAGATCATATTAACTACATTTCAATACAATTGGTGCTTTTTGTAATACTATGCATTCTACTTTATGCATCTAAAAACATTCTTTGGAGAAGGAGTCCACGGACTTCATCAGACTGCCAGAAGTATCCAAGACATACAAAAAGGGTTTCTACAATAAATGACAATTTACACGGATCTGTCGACAGAGCTTGTTGGTTATAAAACACTTTCACACGTTATCTGATTCAATCCTCACTGACTCCCTATGAGGTCGATGGATGATGAGAGCAGTCAGTCAACCATCAGCCGATAAGCATTTACTAAGCACCTACTGCATACTGGGCACTGAGTTTAAACAATAGGAATACTGAGGCAGGAAAAGAGCCAGTACCAGCCCCTGAGGAGTTCACAACTGAATGGAGGAGACAACATGCAAATAACTAGTCCCATAGGAGACATGTGCAGAGTAAATGAAGGTCATCTCAGAAGGAAAGGCACCAGCAACTGGAAGGAGTGGGAAGGGCCTCTGGCAGATTTGGAATAGGTGGTCATGGATTCAAATTCTGACTTTGCTATTTGCTACTTGGGTGAGCTCAGGCAAAGCACAACATCTCTGCACCTCAGTTTTCTCACATGCAAAGGCAAGGGGCAGGGGACTGGCTAAGATGTTCTCCCCGTTCTCTTTCCAGATTTAACTCTATGATCTGTTTTCCAAATGAAGAAATGGGAGTTCCAAGAGGGGAAGTGATTTACCCAAGGTCAAATGGCTAGTTAAGTGGTGGACCCAGAACTTAAATTCAGGTCTTTGGGACTTAAAAGTTCAATTCTTTTTTTTTTCCTCTGAGACCAAGTAGCATCGGGTTTCTTTCCTTAAAATGTTGAATTCCAGGAAGATTTCAAAGACACATGAGACAATTTATGTGAACTCATGCACAGCAGACTCAACAAAGCAACATACATAATGACTACAATGATATAAGCAGAAAGAAAAAAAACACCCCAAACCTGAATGTTGTATAATTCTAATCACTAAGCTTGGCCCCAGAGGAGATAAGATAAAATGAATCCCCATCCCAACTTTGCAGAGGTGGGGAACTATGGGTGTAGAACAGTATATATACTGTCAGATTCAGTTGAGGCATCATGTGACATTCTAGGTTCTAAGATTTTTCTGGTTTTTTCTCTCTTTTTTATTCTTTGGTTTTTTCCCCAGTTTTTTTTCTTCTTTATTACAAGGGATGGCCTGCTAGGTAAGGGGGAGGCATATTTATAAATGAAGGTGATATGAAAATAAAAATATCCACAAATATTTTAGAGGTAAATTCTATTCAACCTCCTAACCAGAGAAACTGCTCTTTTTCTTTCTTTGGATGAGAGGAAGATGCTAGGTTTCCATTTATAAACTGGGGGTGTTTACAGTAAAGATCTGAGCAAAAAGGCTCACTCTGAGACTTGCCTGCCAGTTCTGCCGGGCATGGTTTAAAATGAGTGAAAAAGATGAGATTCATTAGGCCAAATCTAAACTCTTATCTCTCTTCACCCCTGTCCAGACAGGAGAGTCATTCGAGGAGAATGCCCTATTCAGATAGTGATGAAAGAAAGTTGGAGCCGGAATATTTCCAACGGACAGAGATTTCAATGCAGAACTGTGCCCACGTGCTGAGATCAGGCAGTTTAGACCCTTACAAAGTTTGAATCCATCTGAGGTCACAGAGACAGCCAATGGAAAAATCAGAGTCACACGTGTTCCTCTCTTCCTGGGAGCCCAAAACAATTTAAAAATGCAGAGCATTTCCAAACAGTTCTTTGATGAATTCTGCCCATCTCTGCAATGATAATTAACAGATGCCTGGGAGATGGAATTTAAATATGCCAATCAGGCCACCTCAGAAGCTTAACACAAACATTGTTCAGAGTGATTATCTTTACAAGAGAGCCACTTTCATGGGGTTATGACAAACACCAACTCTCACATTACTGATGGCTTGTTGCCCCTGAACTCACTGGTGTCCCCCACCTAGCCAGCCCTCCAAAATACTCATATTGAACTGAACATTCCATTAGCGTTACCTGAGCTGCAAGAATGCTCAGAGACCATGGAACTTGAAATCTCTCATTTTACAAAAAAGGAAACTGAGGGACAGAGGAAGGAAGTGTCTTGTTTAGGGCCACACAGGCAAAGCTGACCCTAAACCCAGGTCTTCACATTCCAGATCCTATGCCCTCTCCTTTATATCATGCTGTCACTCTTTTGAAGAGAAGGGCTGCTTTTTACATATACACACCAATTCCTTTGGATGAATAGAGATGAATGTAAAGTCTTACATTTGGATTCACAAAATTGGTTTCTAAAGCATAAACCCTGGAACCACATACATAATAATTACCATAATGGAAAGGAAACCACTAATAGGTGACTAAATGCTGATTAAATGCAATGACCAGTCTTGGTCTGAAGGACAAATGAAGAATCAATAGGGAGAGGGAAGAAGGGCTTCTTGGCCAGGTATGACAAATGTCTCTTCCTACTCCGATCCAATTTCCACTCAACTGCCAAGGTGATTTTCCTAAAGCTGAGGTCACTCCCTTGCTCAGTAAACCCCAATGCCTCTAGGATCAAGCCCTTCCCTACCTTTCCAGTCTCCATATACTTCTTTAGTCTCCTCCATACACTCTAGAGTCCAGTAACACTGTCCCCTTTTCTCTCCTTCCTCACTTCTGCCTCTGGGCTTCCTCCAGCACAGCCCATATCCCACTTCTGCAGAAGGCATTCCTAGTCCCATCTCTGCCCACCTCCAGTGCTGGTGGTACCTGTCCTCCAAGATTACCTGACAAGTACTCTACATAGATCTCACCTGCGCACAGCTATTTGCACACTGACTTTGGCAGGGACCATGGTCTTTGCTTTTCTCTGTCTCCCTAATGCTTGGCGCAGCTCCTGGCCCAAAGTATTTAGTGAATGCCCAAAGGGCTGACTCCTATCTGCATGACCACTCTTTCTTTTTGAATGGCTCATCAGGCTTGATACCCAACAAGTGAGTATTCCTGAAGGCTTGGTCTTGGACACGCTTCTCTTCATCTCCAATACCCTCTCCTGGTGTCCCCATTAGATGAGAGATGACCTCTCATCTCTATGCACATGACCCATGGCTCTCTCCCCAGAGGTTCAATCCCATGTCACCAACTACCTATTGGACATTTCAAATTCATCATCCCAGAGATGTGGCAAACTTAACACGTCCAACACAAACTAATTATCTTCCCCCCAAACCTTCTACCTCCTCTTCCACACTTGCTGATTTCTGTCCAAAGTCCCACCATCTTTTGAGTTGCCCAGGGTCATGACCTCAACATTCTCCCAGACTCTTTATATTGACCTTCACCCCACACATTTAATCAACAGCCACATCTTGTCATTTCTCCCTTCCCAACACCCCTCACAGCTGATCCCTTCCCTCCACTTGTGCGGCCACCACCTTTCACTTGAATTGTTGCAACAGCCTCCAAATTAGTCTCCTTGCCTCTGTCTCTCCCTGGCTCCAGTCTATTCTACAGACTGCTGCCACACTCCACCAACTGCAGCTGCTGCCTTTTGTCTCTGGAATGATATATAAACTCTGTTTGGCTTGCAAAGTCCTAGAGAACCTGGCTCCAACCTAGCTCTGTGACCTAACTGGACATTTCTTCTCCTCCCACACGTTGTGATCCAGACAAAGTGGCATTATCTTTCTGCTCCTCATACACACTCCAGCTCCCATTTCCAGGCCTTCTCATTGGCCTATCCCACATGCCTAGGATCTTTCCTTACCTTTACTTCCCAGAGTCTCTCTCTTCCTAGAGGAAATGGAAAGTGCTCTTGGCCTACAGTCAGGAAGGCATGGGTTCAAATCTAGCCTCAGACACTTACTAGCTACATGACCCTGGGCAAACTCCTTCAATTCTGTCTGCCTTTTTTCCTGGGAATAATGGGAATAATGATAATACTTCTCTCTCAAGGTTGTTGGATCATATGAGATTTTTGCAAAGTGCTTAGCATAGTGCCTGGCACATGTAAGGTTCTTAATAAATGCTTATTTCCTTCCTTCTCTTTCTTCCTTTAAGATTCAGCTCGAGCATCACCATCTGTATGAAGCCTTTGCTGACTCCCTTATCTGCAAGTGCCCTTTCTCCCAAACTACCTTGTATTGAATAATTTTATATATTTTATTAATTTGATATTTATACTGCACATAATTTTATGGATTTGTTCCCCAATTAGAATGTAGTCTCTCTGTGAGTAGGGATTGTTTCATTCTTTGTACTTAATTGGTGCTTCAATGGATACTTGTTGGTGGATTAATTGCCAAAGGTCACACAGCCAGCAGGTGGCAGAGCTTGGATTAGACCCCAGCTCCTCCAACTCCCAATCTCGTGTCCTCTCTGTGTGATATACATATATGTGTATCATATATATATATATGTATATATATGTATATATACACACATATGCATGTATGTATGTATGTGGAAATCTATTGATCTGTTTGGTAGGTTTTGC
Source organism: Phalanger gymnotis (assembly GCA_028646595.1). Taxonomy (NCBI): domain Eukaryota; kingdom Metazoa; phylum Chordata; class Mammalia; order Diprotodontia; family Phalangeridae; genus Phalanger; species Phalanger gymnotis. Next base: position 769,057,824 of record CM053622.1, read on the forward strand.
TTAAATTCATATTTGTTTAAAAGGAAGGAATAAAGAGAGAAGTAAAGGACAATATAAGAGGAAGGAGGAAGAGGAGAAAGAAGAAGAAGAGGAGGAGAAGGGATAGAAGAGAAGGAGGAAGAGGAGGAAGAAGAGGAAAAAGAGAAGGAAAGGGAGGGGACAGAAAGAGAAGCTAGATGATTCTGAATACTAAATGACCAACTGAAAAGTATGAGAAAAGTTGCCCTTCTTTGCCAAGGTAAGCATGTAGGATACTGTATATATGCACAAGCCAAATTAGATGTGTTATCTGATTTTACCGAACTGCTTTCTCCTTTATTCTTTGTTATGAGAGATGGTTCTCTGGGTAAAAGAATAAGGAAGGACATATTTGGAGATAAAGATATAAAAACAAAAGACAGAATTTTTTAATCACTTCTTAACTACAAAATGAGAGAGGCATGTCTCCTCAGCAGAAATCTGAAAAAGATCAGGGGGTTTTAGTGGATGGCAAGCCCTATATAGAACAGAGTATGAGGCACAGCAGCTGATAAAGCTCATTCAGTCTTGATTAGGCTCCATTGTTCAGGCTCAGGAAGATGAGAGTTTTACTGTCCTCCGCCCTGCCCAGATGGCATCTGGAGCCCTGTGTTCAGTTCTGGGTACTGCATTGTCAGAAGGACATTGATAAGCTGGACAGTGCCCAGAGAAAGAGAACTAGGATGATCTAGAGCCCCGGGATCATGTCATATAAAGATCAAATGTAGGAATTACATTTAACTTACAGAAGAGAAAGCTTAGGGTCTGCCTATAAACTGTCTGCCAGAATGTGAGGGGCTGTCACCTTGAAGAGAGACTGGACTCATTCTGCTTGGCCCCAAAGGGCAGATCTAGGAACAAGGGGTCAAAGTCATCAAGAGGTCAATTTGGGCTTGAGGTCAGGAAAACTTCCTAGGAATTGGCACTGCCCACAAGTAGAAAGAGCTGTGGTGTGAGGGGGCGGACTCCTGCTCATTCAGGCCAAAGCTGGATGGTCACTCAATGGGTATGTTGTTCCAGGATGGGCTGGACTAGGCAGCCTCCGAGGTCCCTTCCAACTCTGAGATCTTGTGACTCGGTGAAAACCAGTAGGGGGAAGAGGCTGTGCACAAGTGGCAATGATCGTGTCTGACCCGGAAAAGTGATGCCCTACTTTCTCTACCAGGGATCTTAAAAAAAAAAGGAAGAATATAACATTCACCTCTCTGTCTCTTTCTTTCACTCTCTGTCTCTGTCTCTCCTCACCACCCTCTCAGAAGGCAAGAGAACCCTACAACATGGATCAGGAGGACGCAGTAGCAAGAACACAGGAATGAGAATCAGCAGGCATGGAAAGTCAGGCCTATTGGCTCTGAATGTGACCTTACATAGAAAGTATCATCCTTCTAAGCCTCAATTTCTCCATCTATAAAATAAAGAAGTTCAGTTTTGTTTCTAAGGTTCTATCTAGCTAAAATATCCTCTAAGATCCCTCCCAACTCTGACATTCTCTGTTCTAAGGCCCCTTCCAGCTCTGACTTTCTGTGTTCTAAGGCTCCTTCCAGCTCTGACATCCTGTGTTCTAAGGCCCTCCCAGCTCTGACATCCTGTGTTCTAAGGGCCCTCCCATCTCTGACATTCCTTCTAAGGTCCCTTTCAGCTCTTGTGTTCTGTATTCTAAGGTCTCTAACATGTTCAAAAGGTGTACTGCAGCCCTAAAATTCTATGATTCTAAGATTCCCATGGAATGTGATGTCATTTAAAAGATGAGAGGAGAATATGGTCAATTGTTATGGGGAAAAAATGATTTTATCTTGTGGGGGAGTGGGTGTGGGGGAAAGGAGCATTACCCAGAGCAACATCAGCTGGAAAGAAAGCCTCTGCAAGTACTCCCACTGTCAGAGTAGGGCCATTTTTCATCCTCCGGACTTGGCCGGCGTCCCTCAGAATAGCTTTTTATAAGACCATGATGGGAAAATGGCTAAGACAGAAGAAGGTTTCACTCCTTCAGCCTGGAACTACAGAAACACATATGTCTCGGGCACAAAAGGCCGTTACTAGGCAACGTACAAAAATGAACAGCATTGATAATCCATTCTCAAGTAATGGCTTTTATAATTAAAGATTACTGTAAAGCTGATAGATCCCAACAAACAGAGTCATTCAGAGACCGGCACCTAATTCTTGCCTTTATGACATCTCCACTGTGGTCAAAACATGGACTTACTACTTCCACGGGCAAACAGGCAATGAGGTCTTCAAGTCAAAGGACCTGGGTTCAAACTCAGACTCCCTGTGTGATCTTGGGCCAATCATTTCCACTCCCGGTGCTTCAAAGGTCTAATGTTTATAAAGCGATCTCACATATCCTTTCTCATTTGGATCTCACGATAACTTCAGGAGGTAGGTACTAAAGGCATCATTAGCCCTGTTTTACAAATGAGGGACTGGGATGTTGGGACTCTGAGGGGTACGCAGCTAATAACTGTGAGAGGTAGGATTTGAACCTAGGTCTTCCTGATTCTGAGCCCAGGCCTGTAGCCACTCTCCCCAATATTCTCAGAACCTGCTTCCACTGGGTTGTTATGAGGGTTGGTAAGGATTGAAATATTATAGAAACGGGAATCAGTGTTAGTACCAATAAGTCACAAAGGGTAGCTTTGTAAATAATACCTGTGGTAGTAGCCACTACCCCTAGAATTCAGAGGGACCCAGCTTCCCCAAGTACTCACTTAAAATACCAGCATCCCTCTTAGGGTTAGTGATGGGGTTTTAACCTTGTGATTCCCCTTCTCAAAACTGGCCTCTGGCTCCCCCAATCGTCACATTCGAGGCCTAAATCTGGTACTGCCTGGCCTCCATCTGTCCTCCCATCCCCACTTATGCACATGCCAGCCAGACTGGACTACTCGCTAGTGCCTATACACAACCCTTTGTCATACCTCTGTGTGACTTTGCCTAGAATGCCTTTTCCCCTTCTCTCCCACCTGGTCCCAACACCTTCACTTACCTTGGCCTATCATTCAAGGCCCACCCTAAATGCCCAGTCCTCTTCAAATCCCAGCCCCACCCTCGGTTTCCCTACCTAGGGAACGCCCCTCTGCCCGGAGGGCAGGGCCATGGGCTGCTGGGCCTCCATTGGAGGAGGGGACTCAGCACAGTCTTCTCCCCATTTCCCACCAGCTACACCCCTCCTCTCTGAGACCCCTTCCTCCTTTACAAAATAAATGAATGGGATTAGATGGTCTCTGAAATTCCTTCTGGCTCTAAATCCTGTGATTGATTCTGAGTATGACGGGCTGGTAAACTCTGCCACCATTATGTCCAATCACGAGATATGTATCTTCCCATACGAGTCCCTCGCATCTCGGCCCCTGCCCCGAGAGCCCTCACCTTCTACTTTAATCAAACGGCGTTTGACGATTTCAGCATCATCCTTCAGCCTCTCTCATTGTCCCCTAATAGAATCTGCAGTCTCCAGCTCTCCTGTCTCTAGCCCGGGCCAAAAAGCTTCTGTCATTCCCATATGTCCGAGCCCATCTTAAATGGATGGCAAATGGAGCCTGCACTCGGCCAAACTGCAAATGTGGGCCAGAGAGGGCCTGGATGCATTCTGCCAAGCTGCAGAACAGAGGGAATCTGCCAGTGGGACCTTTGTTTAGGAAGAGCCCTCGGGTGAGTGACTTTCCACAGCGGATGGGAATGGGCGGGTGGGGCCTCTGTTGGGGGGAAGTGTTTTACAAAGCCTATTTCATCAAGCAAGCTACAGTATAGCTTTTTCCATGTTGTTGTTGTTCAGTCGTGTCTGACTCTTCCTGACCCCATTTGGGGTTTTCTGGGCAGAGATACTGGAGAGGTTTGCCATTTCCTTTTCCTGCTCATTTTACAGATGAGGAAACTGAGGCAAACAGGGTGAAGCGACTTGCCCAGGACCATACAGCCAGTAACTGTCTGAGTCTGGATTTGAACTCAGGAAGATGAGTCTTCCTGAATCCAGGCCCCAGTGCTCTATGCCCTATGTCGCCCCCTAGCTGCACCTTCCCCACCCCCCACTCTAGATCAGCACCTTCTCTATAGCTCATAGTCTCACGGGGTTGCTTGCCTGGGGGCACTCAGGAGTCAAGGGACTTATACCAGGCTACACAGCTAATATGTGCATCAGAGGTTGGATTTGAACCCAGGTTTTCCTGACTTAGAAGCCAGCTCTCTAGCTACTACACCCCCCTTTACTCTCTTATTAGTAAAAGAGGAAGCATGACTACAGGGGGGAAACACTGACTTTGGAGTCAGAAGACCCGAGTTCGAATCCCAATTCTGCTACTGAGACCTGGGTCAACATGAGTAAGTTACACTCTCTCTGGGCCTCAGTTTCTTCATATATAAAATGGTCTAGAAGGCACTGAGATGCTTTGTGGCTCACCTTCTGACATTTCTATGAACACTTTAAAGATTGCAAAGCCCTTTACATTAAACTATATCATCTGAGTATCACAACCCTGGAAGATTGGCACTAAAGGCATATTATTAAGAAAACTAGGACTCAGAGAAATGAAATAATTCAGCCCAAAGTCATTCAGCTAGTGTCAGAGGCAGGATTTGAACCCATGCCTTCCTGACTCCAAGTCCAGGGTTCTTTCTACTATGCCAAGAGAACCAGTACTTAGCAAAGTGCCTGGCACATAGTAGGTATTTAATAAATGGCTATATAATACTTCCAATGATATCACTGACAAATGAGCATCCATCCTTTGCCTGAAGGCCTCCAATAAGGCAGAACCAACCACTTCCTAAGGCACTGATTTCACTTTTGGATAGTTCTGATTGGCTGGAAGGTTTTTCCTTAACATTAAGCCTAAATCTACTCCTGCTCGTTGCTCCAGTCTGCCCTCCAGAGGCATGTGGAACAAGTCTCCTCTTTACACAACATGGTAGTCTTTCAAATACTTAAACAACCCCTATCATCTACTCCCATCACCATCCTGCCATCCTGTCTTCCTTGGTCAAAATATTCCCAGTTCCTTTCACTAGTCCTAGTGCAGAGTGGTCTCCATTCTGATCTCCTGTCTCTAGCTACTCTTTAAACAAAGGACTCCAAAATGTGTCTGACCAAGATAGAACACAATGGTACCATCACCTCCCAAACCCAAGACTCCACATTGGCCTCTGGAACCCCACTGCCTGGAGCTTGCCTCTTGCCGGTTGAGCTTACTGTCCATTCAAATCCCTTTAAAGCCCACTTAAATAATAATTATGAAACATCTCCACCCTATCATAGCCGTGAAGTTGATTTTTTGAACCTAAGCATAGAACTTGACCTTTATTTCTATTAAGTTTCATCATATTGGATGTGGCCTAATTCCATCTACATTGGTTCCTAACCTAGTTCTGTCAACATTGGCCAATGGCTTTGATGAAGATGTAGGAAGGATATTTGTAGATATGCATAGGAGATAAAGCCGGGAAGGAGAACTAACAGGCTGAATGGCAGAGTCAAGATTCAAGGAAAGCTAACTACATTCATGGGAAGAAGAGGAACTGATGAAGCTCTGGTGACCTGGAAAGAAGAGGCACAGATGATAGATAGACAGAGAGAAAGAGAGAGAGGGGGAGGGAGAGGCAGATACTATACATATATATATATATATATATATATATATATATATATATATGTTTAATTTAGTGTTATTTTCACTGTACCATAAATCTTGAAATCATGACAAACCACATGGCAGAATGGATAGAGAGCTGGCCTTGGAATCAGGAAGATTTAGGTTCAAATCTGGCTTCTGACAAATATTAAATTTGTATACATATATATGTGTGTCTATACATACATGTGGTATATATGCATGTGTGTATATATATACTTATATAGATATAATTTTCTGCACTTTTTATTTCTAGTTTTAATTGATGGCTGATACTTTCTTCAAGACTTCTCACTCTGCATGCCTCTCCCTTGCATCCTTCTCATCTGGAAAGGACCACCATGTTTCATGAGGTGCCCGGGCCATGCTCCATTCTCGACTCTGCACTCCAGACAACAATCATTAATGGCAGAGCCAAGATTTGAGAAAATCCAGAAGCCCTCCCCCCCATCCTCCCTTGTCAAAATCTTCCTATCACTTCTCCTAAACAACTCCTTTGTACTTGGTTCACTCTCTTCTGTCTTCTCCCATCCCCATCCGTTAGCGTGATCTCTTTGAGGACTGGGCCGGGGGGCTAGCTTTGTGTCCCCCACTGATTACAGGACCTTGCATGTGGGAGGGAACGTTTACACCTAAATTCACTTTTCATTTGATGTTGTATGCTATGGTTCTGCGTGAATTCTGTCATGCAGGGATCTTGTCCTACCTAAACTTGGTAGACGTCACGGGGGATAGACCTGCAGGCAGAGGACTAGACGTACAAGTCAAGAAGATTGACGTGTGAATCTCACCTCCAACAACTGATTCATGGCATGACCATAACAAGTCATTGGGTCTCTCATCCAGATCTATAAAATGTAGATGGTGAAAGCACTGGGAAGAGTGGGAGGATTAAATGAAATAATTTAATGAAACAAGCTCTTTGTAAACCTTAAATTTCTTCTTAAAAGCCAACTTTTTTTTTAAATCAAACTTGCGATTTCATCAGCACAGGGAAATCCTACTAAGGAAACTCCCTTTATCATTGCTGGACTTGAACTCATTTTTCCCTGACCCCAAGGTTGGTGCTCTCTCCAGGTTCCTTATCCATCAAGTGGGGGTGGTAAAACTTGTCTTCCCTATTCCACAGGGGTGTTGTAGAAAGAAGCTCTGCAACCTTAATGCCCTATAGAAACAAGAGCTATCCTTAGGACAACTAAGACAGCAGCAGAGAGACAAAGAACAGAGACCCTAAGCCCCTCCGAAATGGCCACCAGCCCATGACAACCCAGATGGCCCAGAGGGCCATTTAAAGTAGGAACCAGGGGGTTGGCAGAGATGGGGAGAGAATCTGGAACTCCAAATCTTGTGGGAGTGAATATTAAAAACTAAAAAAAGTAAAAAACCAAACAAAAACAAAAAGTTCAGAGGGGGGCAAAACAGCAATTTTGTTACCATCTTATTATTTTAAAACATACTTCTAAAAAGCAAACTGTACGTAATACAAGCTCACAGTTTCTTATATGATTCATTTTTTTGTTCCTTTTGGGATGTTTGTGTTTGTTGATGACTGTTAAGTTCATAATTAAAAAAGAATTAAAAAAAATAAAGTAGGAACCAGCAAAAGAAGAGTTGTTGACTTTACAGCTAAAGCATTTTAATTAAAAACTGGAGCAAGAGGGCTAGGAACACCAAAAATGCACAGAAGTCGCCCTGCGCCAGGGGCCAGAGCTTGGGTTCCAGGCCTGGAATCTGATGCTGAGATTTGATACCCGGATGTTTTTCCCCTCAAGGGCATCAGATTCATAAAGAGCATGTGTGCATATGGGAAAAGTGCCACAAAGGGAGAAGGCAGGACCCAGAGCCAGGAAATGGGCTGGGTAGACCTGCTGAAACATGGGGGCAGTTCACTGATCCTTCCACCCTGGTCTAACTCTACATGAGCCCTGAAGAGAAGGGGCAGCCCAAGCACCAGCTTCTTCATGAAGGCATCTGGATCTCCCAAGGGCCAGTGACCCCTCCCCAGTACACACTCCCTAGAGTGTGCTCTTCTACTTAACTACTTTGTACTTATCTATATTCATTCTCTTTGTACTTACTCTATTTAAAATTGTTAGACATTTTATATTCAAACATATATTTATATTTTTATATTAACTACATTACTACTAACTATATTAACCACTATTAACTATATTAACCACTTTTTGTATTTAATTACCTTGTACTTATTCATATTTGTTCTCTTTATATTTATTCTATTCAATCAATTAGCTATTCAATTATACATTTTTGTATTTAAATTCAATTACCTATTCAATTAGCTATTAAATTATACATTTTATATTTAAATATAAATCATATTATACAATTAATTTATATATCTGTATGTCTACTTGTCTTCCCCACTGAATTTAAGCTCTTTGGAAGGAGGAATTATTTCTTTCACTGTACTTTGTCCCCATGCTTAGCATAGTGCTTGGCGTTTAGTTTTGTTGTTCAGTTGTTTCAGTTGTGTCTGACTCTTCATGACCCCATTTGGGGTTTTCTTGGCAAAGATACTGGAGTAGTTTGCCATTTCCTTCTCCAGCTCATTTTATAGATGAGGAAACCGAGGCAACCAGGGTTAAGTGACTTGCCCAGGGTCACCCTACTAGTAAGGGTCTAAGGCTGGATTTGAACTCATGAAAATGAGTCTTCCCAATTCCCAGCCCAACACTCTAACCACCGTACCACCTAGCTGCCTGTAGCACATAGTAGGGTTGACAAAAATATTTGTTGATTGACTTAACACAGGAAACATCCATGAGGTGAGAGCTCTCTGAAAGAAAAAAACAACAACCCAGAAGTACAGGGTAGGAAGAAATAGAGGGTGTCCCAAAAGTCTTAGTGCAATCTTAAGCTATGAAAGCTCTTGGTAACTGTATAATTCAGTGAGTTCCAATAGCTTAAAATCACATTAAGGGACACCTACATTTTAGGACATCCTCCCTGCTTTCTACACAGTCACTCCCTCTTCTGTCTAGGACAAGAGCCAAACTCCACTGTTTTGAATTTAAAGTCCTTCACAACCTGGCTCCAACCTACCTTTCTAGCTTCTTATCTCTTGTTTCCCCTCACTGAATTGATAGCCGACATTCCAACATTAGGTTTCCATGCTCATGACCCCTACATCTCTGTGCTTTCACAATGTCCTCTATATCTGGAAGGCACCCCCTCCTCACCTCCACCTCTCAGAAACCTGTTTCCTTCAAAGCTCTCCTCGAGCATCATTCCTCAATCCAGGAATCCCCCCAGAAGCCTCTCCACACTGGAAGCTCCCACCAGCCTGGGAATTCCCGTATCGGAAGGACCTTTCAGCCTAGCAGCCTCTCCCTCCAACTGGATGGCTTCCTCCCAGAATCTCCATTTAAGAAGGGCATCCAGGCTAGGCAGGTCTTCATTCCTGTCCAGGCTATGCTCTCAACATCTTCTGGAATGCCCTCCCAGTGGTGTACCTTCAATCCACTGCGCCTCTTTTTCAGCATCCCTTTTTAATGGGTTGTCTTCCCCTATTGGAATGGAAGCTCCCTGAGGGCAGGGACTGCCTTTCTTTCTGCTTGTATTTGCGTCTCTCAGCACACAGTAAGTGCTTAACAAATGCTTCTTGACTGACCACTGCCCCCCACCCCGACTGCTAGTGCCTCCCCTCCCCCAAATCACTTTGTAGTTATTTCCTGTATGTGATTAGGAAATAAATATATATGTACATATATATGGAGTAAATAAATAAATGAAGAGAGAAAGAGGAAGCAAGGCAGGCAGGAAGGAAAGGAGGGAGAGAGGAAGGAAGGGAGGAAGAAAAGAAGGGAAGAAGGAAGGGAGGGAGGAAAGAAGGGAGGAAGGAAGGCAGGAAGGAAGGAAGGAAGGAAGGAAGGGAGGGAGGGAGGGAGGAAGGGAGGAAGGAAGGAAGGGAGGAAGGAAGGAAGGAAGCAAGGCAGGCAGGAAGGAAGGGAGGGAGGGAGGAAGGAAGGGAGGAAGAAAAGAAGGGAGGAAGGAAGGGAGGGAGGAAAGAAGGGAGGAAGGAAGTCAGGAAGGAAGGAAGGAAGGGAAGAAGGAAGGCAGGCAGGCAGGCAGGAAGGAAGGAAGGAAGGAAGGAAGGAAGGAAGGAAGGAAGGAAGGAAGGGAGGGAGGGAGGGAGGAAGAAGGGAGAGAGGGAGGAAGGGAGGAAGGAAGGAAGGACGGATGGACAGAAGGACGTTATCTCCCTCCCAGGCTCCAAGAAGGATCTGTTGGATTTACATGGCATTTATTTTCATTTTCACCTAGACTTGCCATTCTGCTGGTACACAGAGCTTTCTCTTCTCATGCAGATCAGTAATTTATCTGTAACTTATACTAAAACTGCCTAGGCACTGAGAGCATAAGTGATTTTTTCCTGATGTATCAAAGGCAGGACTTGAACCCAGGTCTTATGGACTGAGATCCCCCTAATAGCAGCTCACGTTTGTAGAGTGATGTATAATCACAAGGTACCTCACAACAGCCCTGTGCTGGTAAGCAAAATGGGCTCCTTAGCACTTAGTTCAACAAGTGCCCTTGAAGAGTTTGGCTTTTGTTTTTGCTGAGTAATTCAGTGTATTTCATTGAGCCTTACTAAGTGCTAAGCCCCAGGCCCAAACCCCTATTAGGTGCTAAACCTACGTGGGTCTGGATTGGTAAACTAAAGTGGGGCCCAAGGTGGGGCTAACTCCAGGGACGGCCTAGTTTACATGTCTGGGACAGCAGAGACTCTTAGACCACCTGGGTTTAAGTCCGCCTCTTTGTGACAATTTTAGGTCACGTGGGTGAGTCGCATGTGTGACTCACCCCTGACGCTGACAAAGATATAAAAGCCAGGGGTTGGCCTCTTCTTCCTGGGAGCTCTTTGCCGCAGCAGTGGTGGCGCGTGACTCTGGGCCAGCCCTTGTTCTGAGCTCCTGGGCTGAACCTAGATGTTGGTAACCATGAATTGTATTGGGTCTGTCTGTTTGTAATT
>CM053622.1:769068964-769099024 GCA_028646595.1 Phalanger gymnotis
CTCTCCCTCTCCCTTTCCCTCATCATCTCTCTCTCCCATCCTCCCCCTCTCCCTCCCAACCTCTCCCTACAATATCTCAATATCTCTGTCACTCACAAGGCCCCTTATTCACAGATCTCTTGACTGACTCTTAATTCATCGGGCTGTATGGTATATCCCAGGCTTCCCACTTGGTTCGAACAGCTAACCTGCTGATGTAGAGAAGAAACAGAGGAGCATTGTAGAGCAGACATGTATCCATTCAAAGGCCAGGATCCCTTTGGAGGAAAGAGAGAGAGGGACACCCTGTGGATTTTATCTTGCCAAGACTCTTTCTGTAAATAAGCTAACCTTGGGCTGTGGGCCTGGCCTCTTTCCACTGCTGTCTCCAGTTCACTGGGTCTATTGGCATTCTCCCATAGGCCTCCCTGGCCCCTACAGGTGTGAGTGGGAGGTCCAGGCTGATAGAGCTTAGGTCAGAGAAAGCTGCATGTTTCAGCATCACAAAGGTAGGTATTTAAACCACACTATAGGAAAAATGTTTGTGCCTGCAAGAACTGATTTCTCCTTGTTTTCCTGACTGTAAAATGTGGAGATTTTTCTGTGGAGTTGACATCAGGCTACAGATCTGGTTGCTCAACCGTAGTCTTCTGACTGGATTTCTTCTCCATTATTCTCTTTTAAAATTTTAAAATATTTTTTACTGAAGCTCTTTAAAAAAGTATTCTCCCCATCTCAATAACCCTTCTCACCTAACAACCTTTCCCTATAATAAATAAGTCTGGAGATGCAACCCCACACCCCACCCCTACCCCCAACCCTGAACGTGGACCATTTCTAAAAATGTATGCTTCAGTCTACATCTGGAGTTCACCACCTTTGTGGGAGGCAAGTTTTACCAACAGCCTTTTGCTGACCTGTTGGTCACTGCATCTGTGAGAGTCTGAGTCATTCTCTGGTCTTGGGTCCTTAAATTCTAAGTAAGCATAGCCACAGTGGAGAATACTTTGGACTGGCAGTCAAGAAACCTGAGTTCTAATCCTGGCTCAGACCTGGGGCAAGAATTTTTCTGTCTCCTGATCTCAGCTTCTCCTTTTGTAAAGTGAAGGGCCAGTTCTTTCTTAGACTGAGGGGCTAGTTGGTTAACAGCTAATGAAATGCTTTTTTGGGAGCTTCCATCTTAACTGCAAAACTGGCCTTTATCATGGTAGAAAATACTTGAGGTGCTTCCACCCTCAGAAAGGGAAAGAAGAGCCTGGTCTTAGTGGCTGAAGGACTGAAGACCTGATTGTGATATGGCAGCTGGGGGCCCAGAGACTTCTTCCTGTAGGAATTTGCTTCCACAGTAGGACTGGTCATTCTAAAGTCACTCAAAATGGGATGGATAACAAAGAACCTTTGCTCATGGACCTAGATTCAATTTGAGCAAATATCTAGCTGAGGGGTGGGGTGTGGGGGGGAGGAGGCAGGGAGAAGAGGGGTAAAAGCCTCTCAGTTCAACTTAATGAACACTTACTAAAGTGCCCCTTTCGTATAAGGGTCTATGCTAGGGTTAGTTGGTGGTAGTGGGGGGTTTCAAAGAAGAATATGATGTGGTTCCTCCTCTAAGGAGAGCTTTCGGTCTAGCAGGGGAGCTAAAGCAGTAGGCAATAAAAATACAAAATAGTATGAGATGTTCGTGGAGATACAGGTGGTATCTAGGGAGGGAGAGATCACTACCACAGTCTAGAGTGAGGAGCGTAATCCTAACCAGCTTTCTAGAGGAGATAGGATTTGAGTTGGACCTTGGAGGACAGGTAGAAATAGAAGAGAGAAGAATGTTTCTAGGCATGGAGGTTACCATAGACATATGGCTCAGCATAATATCTTTAAGCTCACGTGAATCAGGTTCAATCATGGAGGCTTCTCAGTAAGTATGGCTTGTGCTCCCAGCCCCAGAGTTTCCTCTGGAGAACATTAGAATTTGGCTAGGTCTATACACACACACACACAAAAGAAAAAAAAAAGTGTTGCATGTTCCTATGCAAGCACTCGGGCTAACAATACAATGAATACAGGATGGATTTTATTTAAACAATGCCGTTTATTCTTCCTTAAACAAACCCACGTTAAGACACTTTCCCAGTGAGTCTCTGCCTTCTCTATATAGGCCTTTAGGCTTCATAAAAAGAAATAACTTGGGGTTTCTAGAGAGTTAAGCAACCTTCCCCACTTTCCCTAGGGACCTACATAGCCCTCTGGATTTATGGCACCTTCTTGGTGTTAAGGCCTCTCTGCTCCCTCTTCTTCCCACCTCCCATGAGGTGAGGAAAGAGCCATTATAGACTCCTTCTCCAGCCCCCTCACAAACTCTCTACACAGTTCACATAACTCACATTACCAGTGAAAGGCAAGGCCTTTCTTCCTTGTTCCCTGATGCTCTGCTTTGTTATTTCATGATAGCAGGTCCTGGGCTTGGTCCAGGAATTCTTCTGCTGTGTCATGCTTGCAGCTTATAATACACCGCAGGCTTATATTCCTTTAGCATTCACTTTGGTCCAGGAACTTTCTCCACCATTGCCTTGGTCTGATGCCATCCTTGATGCAGGGCAATGAGAGGCTTTAGTGTAGGTATTCAGGTTTCCCTCTAAGGAACCTAGCCCATATCTCTGTGTAGCCATGTGAAGGAGTATGGCCTAGTAGATAGGAAGACCCAGATTTGGAGACAGCAACACTTGGGTTCAAATCCTGCCTCAGGATACTATCTAGTTAAACAAGGCACTTCATCAATCATCCTCTGTTTCCTCATCTGTAGAATGGAGAAAATAATACAGCAGCACCCACCTCAAAGTGCTGTCGAGAGCCTCCATTAAGATAATATATGTAAAGTGCTTGGGCAGCTAGGTGCTCAGTAGATAGAGTGCTATGCTTGGAATCAGAATTCGTGAGTTCAAATCCGGCCTCAGACACTTAATAACTGTGTGACCCTGGAAAAGTCTTTTAACCCTGTTTGCCTCAGTTTCCTCATCTGTAAAATGAAGAAGGAAATGGCAAAAGCTCCAGTGTCTTTGCCAAGAGGACTCCAAATGGGGTCACAAAGAATCAGACATGACTGAAATGACCTAACAACAGCAGAGCGCTTAGCAAGCTTTAAAGCTGTGTAAATATCAGTTGTCAATGCTTCTCTTTTCAGAGTTTCTCTGCTGCCTCTGGAGGCCAGGTATAGCCTTCAGCATTGAGTACAGTGCCTGGCACATAGCACTTTAGTAAACATGTTTTCATTCAGTTATTCATTCTAGAGGCAGAGCCTGAGGGTATCACCCAGCTGTATGAAGTTAGCCATAAACTCCATCAGTGTGTCAAGCCGGCCAGACAAAACTCATGCCTTGTCAAGGAAACTTCCTCAACACCAGCAGAGAAATGGACGAGGGCTACCCAGGTCAAGGCAGATCGCATTTAGCCTGGTCAAAGAGATGACCTTGTGCAAGGAATGTTCACACTTGTTCAGGAGAAGGGAAGGAGATGGGGCTCCTGTGATACACTTAGGCATCTCTGCTCCTGGAGATAGCATAATAATCATAGCTAACATTTAAAGTTTGCAAAGCATTTTACAAACCTAGTCTCATTTGATCCTCACAGCAATCCCCATTTAAGGTTGGGGAAACTGAGGCTGATCCAAGTCATGTGACTTGTCCAGGTAGATTTGAACCCAGATATTTCTGACTCTCAAGTCCAATTCTTTACCTCTGCACCACAGATTTGGTTTCCTTTTCCGTAAAATGGAGATAATACTTGAACCTAGTAACTAGGATGGGGAGACTTGTGCTTTCTCTCAGGGTGGCAAGATGGGGAGGGGCATGCTTCCTTTCTATTACTCTTTGTCTTTACCCTCATGGCACCATAAGGGTCCTTCCAGCTTCTTTTCTGGGGTCTACCTTCCATCATTAGGTTCCTCTCCCTTTCTCACTCTTCCACTAACCCCCTTGACTGTTATCTTCTCTCCCCTGGGCTTGCCTCGTATGGCTGCATCCACCCAGGGTGAGCTGTCCTCTCTGCAGCATCTCTTACTCAACTGGTGACATCCCTGAAGCTAGAATTCCCAGTGACTTCCCAGAATTGTTGTGCCACTTTGCAGACCTTACATTGCTGGGGAGATGGAGCTGCCATTGTTAGGCTCTGAAGATTTGTTGCTGTTTATTCACTTCAGTTGTGTCCTACTCTTTGTGACCCCATCGGGAGTTTTCTTGGAGTAGTTTTTACTGGAGTTGTTTTCCATTTCCTTCTCTAGTACATCATATCAGTAATATTTATTCCATTACATTCAGACTGTTTCATTTTAATTGCTTTCTTATTCTCTATCTCTAGCTCTGTCTCTCTGTCTTTCTTTCTTTGTCTTTCTGTCTTCCTCCATCAAATCATTTTACACATGAGGAAACTGAGGCACAGTTAAACAGAGTTAAGTGACTTGCCCGAGGTCACATAGCTAGTATGTGTTTGAAGCCAGATTTCAACTCAGGAAGATGAGTCTTTCTGTCCAGACCCACTGTGCCACCTAGTTGCCCCTTCATTTAATGGCCCTAGGCAAGTATGATTTTGGAGTTCTCAGCACTGTTTTAGGGAGGAAAAAGACTGAATGGGTCGTATTAGTTCTTTGCTACTTCTAATATTTCTTGTTTCTGATAATTAGCAGTAGCTGATATTTCTAGAACATTCTAAGTCTTACTTTATTGGTTTCCAAAAACATAGGCGTAAATAGGCTTCAAGTCACAGACCTGAGGCTTCTTTTATGAGTAGTGTGCTAGCGTTGGGGCATGGGCTTTTGGACAACTATGCTACTGCTCAGAGACTTTTTGTTTTGCATCTTTCCTGGTTCATGGCCACAATCCAGATGTCTGGGGCTGTTATGTCAACAAGGCATTACTATGTTGACTTTGTCTTCTGTACATTTATTGTCTTGTTCCGGCTTTGGCTGTTCTGATGAACTATAATAACTTTGCAGCCAACTCAGACTCTATCTAACCTGCTAGTGTTTTCTTAGATTCTCTCCATGTTTACACGTCATAGACAAACATGCTCCTCTTTGTCCACCATGCTGCTCTCAATCTCATATTTTGAGCCCTTCCCAATTTGGCTCCAGCCTGCCTACTCAAACTACATACTGTACTCCATCCACAACATTCCATCTCTTTTGCAGAGGTTCTCCCCATGCCTGGAATACTCCTTCTCAACCTCACCTGACCTCAACTCAAGCACCCACCTCCCACAATGAGGTCTTTCCTAATCTTCCTCCATCCTGATTTACATTTTACCCTTTTCGTTTATTTGTATTTGTTACCCCAATGGATTATGTCTTGCGGAGGGTAGGGACTGTTTCTTTTTTTTAAATAAAATTTTGTTGCTATGTTTGTTTTTATATTGTCTACATGTCTCCTAGTGTCCTTTCTCCCTGTTCCCAGAGAGCCATCTCATATAACAAAAAAAGAGCAAAGAGAGGAAAAGAAATCAGCAAAACCAATCAATATATTGAAAAAATCCAAAAATTATATGCAGTTTTCCATACTGGTGGACATCCCGCATTTACAAAGGAGTGGCGAGAGGGGCCTTCTCATATCTCTTCTTTGGAGTCAAGCTTGATGGCCTTGATTGGTTTTACTACATTCAGCTTCGATTTTTTTGTTATTCTTCCTTCCATTTATATTGTTGTGCCCATTGGCTATATTGTTCTCTTGGTTCTCCTTTTACTTCCCCTCGGCATCAATTCATATAATTCTTTTGCCTTTGTTCATCAAATCTGTTGTTTCTTATATCACAGTAATATTTATTCCATCACATTCAGGCAATTTCATTTTAATCTCTTTCTTATTCTCTGTCCCTAGCTCTGTCTCTCTGTTATTCTCATTCTGTCTCTGTCTGTCTTTCTCTCTGTCTCTCTCCCTCTGTCTCTCTGGGTCTCTCTGTTTCTGTCTCTGTCTCTCTCTGTCTCCATCTCTCTATCTGCCCACTCCATCTTTCTCTGTCTGTCTGTCAGTCTGTCTCTCTCCTTCCCTCTCTTCCTCTTTGTCTCTTTCTATCTCTTTGTGTCTGTGTCTGTTTCTTGAGTTTGAGTCACCTTATCTCATTGGGGCTGGAAGTGCATTGGACACTCTCCCACTAGTGAGGGGCAGAGAAGTTTGACTTGCTCCGTTTCTAACCTGGGTTAGTTCACCCATCCTTAAGCAGCCCAATTCATCCACTCCCAGTTTTGGAGAGCTCCCCATATTGGTGCTGAGCTATAAACACTAAGGTCACAGCTCAGAACTTCAGGGCTTAACCCATCCACCACTTGCAGCTTCTTTGGCCAGGGAGTTGGGGTATCTAGACATCTACCACCACACAGATCATTCTTATCTTTGTATTCCCAGAGCCTAGCAAAGTGCCTGGCACATAGTAGATGCTGAACAAATGCCTGTCAATTGATTGATCATTGACCTTATGATAAGGTAGGATTTCACAATCTGTCTATAAATATTTATTCTAAGCTCTATAGGAAGTCTAATGGCACTTTAAAAAATTTAAGTCATAAATAATTGCCTTATGCCAGGAGCTATTGTTCACATAAGCCAAATTGCTGGAGCATGGACTTCTGGCAGATGATCGAGAAACATGTACTGTGTTCACTCAGAGGTTAAATAATCATTTGGTGCACATGCATGTCTTATGAGAGTCAGCAGGGGAAAATAGAAGGATCCCTGGGCTTGAGGTCAGACCTCAGTCTCTTGGCTTTGCCATTGACCGTGTGACTTTGGACAAGTCATTTCCTTTCCTAAGCTTTGTGAATAAAATAAGAGTGTTTCTATTCCCTCCCTCCTAGGGCTGGTATGGGAAAAGCATTTCGAAATTATGAATTGCTCTAGAGAGAGATCTGTGGGGGAAGGGGAGTCCTAATGGAGAAGTGCTGGGGGTTTGGTTTGTTTATTTTTTACCCTTGAAGAAAGGGGATATCTTAGAGTTTTCCTAAGGGCTGAATTCTGGGTTCCTAGACAGTAATCCTCTGACAAAGTAGGCTGCTGGCTTCGGGAGAATAGGCCTGAGAGGAGAACCAGTGTGCTGTAGCTGATAAAACATTGGGCTTAGTCAGTCCATGGACAAGCATTTATTAAATACTTCCTGTGTGCTAGGCACAATACTAAGTGAGCACCAGGGATACTATGAAAGGCAAAACCAAGCCCCGACTCCAAGGATCTGACGCTATATTGGAAAGCAGCATAGAAATAATTAGGTACATAGAAGACACACTCGTGTATTTTATTCATACACTCATATGTGTACACACACACACACACACACACACACAGAGAGAGAGAGAGAGAGAGAGAGAGAGAGAGAGAGAGAGAGAGAGAGAGAGAGACCATATATGAAAGGTAATGTCAGAGGGTAGCATGGTGGGGGAGAGGGCTAGGTCTCCTACAGAAGGTGGCTTTTGAGCTGACTTTTGAAGGAAGCTGAGGATGCTTCAGGTGAAGGGGAGGAAGGAAACCATATCAAGCATGGGGACGGCCAGGTCTTGAGTCTGAATTTTGACGTGTATTAGCAATGTCATCGTAGACAAATCGCTCTGCTCCTCTGGCTTCAGTTTTACCCTCTGTAAAGTCAGGGCATTGGACTACATGGTTTATTTCAGTGCTAAATCCTATGAGCCCAAGTTGCTTCAATTCTCTAAATCTCAGTTTTGCCCTCTGAAAAAGTGGTGCCAATACTTGCACCCTCCTCCCCTCCCCCAAAACAGGTAACTACAAAGAAATCGAATCTTGGCTCAATGGAAATGGGCTTGACTGTTTTATTATTGTTTGATTATTGCTACTACCTTTTGCCTATTAAGTATCCAGCTAAATGAAAGAACTCTCCTCCTCTGTTCCTACCCCACCCACCTCAGCAAATTTAAGGCTATAATTTAAGTTTTGCCAAGAGAAGCAAATCCATCATAGGGAAAAGAACCTTGGAGACTGAAACCTGGGTTTCTGGTTCTAGCTCTGACACCAGCTTGCTGTGTGATCTTTGAAGCCAGCCCCTTCCTCTGTCTGGGCCTCTGAAAACTGGGGAGGCAGTAGAGAAGTGGGGGAGAAATGTTGCTGATTTCTTATGCCTCTCCCAGATCTCTGCCGTTCTAGGATTCTGAATAATCGCTGATCTCTCTTGGGAAGGCATTCACAGGACGCATCTTTTTATTCCATTTCCCCCTCTTGGGTGTTTTGTGTGTGCACTATCAGCAAATCTTCACCCTTTTTTACAACCGAAGTAACGATTTTTCTTCACATCCCTCAATAACATATGTTACAGGGCTCTGGAGTAATCTTAGATTTTAATTATAGGAATGGATGGGGGAGGGGAGAGGAGGAAGCCAGCGTTCTAGAGTGAGTCAGATGATCCGTTTTGTAACTTTCAGGTAGAAGGACTTGTTCCAGAAACCTTCACTTAAGTCTCCACGAGCAGGGCTGAAAGCAGCTTGGGATACACCGTGTGAGCGGGGGGAGGGGATGGAGAGGTGCCGTAGGCACAGCACCTCAACTGTCAGACCATCCTACCAGGATCATTGCGTGGTGCAACATTTGGGGAAGATGCCTCCATGTGATCTTTGATTTGAGAGCATCTGTGAATGGTACCGATGTTTCCGGCAGCACTGCTGAGATTGATGTCACAACAGGATTGTAAACACTTCCCGAGACAGCCCTTGGCATTCAACTTGACTGTAACAAGAGTGTAAGGCATCTTACTAAGCTGTTTGGTTGGCTGTTTTCCCCCCCTTCCATATTAATTTGGCACCAGTGAGATATTCTAGCTAGTTAGGGCTGGAGTTTGAAGCCTTCTCTGTTGGTGGAGACAGGATCAGACTGGCTGGTTTCCACCCTCATCCTTGGCCTTTTAGCAAAGAGAAAATCTCCTTCCCTTCTTCTCCCAGCATCCCCACCCCTACATAGAGGAAGGGCATTTTGAGTGAACCATGGAGAGGGAAGTTCTTAGAAATTATGTGGGCTACTGGATAGCACATACGTTTAGAGTTAGGAAGACCCGAATTCAAATTCTACCTCAGAACTTGTCAGCCATGTGATCCTGGACAAATCCCTTAATTTCTCCAAGACTCAGTCTTCATCTTTATAATGACAAAGATGGACATAATGAACTCTGACTTTCTAGCTATATTAATAATAATAGCTAATATTTATATGTAATACTTTAAAATATGTAGCATTTATATAGAGCTAACATTTATATATAGTGCTTTGTACTTTGCAAAGTGCTTTGCATAGGTTATCTCATTTGATCCTCATCATGGGGGAGGGGAATTATTGTCATTATCCCAATTTTACAGATGAGGCAGCCAGGTAGCACAGTAGATAGAACACCAGGCCTGGAGTCAGGAAGATTTGAGTTCAAATCCGGCTTTTGACACTTCCTAGCTGAGTAACCCTGGGCAAGTCACTTAACCTTGTTTGCCTCAGTTTCCTCATCTGCAAAGGCGCTGGAAAAAGAAATGGCAAACCATTCCAGTATCTTTGCCAAGAAAAGCCCAAATGGGTTCATGAAGAGTCAGACAGGACTGAAACGACTGAACTGAATTTTATATATGAGAGAAGTTAAGTGACTTACTCAGGGTGACAGTACCTGTTAACACAGGGTAACACAGCTTGTAAGCACCTAAAGCCAAACTAGAACTCAGTTTTTCCTGATTCTAAGGACAGCACTCTATCCTCTATGAAACTTTGTAACAGTTAGTTCCTCTTGTTCAGTCACTTCAGTCGTGTCTGACTCCCCCTGACCCCATTTGGGGTTTCCTTGGCAAAGATACTAGAGTGGTTTGCCATTCCTTTCTCCAGCTCATTTTACAGATGAGGAAACTGAGGCAAACAGGGTTAAGTGGCTTACCCAGGGTCACGTAGCTAGGAAGTGTCTGAGGTCATATTTGAACTCAAGTCTTCCTGACTCTAGGCTGTGTTCTATCTCCTGTACCACCCAGCTGCTCTACCTAACTGACTCTAAATCTATTTCCCGTATGCAAGACAGCAGCAAACCCATGGAAACTGGATCAAGAATAGGTTTTCATTTCTTTTTGTAGAATTAAGAGCCAGAAAGGACCTTAGAGATAAGCCAGTCTAACTCTTTCTTTTTATAGAAGAGGAAATAGGTCTAGAGAAAAGAAAAGACTTAAAAATAGTAAGGAGGCAGATTGGTACAGAAAAAAGAATATACACCATCTCTGGAGTACAAAGACCTGGGTTCAAATCATATATCTGGTGCCTACTTACTTGTGTGAACTTGGGCAGCTGTTCTGGGTCTGATTTGTAAAATCAGACTAGATAGTCTTTGGGGTCCTTTCCAGATCTATAGTTGTGATCCTATGATCTACAGCCAGGGTTCAAATCCAGATCTTTCAATTCCGAAGCCAGCAATTTTCCCACTGTACTGTGAATTTTCTTGTTTTGGCCAAACATATCCATCTTCCCAAATCCTCCCTTCTGGTGATGAGATTTTCTTTCTTTAACCAGGCTGGTCCTTTGACAGATGGTCTGTCTCTGGGCTTGGATTCCAAGCCTTTCCTGCCCAGGATGACCAGTCAGAGTTTCTTTTCTCTCAGCATTGATCTAGCCCCATCAGGTACCGGGCTAGTAAGATAGTAGTATGGGTCTGACATTGACAAACATTTCTGAACTTCCTTTGGAACTTAGTGGGAGCCTGTACTGCCTCCTAAACATTTGTTACATTGTTTGCTGCATCCATACTCCATCGATTGTACGTTTCTCCTTGTTTATAAGCTCACTGAGGGCAGGAGCCGCTTCCTTTCATCCTCTCCCACAGCCTGCATAATGCCAACTCATGTTGACTTTAGTGGGCTTTATGTTTTTATAAAGATCCCAGTCTTGAAGCACTGGGGGCTGAAGTATTCTCACCATTTTATGAATGAAGAAACTGAGTCACAGAGAGGGCTCAAATGATTCACCCTGAGCCTCACTACATCAGTGGAAGATCCAGGTCTCAAACCCAAGTCACTCTGATTCCCAGGTGCTCTTTCTCTGATGCCACATCGCCTTTGTAAAGCTCCTAGTTGGAGCTTAATGAGTATTTGTTCAGTGATCGGATCCTTGGTATATAAAATAGAAATTTAAACTGTGATCTCTAAGGCTCCTTTTGGTTTTAAGATTCTCTGACTTAGTTCTTACTCATCCTAGATTTACCTCCTTTAAACTTCAAAGGAGGAGCCTTTGACCTGCACCTATTTCTGGGGGAGATAGAGAATTTAGAGAGAAGAAATTGGCTGCTCAGTACTTTAAGCCATCTTATTAAATTGTGAGCTTATTAGCAGGAAGCAGTACAGGGGATCAGATCTGGCAGATGGCTATGGACAAGTGGGGGAGGAAACTTATTTAAATATTGGTTAATTTTCATTAACCAGAGACACCCAGAGGCTTGGGTGGTTGATTAGAAACAACTTGTTTGTTGGTGTTCAGTGGCGGGGGGCGCAGGGGTGGGACTCTGATGTCCCTTTTCATTTGCCATGGACTCTGAAACAAACAAGTGATTAAATGCTAAGAGTTCCCTTTATTCATGGGGTCCCTCTGAGGCCTCTGCCAGTTTCCCAAAGTCGCTGCCATCCTTTTGGTTGGAAGGGGGAGAGAATTCTGCTGGCTGTCTCCTGCTCGTCCTCTTCCCTTTTGTCTTTGTCCAGTCTACCCAGAAGCACTGCCGCCACCCCAAACCCTGCCATGTCTGGCTGCCAGGCCAAAGGCATTTTGCTTTCATAGGATTTAGAACTAGAAGGGCCTTTGGAGATCATCTGGTCTGATCCCCTCACAGGAAACTTGGGTTACAACACACAACACACACACACACATACACACACACACACAAACACACACACACAAACACTAATTGAGTGATGGCAGCAAGTGATTTCTTCCTCTTGTAAAATTGAGGTAGTCCTTCCACAACCTTCCTTATAGGGTTGTTCATTGTAAAGAAAGCCCTTTGGGCTTTATAAACTTGAGCTGCTGTTTCTGATTATTATTGATTTAGACCAGTGATTTCAGCCCTGGAAGGAGCTCCCAGCGTGGAAAGTTCCTCCTCCCATGCAGATAGGCAACTTGTCTTTGACTTATAATCTTAGAGAGTTGCTGAGGGGCACTAAGAGGTTAAGGGACTTGTCCATGGTGATATAGGGAGAGTGTATCTTGTGTAGGATTTGAATCCAGATAGTAATCATAATTCATAGATTTAAATCTATTTAATACTTCGGATTGGGGCCATATAATATAATCTCTACCTTTCATAAGGATGGAACGAGATTCCCAGAGAAATGAAATGATATAAGTCCCCTACTCCAATGCATTTTTCTCCACGCAGCCGCTGAAATGATTTTCTTAAAGCTCAGGTTTGACCACGTCACACTCCTACTCAATAAACTGCCATGGCTCCCTATTATCTCTCATCACCTGGCCCCTTCCTACATTTCTAATCTTCTAACACTTTACTCCTCTCCTTGTAATCTGTGATACAGTGATACTGGCCTCCTTGCTGTTACACTGCATTTCCAGACTCCATGCTTTTCACTGGCTGCCTGGAATGCCTGCCCTCCACAACTCTGCCTTCTGGGTTCCCTGGCTTCTTTCAAGACTTGACTCAAATGCTGCTTTCTTCAGGAGGCCTTTCCCATCTCCCACCCTCACCTTCCCTCTGAAATCGCTTTCTATCTACTCTGTCTGTATCTTGTATATAACAACGTAGTTATAGAATGTGGCTTCCTAGAGGGCAGGGCCTGTGTTTTCAGTACTTCCTAAATCCTGGCATATAGTAATCACTTAAGAAATGCTTGTTGGAGATAAGTCAATATCTTATCTACCTTAATGAATGAAATTAGACTTGTGAAGAACTTAAGAAATTTGGCATTAGGTTAAAAAAACAACCAAATATGATGTTCTTTAGACTTCTAAATTTTCTTATTTTGTGGAATTTGGAAAAATGTCAGATATTTGATTAGAATTGTAAATTCTCTTTTAATTAAGAATATAGCCTTTTAAAAACATACCGTTATATGAAATTTTTGTAAAACAATGCTATTAGGCTACTTACTTATTGAGATATTCGAATGAATGTGATAACAGCCTTGGGAAGGGGAAAAAAGCATTGTAATAATAAAGTGCCTTTTCAAAAAAAAAAAGAAAAAGAAATGCTTGTTGGTTGGTTGACTGACGTGCACAGACTTATCCAGGCAGTGAGTAGCAAAGCCAGAAGTCTCCTCACTTTTCTGATTTAGTGGCTAGTACTCAGAATTTAGAGACAGGGAGGCCTGGGTCCATGTTTCTACCCTTCCACCTGACTCTGTGGTAGGTGGGCTTCTTCTGGGACTCAGTTTCCTCCTCAGTAAAATAAAGGGCTTGGGCTCACTGGTCTCTTCCAGCTTTAAAACTATGATCCTAGGACTTTGGACAAATAACTTAATCTTTTGGGCCCTCAGTTTCCCCATCTGTTAAGTAAGGGTGTCAGGCTCACAGACTTCTAAGGGCCCTTCTAGCTCTATGCCTCTGATCCGCTAAATGGGCCAGTATGCTGATTTCTGAAGCCGAGCCTGGTCCTCTTCATGGCACCATTTTGCTTCTTTGATGTTCTTATTTCTGCTACATTCTCCAGATGAGTCTTGAGTGACTCATAAGCCCATAATAATAGCTGTTCACATTTATATAGCATTTCATAGTTTACAAAATACTTTCACATAAATTATTCCATTTGTTCCTCACGGAGTGGTATGGGAAGAACACCTGTTCAGGAGCCAGAGGACTTAGACTCAGTTTCTGTTCTTGCCCTCACCCCTTCTTTTTTTAATCTGTGTAACTTTGCAAAAATTATCTCTCCTCTCTGGGTCTATCTGCTAAATAAAGGGGGTGGGCTAGATGTCCCCACTCACCCTTTCTACCTAGAAATCTATGAAAATCTGTGAAAAACTCCACTCTGGTGGGGATGGAGGCTAGTAAATAGGATTCCCATTTTCTAGATGTGGATTCCAGATCTGTATCCAAAGTATAAAATTGTAGGCTGTTTCCCCTTCCTCACAAACATTTAAAAAATTTTCTTGGAGAGAAGGGAAAACCTACACTAATTTGCGTTTTCTTGAAAAACCAGTCACTGATTTAAAAGGCACTTGGATGCGAGATTTTTATCTCCTGATAGTTTGGTGGTCTTCAATTTTTGTAACTTTAGAACTTCAAGGAACAATAGAATTTTACCTGTTCAAAATGAAACAAATTACCCAAATTCTTGATTCTTCCATCTTTTAGGGCCACACTTCAGGACCTAGAAGGCCACTGTGGCTTCGAGGCTGCAGGTTCCCCACCCCTGGCCTAGAATGTCAGAGCTGGCAGGGACCTTTGAACCCAAGTGGATCAGACTGGGAGAGGGGTTTAACCAGTCTAAGTCCAATTCTCTTATTTTACTGATGGGCTTTTGGTGACTCTGAGGGCCAGTGAGAAGTTGAGTGACTCATCCAAGGGTCACAGACCTTAGAAATTCTTCTCTTCCCACGTAGCCTCAGTGTTCTGCTCGTCATGTGCCGGTCCCGATTTATTATCTGTGTCACCTGATTTTTTTGTTCACAGCTTATTCCTTTCCTCAGCTCGTTAATCACTAAAGCCCTGGGAGCATTGCTCGTTGGCATGGTGCCGGAGTTCAACCCCAATGTTCTTCCAGCTAAGTGGCAGCAAGCCTTCCTCAGCCCTGGTAGCTAAGCATCAGTTTTGTATAAACTCTAATTCCTCGAGCAGATCCAGTGCTGAAAAGATCATTCGCCTTCTCCAAATTCTAAGACATTTACTTATATCCCAGTTACCTTCAGACAGCAGCCTCCCTGGAGAGTCAACTAGTCAGTACTGTGAGAGAAACATCAGTGGCCTGAGATTTAGGAGGTCTGAGTTTTAATCCAGCTTCTGCCACTAATTCTCTTTGTGACTTTAGATAAGTCACTTCTTTGTAAGCCACCATTTCTGCCTCTGTAAAATGTGAGACAGCCTCTAATTTCCCTTCTCATTTGGACTGCATCATTGGCATCACCATCACCATCATCATCATCATCATCATCATCATCATCATCATCATCTCATTCTTCCTTTGGGTCTGGTAGTTGGTGCTTATTAAATGCTTGTAGATCGATTGCTTTAATTAAGGTTTGCAAAGCACTTTCTTCATGATAGTGGCTTGTCTTTGGTTTCATGAAAACCCTGTGAGGTACATAGATCAAATATCATCTCCATTTTACAGATGGGGAAGTTGAGGTTCACAGAAGTAAAGTGGTCACACTGTAGGATTTGAACCCAGCTCTCCTAGCTCCACATCTCGCACTGTTTACACTGTGCGGTGCTGCTTCTGAACCTATAATCTGCAGGAAAGTTGGATGTGCTGAGCTGTCTCCTCCAGATACACTTGAAAAAAATGGATAACCCAAATTCCTGATGCCTTAAGAGCCTAGTGAAGGGCTGAGTGATAATTAAGTTTTTCTTCCCCTGTTATTGGCTGATTAATCCAATAATTGCAATAATTTATCTTCACGCACTGGCAGAACCCTGAGGGCCGCTCCCATTCCTGCTTTCTGAAGTTATGATTAGTTGTTCCTTTCGTGAGGGAAGGAACGGGAAACAATCTTCAGACTTTCAGGTCTGAAGATAGACTCAAGATTCACAGACCAGCCAGAATTCATTAGCGGCAGATAAGGAGACGTGTGTCAGGGGGAAGATACAATTTAGTGAACTCCGCTATCATGGAAGAGAGAGTTTTGCAGAGCAGGCAAACCTAATAGATTTTCTGACATCAACAACATGCAGAAGTGGGGTATTGTGTAAAGGCTTGAAGTCGAAAGACCTGGGTTCAAGTCTCTCCCACTTACCAGCAATGTGACTTCAAGTAAGTCTCTTTCCCCCTTCTCAGTCTCAATTTCTTCATCTGTCAATTAAGGAAATTAGAGGGACCCTCAAATTCCCATCCAGCTCAAAAGGTCTAGGCTCACCAAATATCCCACAATTCACTTTAGCCTGCCTCTTCTTAGTGTGAACTGGGGTGAGTCACTTAACTGCCCTGAGCTTGTTTCCTCATCTGTAAATGAGGAGGTTGGGTCAGAGGACTAGATTCTATGAATTTGTCTGGATGCATTTCCCTTTTCACCCCCAAACTGGAAAATTCTTAGCTTTCTTCCACATCTAGCTCAAGCAGCACTTCCCATAGGAGGCATCTCCTGATCATTTCAGTTAATAGCACACTCGAAATTACCTTGTTTCTGCTGTGTATAGAATTTGTAGTTATTTACTTGTACATATGGGCCATTCAGTAGAATATAAGCTCCTTGAGGGTAGGCACTGTCATGTTTGTCTTTTGTCTATGTCTCTCCACTGCCTGGCAAATGTGGTATGGGCCAATATTCTACACTGGATGTGTAGATATGTGTTCTGTAATTTGATAAATATTTAAGAATCTACTCTGTGCCAGGCAATGTACTTGGCCCTTGAGTAGATAAAAAGATAAATCAAATATATTCTTTACTCTTATAATACCAATAGCTGACATTTTTCTGATGCTTCATGTATGGGTTGTTGTTGTTGAATTGTTTCAGTTGGGTCCAGCTCTTTGGGACCCCATTTGGGTTTTTTTGGCAAAGATATTGGAGTGATTTGCCATATCCTTTTCCAGCTCATTTTACAGATGAGGAAACTGAGGCAAACAAGGCGAAGTGACTTGCCCAGGGCCACACAGCTAGTAAGTGTGTGAGGCTGGATTTGAACTCATGTGGATGAATCTTCCTGATTCCAAGCCCAGGGATCTATACACCATGGCACCACCTGGCTGCCCATATGTATGGCTTACAAAGCATTTTTTTGGAGTGACCTCATTAATCATTGAATTGGAAGGAGCTTCAGAGGTTGTGCATGGATACTCTCCACAGCATCTCCGCACAGTGGTTTAGCCTCTGCTGGGAGACCTTTAATGATAGAACTGCCTTGAGAGAGCAAAGGTGAGGACTCTCACTGTCAGGGAGATTTTACTCATGGAGCCCAAGTCTCCCTCTCTACTATTTCTCCTTATTCCTCTTCTTCCTTCTGGGGCTTGACAGAGTTTTGTCTTTTTTCTACATGGGCCCTACTTTTCCCCACATTCCCAGTCTTCTCTACTCCAGGCTAAACAGCCCCGCTTCCTTCATCTGCTTCTTGTATGTCCCTTTCCAAATCATTTACCATTCTGGTCTCTTTCCTTTGACCATACTACAGTTTGTTGTTGTCTTTCCTAAAATGCTGCCCCCAGATTGGATCCTCAGAACAGTTCTGTGAGGCAAGTGGTTGTCCCTCTTTTACAGATGAACAAACTGAGACTCAGAGGTTGTAAGTGACTTGTCTAAGCTTCTACAGTCATTGTCAGAGTTGGGAATTTGGAGCCTAGAGAAGGTATCTAGGAGGCACAAACAGGCGTGTACTCATGTGTATGTATAACAGAATACAAAATGCTGTGAGATCGCTGAACGTGAGATCTCATCCAGCTTGAGTGGCCAGGATGGAGGAAGCTATGACCAGAGATGGAATTTGGAGCAGGCCTTTTTGTTTATTGAGTACCTACTAGGTGCCAGGCACTGAGTGTGAAGTGCTGGGATTGATGGATTGTTTGCTTTAATTAAGGTTTGCAAAGCACCTTCTTCATGATAATGTCTTGTCTTTGTTTCCCTGGTAACCTGGAAGGTTGGTAGTTCAGGGAGTAAAGCAGTCACCTGTAACCACCAAATGAAGTAGTCCCTGACCTCAGAGAACTTATATTCTAACAGGGGGGAACCGTAAAAAATGTGTGCAAAGAAGTATGTGTGTGTGTGTGTGTGTGTGTGTGTGTGTGTGTGTGTATTTGCATGTAAGGGTAGAGGATGATAATAAGGCTGTGTATCTAAGGGAGAAGCTGGGCTCAAGAAAGGCCCCAATAGGAAGGGTCCCTTGAGCTGAGCCTTGAACACTGTTGTTGTTCGTCCTTCGTTCTGGAAGATGGCCAACGATATCAGGAGGGTTTTGTCTTGACTTGCAGATGAATTGGATTTAAGTGAGGCAGAGTCTTGAAAGAAATTAGGGATTGTAAGAGGCAGAAGTGAAAGGGAGTGAGGATTTTAAGCATGAATACTGGGGAAGAGAGAAACAAGCAGGAATTGCAGGGCTGGGGCCCAGCTGAGTTGTTGGCAGAGAAGCTCTCTTGCTTTTTTTGTCCCTGGGTTTGACCTAAACCTCGTAGCAAAGCTCTTCAGTCTGGATGAGACACCTCCGGGAAAGAGAGGAAACCCTGCACTGTGGTAGAAATGGGTGTGCCCCTAGAATCTCACTTCTCTTATTTACGGCTATTGCATGGGGCTTTGAGGACTTTCCCTGCTTCTGTTTAGTAGAACTGGACTTAGTCATTGTGGTTTATATTTTCCCTTGAGTGCCCCAGGCCTTCATACTGCCAAGGAGAGTCCTGTGTCCCATGGAAGGAACCCTGGACTTGGAGTCAGTTTGCCTGGTTGCCTGGGAATTTGGGTTCAAATTTTTGCTCCACCACTTACCAGCCTTGTGACCCTGGGCTAGTAGGGTCACTGCTCTAAGCCACAGTTTCCTTTGTGAAACAGGTGCAATAACATTATATTATATACATACCGTCTGTTTTAAAGAGTTGTTTTGAGTACCAAATGGGAATATCCATAAAGTGCTTTGTAATCCTTTAGGTGCTATAAAATATCAACTGATAGTACTTTGGCATTTCAAAGATGTATCTGTATGTGTGTACATGGTGTTTCTCCTGAAAGAATGTAAGCTTCTTGAGGGCAGGTTCAGTTTTCCTTTTGTCTTTGTATCCACAGTGCCCAGCACTGCAGTAGGTGCTAAATCAATGCTTGTTACTTGCTTGATTGTGTTTTTTTAATAAGTTAATTTATTTATTTTTAGTTTTCAACATTCACTTGATTGCTTGTGTTTGTATCTTGTATATGTTCCCTCTGCCTTTCCTTTGCTCAGTAGAATGTAAGATCTTCAAGGGCAGAGACTGCTTCATTTGTCTTTTCCCCTCAGTGCCCAGCAAGTGATAGGTGCTCGCTAAAAGCTGGCTGATCGGCCTGTGCCTTTTGTCTGAGGGAATGCTTCCAGATTGCTTCCACACCTGAGATGCTTTTTGTGAGTTGCTGTGGCTGAAGACACTTGTTCTTTAGTGGCCAGTGTCTCAGTAACGAGCCTCTCCATCTCGAGCTGGGGCTCTAATGGCCAAACATAATCTGTCGTGACACCCATACTGGAAGCTTTTTTTGGCTGATCTCACTTGGCTACTCATGGACCCACTTCCAATTTCACCACTGACTGGCATGAGAGCTTTGACCTGTCCTGTTTCTAACCATAGTCAGTCTGGTGCTTCATCTCCACCCCACCCCTCCCACCGAGAGCTCACCGTGTCGCTGTCCAAATTAGTGACTGTCCCAACTGCTATCAAGAGATCCACCAACCTCTGCTTCTCTGGAGGCAGGGATTGCTGGTGGATTTCAGAGCACTCCCCATCTTGGCCCATCTGCATACCATTCCATCTCCAACTCCCATGCCTTTGATATAAGCTGCTTCTCATTCAGAAGCATCCAAGGATGAGGAAGTGTGGTACAGTAGAGTCAGAGAACCTGGGTTCAAATCCTGACTTTGCTACTTACTAGCCGTTTGTCCTTGGGCAAGTCACTTAATGTCCTTGGGTCTCAGTTTCCTCATCTGCAAAGTAAAGTGGTTGCATGATTTGGCCTCCGAGAGCATGGGACATTCTTTTCATTTCTTTGGATCTCTTCGCTCCCTTCAAGGCTTGGCTCAAGTGCCAAGTCCCTCAGAGGCCTTTCCTGATTCCCCCAGCTACTAGCATCTCTGTTCCCCCTTTAACCCTCTCCCCCATGGCTTTGTACTTATTTTATATCTATTTATCTTCGTGTATTTTATATCCCTTCTGGAGAATCAGATTATGATTGCACATATCCTGTGTTTGCTTAAGGATTCTCCCCCTAACCATAGATGTGAAAAGTATTTCTACTTTCCTCTAATTTTTTTAAAAAATGATTCCCCCTTTTGTATGTTATATATCCTTTGGGAGTTTATCGTAGTATGTGGTGAAGAATGATCATCTAAACCTATTTTCTGTCAAACTGCATTCCACTTTTCTCAGCAGTCCTTGCGAATAGGGAATTCTTCATGTTGTTTGTGTTCTTGTGTGTATTGAACAGTGGCTGGGCAGACTGGGTTAGATTGCTTCTGGATCTTGCTTATTTAATCTGTTCTACTGATTTGCATTTCTATTTTTTAACCAGTACCAAACAGTTTTGATCACTACTAAAATATGGCTTGATACCTGGTCATGCTATGCCTTCTTCCTTCCTACTCTTTCTGAGATTCAAGACCTTTTGTTCTCTCTCCAAATGAATTTTGTTGTTGTTTTGTCTAGTCCTATGAAGTAATCTCTGGGTGGTTTTGATTGGTATGACACTAAATTCAGAAGTGGTTTTCTTTTTCCCTAACCTATTTCTTCTTCTGACTTCCCTGTTTTTTGCCTGTGACACCGCCACTCACTCTGTCTCCCACGTGTGAAACTTTGTGGTTATCTTTGAATCAACCATCTCCCTCATTTCTCTTATCCAACTGATAGCCAGATCCTATGGATTTCAGCTCTGTCCTGTCCTCTCCTCCCTATTCTCACTTCTACTGCTCTTGAATAGGCCCTCGTTACCTAGATTATTGTATTATCTATCCTCCTAGCAGATCTTCCTATCTTTATTCTCTCCAGTCCTGCTCCAATCTATCCTTCATGCATCTAATTATTAAATGAATAAATGAATGAATGCCTGACTAATCAGTGAGTAAATGATGCAAATGTCTGATGAATGAATGGGAAAACACTTGTTAGGTGCTTAACGTGTGTAAAGCACTGTGCTAAGTATATATGTGTGTATACATACACATACATATACATGCATATGGACAGACAGACAGACACATGTCACTCCTCTATTTAAAACAATTTTAAAAGGTTCCCTGTTGGGTAAGGCTCTTACAACCTAGGCTGGTATTCAAAGTCTTCCATAATCTGTACCCTACCTCTTCAGGCTTATCCAGTATCCCTTGGATGTGTTGTTTTCTTCTGGGATACTGCCACTACCCTGGCACAGGCCCCCATCACCTCACACCTGGACTGTTCTAATAATCTGCTGGTGGGTCTGCCTGCCTCAAGTGCCCCTCCCTCAGTCCAGTCCATTCTCCACTCAGCGGCTAAACTGTTTTTCCTAAGATGTAGGTCTGACCATGTTGTCCCTACCCCAGATCTCTCCCTACTACCTTCAGGATAAAATATGAAGTCCTCTGTCTTTTAAAGCTCTTTACATGCTGGCTTCTTCCTACCTTGCTGATCTTTTTACACTTTACTCTTTCCACATATTTATTTTTTTTAAGTAAATAGTATTTTGTTTTTTCCAATTACATGTAAAGATAGTTTTTAATATTCTTTTTTTTTAGGAGATTTTGAGTTCCAATTTTTTCTCCTTTCCCTCCTCCCCAAGCCATCAAGCAATCTGATATAGAGTATACATTTCATGTGTTATAATCCAGTGACATTTCACAGACTGTACCTGGTTTTGGTGGCATCACTCCCAAGAACTGGGATTATCTCCATGCTAAGATGAGGCACTGGAGGATGACGGAGGAAGACCGGCCTTTTCTTCTTCATCGCCACCTTGGATGAATTAAGAGAAGCACAGGGCCCATAACTAAGCTGACGACGGTCCACTGACCACCTTATCTGGGTGTCACGTTCTAGGAAGGATTTTTCTAAGCTAGAAAGTGTCCACAGGAAGGTGATTAGAATGGTAAGGGGCCTCAAAGATCATGTCTAATAATGAAAATGATAGCATTTATAATGCTTAGCACTGTGCCTGGGACCCAATAGGTGCCTAATAAATGTTATTGATTGATTGATTAGGGAAGCCCTAAAAATTTGCGAAGCACTTTACAAATGTTATCATGTTTGATCTTTACAACAATGCTGTGAGGCAGATGCTATTATTATTTCCATTTTATAGATGAGAAAATCAAGGCAGAGAGAGAGATTAAGTGAGTTGCCCAGGACACAGAGCTGGTAAGTGTAGGAGGCTGATTTGAGTTGGGGTCTTCCTGATGTTGGGTCTAGCTCCATCTGCTATATGAGCACTTAGGTGCCATTCGAGGATTTGTTGAGGGAACTGTGGATGTTTGACTGGAAGAACGATTCTAACTACATCATTCCTCTGCTTAAGATTTGCCTTTGGGATAAATTCCATTCGGCAAGTATTTGCCAGCACCTACTGTGTGCCAGGCATCGTGGTAGGTGGTAGAGATACAAAGACAGAAATGAAGTAGCCCCTCCCTACCCTCAAGGAACTTATATTCTACTGGGAGAGGTGGAGGATGAAATAATGTTATAAGGTATGTAAATGAAAGATATATGGTATGTAGAGTGATTGGAGAGGGGAGCCCTAACTAATGGCAGGGATCAGTAAAGCCCTTATGTAGGAGAGCTGAGCCTTGGGGATTTCAACAGGTGGTGAGGAGAGAGGACATTCTAGGCAAGGGGGGAATGGCCAGTACAAGAAAGAGAAGGGAGATGTAGTGTTGTGTAGTGGGGTATAGCAAATAGACTCGTTTCACTGGAACAGAGAGTTCTGATGGGGATTAAATCAGACTGGAAAGATAGGTTACAGCCAGATTGGGGAGGATTTTAATTGCCAAACAGATGAGTTTATATTTTCTCCTAGGGGCATTAGCGAGCCGCTGAAGCAGCTTGAGCCAGGGAACACCACGGCCAGACCTGTGCTTGAAGAATCTCAATTTGCGTCCATTGGTGATGGGGGAGACTGGATGTGGGGAGGCCGGTCAGGAAATGTTAGCTGTGGTCCAGGCAAGAGGGGGCTAGAGGAGGGGCCGTACGGACAGAGAGAAGGGGAGGTAGGTGAGACGTGCCTTTTGGAAGTAGGTTAATACAACCTGGTGACTGATGGGAAGTATGGTTTCAGCCTTCTTCACTTGATATTTAGAGCCTTTCACAGGCTGGCTTCAGCCTACCTTTGCAGTCTTATTTCACATCTCTCCCCTTAAATACTGTATTCCAGCAAAACCAGCCTATTTGTTGTTCTTCGTATATGGTACTCCTTCCTGTTCCTCCCTGTCTGTGCAGAGGCTCTTCCTTAGGCCTGGAATT
Source organism: Phalanger gymnotis (assembly GCA_028646595.1). Classification (NCBI taxonomy): domain Eukaryota; kingdom Metazoa; phylum Chordata; class Mammalia; order Diprotodontia; family Phalangeridae; genus Phalanger; species Phalanger gymnotis. The sequence goes on from CM053622.1 coordinate 769,092,170, forward strand.
TACTCAGCCTTTTGGAACTCCTGGATTCTTTCAAAACTCAGTTCAGGTACCATGTCCCATCTGAGGCCTTTGGAGGCTCAGTATTCTCTTCCTCCTATAATTACTTTTGTATTTACTTTCTCTCTATATTAAATATATAAAATATGTATTATAATAATATATCCCAACATTTACTAATATATCTACATAACAATATATATTTCATATATATATAAATATATACACACACATATACACAATTATGTAGGAGAGCTGAACTTTGGGGATTTCAACAGGATTTCAATATGTACACATATGTTCAACACATGTATATCTATTCAACACACATATATATATTCAACACATACATATATTCAACACACACACACACACACACACACACACACACTCACACACGCTCACAAATATATGTCTTTCTTTAACAGGATTTTACTAAGCCAATCTCTAACCTGAGAATGACGAAACAGCAGGCCAGAGACAAAGTGCCAGTAATAAAGTAAGCTGTTTAATTAATTAGTTTCATTATGAGGAACAGATTTGCAAATCGGGAATTCTCCTCATCAGAATTCTACCTTGCTGAAGAGAAGACAGAGATTATATACATAAATCACAAGTGGAAAGGTAGATTACAAACAGTCATTTCCCAGGGCCAGAGTGGTTTCCCACAACCAGCCCACATGTGGAAGACAATGCAATAATTCTGGTCAAGTCCTTGGGGGTCTTTATTTGGTGGGTCACAGGACCAGAGTTTTGTGATGGGAACAGGTTCTACAGACTCTGATTTGCTTTACTTATGGCACACAGGCACAAAAATGCAGTGGTTGTGAGGGTGTTGTCAAGGGTTTGATTGCTCATATCAACCAAGAAGAGGCAATTCTGAAAAATCTAGATTATTTGTATATTCATTACACATATTGTATTGATTATTATGAAAATCATAATTCCCTTCACTATATGTATATATACATACACACATACAGACCTCTCTCTATAGCTGTTCCTCAGTAGAACACGAATTGCCAGAGAACAAAGATTGCTTCATTTGTGTTTCTTTATCCCCAGTGTCTAGCATGGTGCTTTGCACACGGTAGGTGCTTAGTAAATGCTTGTTGCATTGAGAAGAAAATAACTCAGGCAGGACTCTATAGTTGTCTTGATTTTGAAGAGCTGTCAAGTGGAAAATGGGTTAGATGTATTTCACTTGACCCCAGAGGGCAGAACTAGGGGCAATGAATGAAAGCTTCATGGGTTGCATCCAAAGAACTCCCTACTATGCCTGTTCAGAGCTCAATGGATACCCTTGAAGAGTCAAGAGTATGTGTCTTTTTTAATGCCATAATGCATGAGCCCCCATTAGTGTGCTTCTTCTCATGAATATTGGTTGAGAGTCATTGTCAGCCAAGCTTAAGTAGCTTTTGGAAAGGGATATTTACTAAAGCAGTGTAATTGGTAAAAACAAAAAACAAAAAACAAAAAAAACAAACACAGAACGAACAAGAAACAACACATTCTTTTTCCCTCCCCCTACTCTACCTGTCTGTGATACACTTTCCCACCAGTTCATATAGAGTCTAAGGGAAAGTGGCATCAGGTTTAAAGAACACACGTACCCAAAGGGTAGCACAGTTCCTGGTTGCATGGAGTCCTTTTCTGTCCTTTGTGGGATGTTAATGAAGTTCCCCGAAGGCATGGTGTAGTTTCCTTGCTGGGCTTCCTGTGAAGCTATGGCTATGTTCAGTGTGTCCTTTGTTACTAATGCATATAATGCTATCAGCTGATCAAGGGATACTGCTAGGATATGGGCAGATATGGGCAGAGCAAAATCCTCTGAATTTTTCCAAGATTGAAAAGTTTTTCTCTGGCCAAAAGGGAGAGGAGACTTGGGCTAAGGTTCTCTTTTGCCATAAAGTAATTTCTCCTCAGGGTTGTTTGTTTTTTGTTTTCAAATCAGGATTCTACACTTGCTCCAGTCTCTAGAATAGTCCTTGTTCTAAGCTAGGATAATATTTTATAGATGACCCTAAGTCCATGACCAAGTTTCTTCAGGAACACCATTCCTCTTCACTCCAGATCCAAAGTTTCTTTTTGCACTTAGTCTAAAGCCTAGATTGAATGATCAGTTGAAACAAAAGCCTATGATTGAGGTTGATTGATTAAGACTTGTTCTCAACTTGTTAACGTATCAGGGCATTTTACCATTCAACTTTGAACCACCCCATTACAGTGAATCAGCCTCACTCTTATAGAGATCTTCAAGAAAAGGCTAGATTAGCCATACTTCAAGTTTATGGATTATAAGATTTAGAGCTAGAAAAGACTTTCAAGACCATCTAGTTTTACTCTTTCAATTTCCCCTTCTTTTATAGAAGAGATTGAAGCCAACAGAAGGTAAATGACTTGCCTAAGGTCACACAGCTAATACGTGGCAGTGTTGAGATTTGACCTTAGGGACTCCCAGTTTAAGGCAACACTATCTCTACTAACCTTTTGTGAGGTTGTAGAGGTAATTTTTCTTCAAATATAGGACTTCGAGGGCACTGACAACTTAGAAATTCTGTTGTAGTAATAGTAGTAGTTGTTATTAGCATGGTGGTGGTGGTAATAGTATTAATAATAGTAGTAGTAGTAATAGTAGTAGTAGTAATAGTTGTAGTAGTAGTAATTGTTATTAGTATGGTGGTGGTGGTAGTAGTATTAATAATAATAGTAGTAGTAGTAGTAGTAGTAGTAGTAGTAGTAGTAATAGTAGTAGTAGTAGTAATAGTTGTAGTAGTAGTAATTGTTATTAGTATGTTGATAGTGGTAGTAGTATTAATAATAGTAGTAGTAGTAATTGTTATTAGTGTGTTGGTGGTGATAGTAGTATTAATAGTAGTAGTAGTAGTACTACTACTACTAGTAGTAGTAGTAGTAGTAGTAGTGTTGTACCTACAGCGAGTAAGACATCCCACAGAGTATAAGTTTTAAATGGAGAATTTATTAGCCAGTCTCTTTCCTGGGGCACAAGCAGCCAAATCAGAAAGGCCATGAATTCGACTGAAGGAGTCATATTTATACAGAAATCAAGGTGCAATGGTTAATTATCTCTTGAAACTTACATATGTTATTTAAGCAGACCCGGCAAGCCTGTGTTACCTCACTTTTATGGCCATGATACAAGAAGAGGAACTTCCTTAATGGAATAGATTGTAAATACAACAAATCAGATAGCTGACAAAGTGTCAACTGAAATTACAACCCAGGATCTCTGTGTCCAATTTGCCATTAACGTTCCACAACATGGTAAATGCACATAAAATATCAGGATAAGGAAAAGTCACATAATTCAAGATAACATCTGGGGCTAAGGTTTTCACCCTTAATGGCCATGGACAGACCAAGGGATGCTCCATCTGGGTTTGTTGACATAAGATAGAGACATCTCTGAGCCTCCTCAGGGAACAAAGAGACTGTCAGGGTCAGGCTTTTCTTCTGGTTAATTAGTTGACATTCCTTGGAGCAGTCATGGGGCCCCAGGGACATTTGCTGAACCCCAAATGGCAAGATCTAAGTCCATTTTTCTTATGCAAACTGGGGTTTTATCAGGGTCTGTGGGGCAGGGGTCTTTCTTAGCAATAGCTGATTTCCTCAAGTACCACAGTAGTAGTAGTAGTAATTATTATTAGTATATTGGTAGTGGTAGTAGTATTAATAATAATAATAGTAGTAGTAGTAGTAATTGTTATTAGTATGGTGGTGGTGGTAGTAGTATTAATAATAATAATAGTAGTAGTAGTAATTGTTATTAGTATGGTGGTGGTAGTAGTAGTATTAATAATAGTAGTAATAGTAATAAAAGACATATCTCTATCAGCCTTTGAGTCCTCCCCATTTTGTCTGCCCCTAATAACAGGCTTGGCGGGTAACCTTGGTTATATTAACACGTGATTAGACTTTAAAAGCAAGAGAGATGCAATGTTGTGTATTGAATAAAGGACCATCCTCCTTGGAAGGAGTGGAATGTCTCAAGAGAGGAACAATGAGAAGGTGAATTTAGCTAGCCAGGCTGCAGTATGTCAAGGGGGACGATGTGTAACAAACTTAGAATGGCGGATTAGAGCTAGACTGTGCGGGGCTTTACATGTATTTGCCCCTAGAGATCCAAGGGAGCCAGTGGAGTTCATTGAGCTGAGGAGGGATGGAATGAGATCTATGTTTTAAGACTATTATCTTGGCTATTGTGTAGAGGATAGATTGCAAAGGGAAGAGAGTGGAGGCAGCCTCAATGAGGAGGCTACTTGAGCTGTGCAGGTGAAAGGTGACGGGAGCCTGAACTAAATTAAAACACAAGGTGGCTGAGTGAGTTAAGAGCAGGGGATGGATGGGAGATGTCCCCTGCCTTCAGGCACTTAGGGCCCACGCAAACCTGTAGTTGAACTGTTCTGTCAAGGAATGTCTCTCCCAGTTTGGCTCCTGGCTCCCTCCAGGGCTCATGACCTTTTCTGGGAAGGCGATTACAAATGATTAAGATGCCGGTCCTTTTGGCCACATTAGAGGCCAAACTCATCACTATAATGGAGATTTGACTATGACTTAAGAGCAAATCTGGTTTCCATCAGGCATTCCAGTGAATAATAATGATTTTAACTGCTGTTCATAAAGCACTTTGTAAAGTGCTTTACAGACATTCTTTCAGGTCTTATAATAATTTTATGAGGCCATTTGGACAGATGTTATTATAGCTCCCTTTTACAGATGAGGAAACTGAGGCTCACAGAGGTTGAGTGATTAGACCCTGGGGTCAGAGATGGAATTCCAAGCCAGGTCTTTTGACCGTGTCCTCTCTAGCCCTCTCTCCACTGTGCTGCATCATCCTAAAAGGTAAATGCAGTTGAAAGAAATGTTCCATTCTGATGAAAAGCCCATTTTAAGATTCTCTTTCTGAGCCCCTTGGACAGCGCAGCGGGCCACTGAAGGGATCTGCTTGGTTGCCATGGGAAGCCTTCCTCCTCTCACTCACATTTTGCTTTGCTTTTGGAGTAACGTGTTCCTTTCTTTGGAATGAACATTGGAGCTGAACTTGGCTAATTATCATCTCCCCAACCCTCCGACTGTCACTCTTACCTGAACAGCTCTGTCTCCCACTTCTTCCTCAAGCTTTAGCTGAAGCCGTTCAAGGGAGGTTTCAGATTAGATGCCTGCGGCTGCTAATGCATCCATAAGCCTCTTCTCTGAATGAGTCTCCTTCCTTTCTCCCTTCCTCTCTCCTTCCCTCCCCTCTACTCTCATACAAGTCTAAATGCGGAGCTTGGAGGGAGCCTAGAGGCCATCGGGTTCAACCCTATGGTTTGACGTCTGAAAAAAACAAGGCCCAGAGGCTTACTAGGATGCTTTGTGCATAGGTGCTTAATGAATGCTTGTGGTTGGCGTCCAAGGTTATACAAGGTTATCTGAGGCAGGATTTGAACTCAGATCTTCCTGACTTCAACTATTCCATGGTGCCTCTTCCCACCTCTCTCCTCTCTATAGAAAAAACAGAGAGATGTGATAGTGGTAATAGCCTGTCCTCCCGGCCTCACCAGGCTTCTTGTACCTCCAATGAGCTGAGGCTGGGGTAGGCTGGAGCTATCTCCAAACAACTCGTAGGAGTCCATCGTTAAATTTTTAGTGTGTGAGCAATTGCAAATTTGGCAAGCTACAAATTGGGGCTTAATTTATTGTTTTGTTCATTTTTTAGACATAAGAAAGTGATGGAGAAATGACAGCAATACAGATGAATCTTAAAAGCCTGTTGGTTAATGTTTTTTCCTCCTTCTGGAGAGCCAGCATACCACTTCACTTTAGTAATATTGTGCCAATATTATCATCCCATTTTACAGATGAGGAAACTGAAGGGCAGAGATGATAGTATCATAAATTTAGAGCTGGATGGGACCCCAGAGGTCATCTAACCCAAATCCCCACTAAGTCCAAACTAAAATCCCACTTCCTACAGGAAGCCTTCCCCAACCTTTCTTAATTCCGTTGCCTTCCTTCGGTTAATTATTTCTTGTTTATCTTGTATATGGCTTGCTTTGCATATGTTTGTTTGCTTGTCCTCTCCCCCATTAGACTGTAAGCTCCTTGAGGGCAGGGACTGTCTTTTACCTCTTTTTGTATCTCCAATGCTTGGCACACAGTAAGTGCTTAATACATGTTTATTGGTTGATAGTATCAGGCCTAGTATACATCATTCATACTTGGGTCTTTCAAACTCAAAAAGCAGTGCTCTTTCCACTACACTACCCTAAATGAAATTGTCGTTCATCCTTCCTTCTCGAAGAAGACCAATGACATCAAGAGGGTGATGTCTTGACTTGCAAGTAAATTGGATTTAAGTGAGGCAGAGCTGGGCAAAGTCATCAGCCCCACTCTCTCCTCCAGAGTCATCGGAGTCCAGTGGCCGGATGACTGGCAATGGCCCTGACCCTGACCTTTTTAAGCTAACATCTTTCCCAGGCCTCAGTTTTTCCCCACTGAAATATCTTCAGAACCAAAGCCTTGTTTGGATTGCACCCTCAGAGAGGGGTTCCGACCTTTGTCCTAAGGCCTAGAGGAGGGCACACGGGGTAGTGACTGAGCCTGTGCTCCGCTGGGTCTGTGCTTATTTATGTTTTAGCCAAGTCTCAGCGTGAGAGGAATGTCTCATCCTCTGTTGCTATCGAGCTTTTTAAAAGAATAAGGACTATAGAAAATTTGACTTTCAAACACAAGAATCAAGAGAAGCATGAAAAGGTAAGCAAGAAAAAGAACAAGAAAAAGAAATTGCAAGGGACTTACTAAAGTTGATCTGTTTTGTTTACATTCCTACAGGGAAAGATGATGTGTATGATTCAT
>CM053622.1:769099124-769116434 GCA_028646595.1 Phalanger gymnotis
ATGGGGAGGTTGGTTCGCTAATTTGTTGCTCTGGGCCCTGAATAAATTTTTTGATGCCTTCTGCTTGGAGAATTCTGTATACCCATCGATTTCGAACCATTCTGATATTTATATGATCCTTTTTGAGATCATAAATTTGGCATTCCTACTACATAAGTGAAGAAAAAAAAACCCCAGCCTCCTACAAACATACACATACACATTTCCTTGACATGAGGAATTCCCATTGTGTAAACCTCTCCACTGATGCTAGTTTATTCAGTAAATGACTGTGTTAGAAAGTTGCCTAGGGTACTGAAAGCCAAAATGACTTGTTCATTGTCATACAGCTAGGAAGCGTCCAAACCATGACTTGAACCCAGGTCTTCCTGACTCCAAGGCCAGCTCATGATTCGCTAGGCTGTATTACCTCCCCACACCCCCTCCCCCTCCTCCATCATGGGTACCTGCCCTTTAGTTTTAAGATTTAGGAGTAGAGACCAAATTTGTAATTTCATTGGCATAGAGAATTCCCAGTCTATCGATGTAAATGAAGACCTTTCCCACAACGTCGATGCTTCAGGGGTTGTTTTTGGTGCTGAGATGAAATAACCCTCTAAGAGTTGTGCTTCTGGTTGTGTGTCTGAGGCAGAACTTCCACCAGGGTCTTCCTGACTCCAAACCTGTAGCTACTATACCAGACTATCTCCAGCTTCAAGGCAGAAACAGAGACAAAGAAAATGATGTTAAATGGATGGATCAGCTCAAAGTTCCTGAGAGCTGGCAATGGGGGAATTCAGAGAAGGCTTCATAGAGGTGGCAGAAATGGAGCAGGACCTTGGAAAAATGATTGCAAGCAGCTTGTTTTGTCATAGCAAAGAACTGCAGACTAAGAGGGCACCCATTGGTTGGACACAATGGCAATGATGACGTATGAATGTCATGGAATACCATCGGGCTGGAAGTGACAAAAGGGATAATTTCAGTGAAACCTGAAAAGACCCATATAGATTGATGCTGAGTGAAATCAGCAGAACCAGGAGAGTAATCTAGACCACAGCAAATAACTTGGGAAGTCTGGCCAGCATGATGACCAACCATGATTCCAGAGGACCAGTGATGAAGCCGATTGTCTGCCTCATGGCACATAGAAAGATGATGGACTTAAAATGCAGAATAATTCATACATTTTTGGACAGAACTAATATCAGAATTTATTTTGTTTGGTTGCATATTTGGGCTTTGTTTTTATTTTTCTGTCATTGGGGGATGGGTGAAAAGGTGAGGGGGGAATAGGGGAATAAACATTTATAGAGCACCTACTAGGTGCCAGGCACTGTGCTAAGAGCTTTTTACGAATATTATCTCATTTGATCCTTACAACAACCCTGGGAGGTAGGTACTATTATTTTCCCCATGTCATAGTTAAGGAAACTGAGGCAAACAGAGGTTAGGTGACTTGCTGAAGGTCACATAGCTATCATGTGGCATTCTGACTCTAAGCCTGGTGCTCTATCCACTGTGCCACCTAGCTGCCTATATAGTAGGAATAGGAATAAGGTGGAGGAAGAAAGGAAGGAAGGAAGGAAGGAAGGAAGGAAGGAAGGAAGAAAGAAAGAAAGAAAGAAAGAAAGAAAGAAAGAAAGAAAGAAAGAAAGAAAGAAAGAAAGGAAGGAAGGAAGGAAGGAAGGAAGGAAGGAAGGAAGGAAGGGAAGGAAGAAAGGAAGGAAGAAAGAAAGGAAGGAAGAGAGAGACAGAGAGAGACAGAGACAGAGAGAGAGAGAACGAGAGAGAGAGAGAGAGAGAGAGAGAGAGAGAGAGAGAGAGAGAGAGGAAGGAAGGAGGGAAGGAAGGAAGGAAGAAAGAAGGAAGAAAAGAAAGAGGGAAGGAGGGAAGGAGGGAGGAAGGGAGGAAGGGAAGAAGGAAGGAATAGAGAGAGAGGAGGGAAGGAGGAAGGAAGGTAAAGAGGGATGGAGGGAGGGAGGGGGAAGGAAAAAAGAAAGAAAGAAAAGGAAGGAAGGAAAAGAAAGAAGGATGAAGGGAGGAAACAGAAGGAAGGAAGAAAGAAATGAAGGAAGGGAGAGAAAGGAAGGAAGGAAGTGAAAAGGGGAGGAAAGGAGGAAGGAAAAAAGGAAAAAAAAATCATTGAACCATACATATACATATGTATATACCTGTACCTATACACATACACACATACACATAGATATTTAGCTACAGGCTAAACTTACTATATACTTCAAAAGAAAAGGAAGCTGCATGTTATAGAGACCTGCAGTTTCATGCACAGTCTTTTTCTGTTCTGGCATGGATATTGAAAAGCCTACTTTCTCTAGTGTTTGTTAAGAACAATTTAAAAGAAAACTATACACACAAACACATGCATACCCATTATACACAAAGATGCATTGAATTCCAGGACTGAAACTGGGGGGAGGCCCCCCACTCCACCTTACACTAAACTCCAGAGACCTCTCTCTTCATGAATAATAACATGGTAGTCTTTCTAAGCATGTGCAAATTCAACCAGTTTATATACCAGTAGTAAAAAAAAAAATCTCAACCAAATACATGAAATAAAAAAGCTTAAAGCCTCATAAAAATATATACTCAAAAGACCACAAGAAACTCCAGTGGGCTAAAAGCAAATGACATCTTTAAAACATTATCCTGGCATCATTTATTTATTTGGTTCTACTCCAGAATATTAAGTACTTTTATGTGAATGAGTGATTTAGGAGGAAGATTTTTCCTGCAGGATTTCACATCTCCTACTTTTCGGGTGTCCATGACCACAATCTAAGGCAGCCCAAGGCTGAAACTTGGGTTGGCTGGAGTGAAGCCAAACGCGAACCAGCTGAGCCAACTTTGGCACAATGTTCTTCTTTGGGCCTTAGTTTCTGTGCAAAATGAGAAGGCTGGGTCAGATGATTTCCAAAATCCCTTCTAGTTCTTTACATTCTCTTGTTCTATGGTTCCCTTATAGTTCTAACATTCCATGTTCTAATATTCTGGTGCAAAACTACTTTCATCTCTAACATTTTTTTGTTCTAAGTTCCCTCCCAGCTCTAGAATTCTGTGTTCTAAGGCCTCTACCAGCTCTGACATTCTGTGTTCTAAGGCCTTCGCAGCTCTGACGTTCTCTTTTCTAACCTCGCCGCCCCTCCCCCTGCCCCATCTGACACTGTGTTCTATGTCCCCTCCCAACTCTAACTAGGTGATTAATCCCCCACCAGTAGATCGGCTTCTTTGTCATGCTCTTTAGCACTGCTTACCCATTCATCCTTGAGAGAGGCGATTCTAAAATTCCATGATTCTTTGACTTTATAGGATCTGAGGGTGGAGTGGACTTTAAATATTTATATACCTTTGACCTCACCTCTGAGTTTGAAGATTCTACCCTCTCACATTGTTATTCACCAGACACTTGCAGCTTATAATTTAAGCCTCTACAATGCCATGTGTGACTTGATTCATCGTAAGTACCCACGGACCAAAGGGAGCCAGATGTTCTGGGATCATAGATCAGCACATTTATTAAAAGATTTAAATGGGTCCCCTATTGTGCTTTCTTGTGTGTTGTGCCCTAGAAAACTGTCTACCTTGCCCACTCCTATTTCTTGCTTTGCCCAGTTAGTTACCAAATAGAAGACCGAGATCTACTTCAATGAGAGGGAGTATGGTACAGTGGTTAGAGCGCTGGGCTTGGCCACAGGAAGACCTGAGTCTGAATCTTGCCTCAGACACTTGGTAGCTGTGTGACCCTGAGTATGTCACTTGACTTCTCTGTGCCTCAGTCTCCTCATCTATAAAATGGGGATGATAATAGTACTTACCTTTCAGGGGATCTGTTTTGTGAGGAGCTGTGAGATTATATATGTGTGTGATGATACATTTAAAAGTACTTCTGGTTCTTATTATTGCTGTTGATTATATAGATCCTCGTATACAAAGGACCCATTCCTTTGCCCAGGCTGCATGTGCCCCACTGGAATCTACCCCTTCCTCATTACTACCTCTCAGAATCCCTTCAAGGCTTAGCTCAGCTGCTCTCTTCTACATGAGAGTTTTCCTGATTTCACTAGTTGCTAGTGCCCTACTTCACTAAAATTGCCTTATGATTACCTTGTATACATTTTATTATTTATTTGGGGTGGGGGGAGGCAACTGGGGTTAAGTGACTTTCCCAGTCACACAGCTAGTGTCTGAGGTAGAATTTGAACTCGGGTCCTTCTGACTCTAGGACCAGCGTTGTATCCATTGTGCCACCTAGCTGCCCCTTTGTCTATGTTTTATATCTATTTATATATCTGCATGTCATCCTCTGCCTCCCAGAATGTAAGCCTCTTGGAGGATAGAAATATGCAATTTTTGTCATTGTATTCCCAGTGCCTAGCACAGTGTCTAGTACACGGTAGGCATTCGAATGCTTGTTGGTTATCGCCCCAAACATTAGGAACCCCTAATTAAATGTGGGCACCTGAGTTTTATCCTCCTCCACAGCCAATCTTCCCAAACTCTAGGAGAGCTATGTGTCTTCCTTTAGCAGGAAGGAAGCAGGACCTATGTTCTTTGCGCATCCATCAAGCTTCACTGGAGTCAGCCATCTCTGAGTTTGGGCTCGTGTCAGAATTCATTGGCATTAAAGGGTTGGAGCTCGATATGGGTAATCTTCTTTTGAAAGAGACAAGGGAAGGAGTTCAGAACTCTTTGACCCTTTAATCAGCCATTGCTGGGCATGGATGATATTGACTTTGCCCAACAATCCACAGAGATGAGTTTTGGAAAGTCTCACTGCCTTTTATCACGGGACTAATCTAATCTGTCCAAACTGGGAGCTGGCCCACACAGCAATCAGTGTCTTCCCCAGGCTCAGGGTCACATCTGTCTTGTTGCTATTAGGAAGCTGCATTATTATTTCTTGGCTGTCTGCTGGGCCACTGAGTGCATTATATTTCTAAACGAGGCTAATGATAGTGATAAGGCTGCAACTTGGCCTACAGTTGTGACTAGGGAAACTGGAGCCCCTTCCTAGCCTCAGCACTCAGTTCTACCTACCTACTTAGCTGGACAGAGAAAATGCTGTCTTTGGAGACAGGAGACCTAGGGTGGGAGGTTTGCTCTGCTAGGAATGGTGACTTTGCCAAAGTCACTTAATCCACACGACCCTCAGTTTCCTCATCTTCAAAATGAGAGAGGTATGCAGTGGGGTTGGACTACATGACCTCTAGAGTTCTTTCCTACTGTAAGCCTATATCATCTCACGACCAACTAAGATGAATTTAGTCCAAACCTGTGATTTCCCTGGTGTGAGTATATTTTTTGGTAATTTATCCAAGTGGAGAAATTGAGGCAGACAGAGGTTAAGTGGCATGCCTGTCTATGGTCATACATCTAGTAAGTGTCTAAGGTGGGATTTGAACCCAGGTTTTCTTGACTTCAGCACCCTTTCCATGAAATAACTTCTGTTTCCCAAGTTGCTCCACCTAGAAACTGAAGGAAATGGGGCAGCTGCTGCAGAGGAAAGGCAGTGAGGTACAGTGCAGAGGATCTCAGATATTTTGCTCTCAGGATCCCTGTACTGTCCTAAAAGAAAATTGAGGACCCTCTCCCAAAAGCTTTTGTTTATGTGGATTATACCTAGGGGCAGCTAGAGGGCAGAGTAGATAGAGCACTGAGCTGGGAGTCAGGAAGACCTGAGTTCAAATCTAGTCTCAGACATTTAACTAGCTGTACGACCCTGGAGAAGTCACTGAACCCAGTTTGCCTCAGTTTCCTCATCTGTAAATTGAAAGAAAACAAACCGCTCTAGTATCTTTGCCAAGAAAACCCCAAATGGGGTCATGAAGAATTTGTTTACCATATTAGAAATGAAAACTTTTCATATTATTATAGAAATCTTTTTGATTTCATAGGCTTCCCCTAGAAAGAACTCAAGAACTGCCCCGCCAGGGTCCCCGGGCCATACTTTGAGAGTCCTAGTCTAGCATTAGGTTTGGCATCAGAGACACAGGTTAGAATTCTAACTTTGTTAACTGACTGGGTAGCTTGGACAAATCACTTCCCCTTGCTGGGTGGGCCTCCGTTTTCCTCTCCAGTAAAATGAGGAAATTGGACCAGATGATGTCTAGGGTTCCCTTCCAACTCTAAATCTTCTGAGTAACATTCTGCCTATAGAGTCTTCTCCCCTGTTCTCTTCCTCTACTATCACTTTTCTTCCTTTCCCTTGTCCCACCAGAGACTGGGAGTAAGGGGCTGGGGAACAGCAGAAGGGCAAAGAAAGTCACTGACCTTGAGTCAGGAGCACCTGGGTTCCAATCCTGTCTCTGTCATTTCTTTATCACTATTTTCTCTAAGTTTCACTTTTCTCATCTATAAAATGGGGATAATAACAGCACCTTTCATAGGGAGTATTATCAGGCTCAAATGGCGTAATGTATGTGAAGTGCTTTGTAAACCATAAAGTGCTAAACAAATATTAGAAATTAATAGTAATAATAGTAATAGAGACCAGTGCCTTACCTGGTCATCTCTAGATTGTCTCCTCCGTTAGAATGTGAGGTCATTGAGAATTTCTGTATCCCCAGTGGTTAGTGCAGTGCCTGGCCCAACCAATGATTGTTGATGTTGACTCTGATAGATATTTAACTTTGCCTCTGATATTTTTTACTTGTCTGACCTGGATAAGTCATTTAGCCTTCTTGGGTCTCAGTTGCCTCATCTATAAGATGAAAAAGTCAGACCAGACTTCTGAGCCTTCTTCCAGCTGTATGGCTATGATTCTAATCCTATGATCCTTAACATTTGTGAAACATCACAGATACATACATATATGTACACATGTACACACATACACACATATGTATATACACACACATGTGTATATATACACATACCCACAAAACATGTTTGTGTACATATATACATAGAAAATCACATTTACACATGTAGGCATATACAATATACTTATGCATATATACATATGTGCACATACACATATACACACATACACATACACATCCATATCCATATCCATATCCATATCCATATCCATATCCATATCCATATCCATATCCATATCCATGCATGCACATACATGTATCCATACCCACACCCACACCCACACCCACACCCACATCCACATCTACATCTACATCTACATCATTGGATGCTCATGGCAACCCTAGGAAATAGATATATTCTTGGTACTATCATTATTAGTCCTATTTTAAAGATGAGGTGCTGAAGTAGAGAGACGGATGGAGCTGGAATAACGAAGACCGGGTTTGAATCTTACCTCAGACACTCAGTAGCTACATGGCCCTGGGTAAGTCACTTAACGCCTCTGTGCCTCCGTCTTCTCCTCCATGAAGTGAAGAGGTCGGCCTCAAAGGTCCCTTCTGGCTTTAAATCCATGACACTCTGACCCAGAGCCCAGCCTTGCCCAGGACATCCTTCTCTGGTCCCTGGTTTCTTCCTCCTCACCGAACATTGCTACTGTTTCAACCCTCTCTTGCTGGTTTATGTCACTAGGACACTGATTATCAAAATAAGGCATGGGAGACAGACACCGACCTTCCTCCTGCGTGTAACACTGAGATGAAACAGACCTGTCCGTGTAATTGTCTCACTGTGCTCTGCTCTCTTTGTGGGGGTCTTGAACCCATGTCTTACCTGATTCTAAGTCCAACTATCTGTATCTCTTGCCTCTTTAAAAACCTTGCTTTTTGTACTACCGATCTCAAAGTTTAAATTTCTATGTGAGTTGTTATTATGGTCAAGTATTGGGCCAGTTTCTGTAGGTCTGTCTGTTTCTCTCTCCCCTCCCCGTTTTGGTTTATTTCCTCCACCAGTACAAGTCCAGACCACTAAGAAGATGTTAAGTGCCCCCTAAGAGAGCTCTTAGCTGCTCAGGTTCCTGGATCCAGGGGGCCGAGCATTTAGCACTTCCCAGCTGAGGGCTGTTCCAGCAGTTAATTATAGAAGGGTCAGCCGACACAGTGTGAATTTTCGACTTTGGGCCAATTAAAAAGACTCCAGGGTGCTCCTTATCTCTTGGCGGGGAGATTTGGACTCTGGTAGCCCTTGATCACACGTAGTGCCAGGTGGGATGGAGGGGCAGGGTTTGCAGTCTGTCCTGCTTCTTGGCAGAGGGTGGCTAAGGCAGGGTGCAAAGCCCCTACAGGGGCCTGGGAGGGTCCAGGGCAGGGTGGATGGGACAAACAAGAGACTGCAAATCTGAGGCTAAGGCTGTGGATATGACCTTTTTATCCAATACACCACTGAGTAGACCTGCAATCTTGCCTTGCTCTGGGAAATAAATAAGTTGAGGATCCTGCTTCAAACAGTATTTCTTTCTTTCCTTTTTTTTTTTTTCAAAAACCCTCTCCCTATTTGAATTGTCTGGGTTCTCAACCTGACCTTCCTCAGAGCATCCTTCTCTGCTCCCTTGTCCCTGGTCCCTGCCCCCTCATTGGAACTTATCACAGTTTCGACACAGTCTTGCTAGTCTGTATAAAATATGTTGCTAGGACACTGGCTGTCAAGATCAGGCATGGGAGAAAGACACAAACCTCTCCCCAGCATGTGCCATTGGGAGGATGAGACACATAGATTCATGTAATCCTCTTGCCAAGCTCTGCTCTGATTTTAAATACCTGATCTGCCAGGGCAGGGTCAATCGGATCACTTCTGGCTTCGGGGGAGCAAGGTGGGGAGCACTTCCTTGCCCTTCAGTGCATCATAGGAGCCTTCCTGGAGGAAGGAGATTGGTAACCTGGACAGGCTTCCTCCTTTTCCTGCATTTCTGACAGTCTGGGGCAGCAGCTCCCTGCAGTAGCTGTCTCGTCAACACTGCATTTCATTTTAAATTGAAGCTGAAAGCAGATATTTTCCCTCTTGCCTATTACACCTCTTAATTTGTCTCTCCCTCTGCTGCGATCTGTCTCCATAAAGGGCTTTGTATGAATGATAGACGGTGGAACTTTGGAATGGTTGGGGTTGGGTGAGCTGTGAGGGGAGACAAGTTAGGGCTGAGCCAGAGGGGAAAGTGACCCATTGACACAACTGTGTTTGTGTAGGGGGGCAGGTAGTAAGTGTAGCAGGAGGGGGTAATTACTGGAGGGAGGACAGTCTATGCCAACTATAGATGGCCTCATATTTTATGTTGGGGTCTGAGGGGTTAGAGGTAGGGCCAGAGCAAGGTAGTTCAGTTGAGGGTAGAGAGTGGGGAGAGAGGGTTTGTGCGAGAATGGAATCCCTTGATGTGAGAGCCTTACAGGAGAGAGGAGTTCAAAGTCTCTTCTTGTGCTAGGCACACTGCAGCCCCATAATGGGGGTCATAGCTGGGCACAGGGTGTGTTTGGCAGCATCGTGTAGTGAAAAGAGTCTTTGGAGCCAGAGGACCTGGGTTCATGTTCTGCCGTGGATGCTTACTACCTGTATGACCCCGAGGAAGTTACTTAACCTTTTCGAGCCTCAGTTTGCTCATCTGTAAAATGAAGGGGTTGGACTACAAGGCTTCTAAGACTCTTTCCTGATCTATTATCCAAAGGTGTATAGAGCTGGGAGGGGTCTTTTTGGGAGGGGCTTTATGTGGAAGGAAATGGAGTTACAGCTGTGCAGCCGTGCAGCTGTGCTGGGTGGTGGGACATAATCAGTGTATGTGTAGGGAAGGGTGAGAGGAGACGCAGCCACAGGTGTCAGCTGTATTGTCCAGGGTGCACAGTGTGTTTATGTGTGAAGAAGAGGTTAATGGAGTGGCCATGGCTGAGCGAGGGTGTATTACAGGAGGAAGGGAAAGCGGGATTAAAGATGTGGCCACAGGTACATTGGGGGAATGGGTGCATATGTATCTGCATGGTGGGGGGACAGTAGGAGGTGGTGTGGAAGCTGGGCAGCTGCCTGCGGGGGCTCAGAGTGCATTTGCATGGGGCGGGGTCAGGTAGGAGGGGTTAGAAGTGTGGAAGCTAGACAACTGTGCTGGCGGGGGTTCAGGATGCTTCATGGGCTAGGAGGGCTTAGTGGTGTGGCTCCTGCTGGACGGACAGCTGTCGTGGGGCACAAGATGCCTGTGCAAGGAGTGGGGAGAGGTGTGGCCGCAGCCAAGCGTTCAGTTATAAGAACTGGTCCCATTTCCAGGCCACACCACCTTGGCCCCAGGCCATTCATCACTGTCCCACTGGATGCTCACTGGGCACCAGCCAGCCCATCCATCCCTTTTATAGAAACCTAGGGGGCCATCTAGCCCGACCCCCAGGGACTAGGGCATGCAGCTCTCCACCAATCCGGGATAGGAATTGAAGGGGTGGGGGAGGTCACCCGCCAATGGGTTCGGTTCCTGAGCCTAGACCCGCCCCATGTCCCCCTTGCATGGGGTGAACCGCTGGAGAAGCCTGGTCCAGCCGGCGCTGGTCGGATTGGGGGTGGGAGTGCGGTCCTGTCTCTACGGGTCCCGCTAGTGCGAGAAAGTAACCAATGGACTGCCGCGGCCCAACGAGGATCTCTCCTAAACAACCAATGTTCTCCTTCCTTTCTGCCTCTCCCTCCCGCTTTGTGCGGGTGCGACCATTAGGGGGAACGAGCGGCGCCGGCCATTGGAACAGGGGGGCGTGGCCCGGCTCCCCAGCGGGGCTTGAGGCGTCTGGGCCAATGGTCTCGCGCCGTTCGGGCCGGGCCGGGAGGGCGGGCCGGGCGGGAGGGGCGCAGGGCGGGGCGGAGCTTGGAGGCGGGACCCGGGCGGGAGGCGGGGCCGTCTGGAGCTGTCGCAGTGAAAGGCCAGCCTCGGTGGTGGAGGGAGGCGGCGGCGTCCGCTGTGTGTGAGTGTGTGCTTGCAGGCGCGCAGGCACGGTGGCGGCGGCGGCGGCGGCGGCGGCGGCGACTGGAGACGGCGGGGAGGGAGAGCTGCGGCAGCATCTGGAGGGGGGGAAGGTGCGATGAAACCAGGTGCAGTGGCGGAGGCGCGGCTCCGGCTGCCTGCTCCATAGCTCCTAACGGGAGCAAGCGGCCGCGGCCCCGAGCCTGCAGAGTTGGCCCCGAGGAGACCCCGGGCTCCCGGGGTACCCGTTGCAGTCGCTACAGCAGCAGCGGCCCGGCCTCTACTCCCACAGTGCATGACGCGCTGACCGGAGCCGGCCAAACGCCGGGGGCTCCCGGACTGCTAGAGTGCAGCCCCCGAAGTGCCCCGGCGGCTCTCAGAGAAGGAAAGTTGTGGTCTCATCCTCTCGGGAAGCCACTGGCCACGACGTCCGTCCGTCAGTCTGTCTGTGCAGGAGGGGGTCCGTTCTAGCAAGAAGGCGAACAGCCGGAGGTGGGAGAGAGGGACCCATCTGCTGCCGCCCAGTCCCGGAGCGCACCGGCCGTTCTTGGAGCTGCAGACAGCTGTTTTCCCCGAAGGGTGCTTCTTGAAACTGTCTATTGCGGCGGGGACTCTGGGGGGCGGGGAGGGCTCTGGGGGTATTTGCCAAGAGGCTTTTCCCCTTCCCTGGGCATCTCTGAGGTGTCTTTTTCCATCTTCCGACCCCCGTCCCGAGGCATTCCCTTCCGGGGTGGCGGCTGCTCCCCAGGAGACCCTCCCCTACCAACCCTTCTTTTCTTGGGGTCCCTTCGATTACGAGTCTGGGTTTCTCGTCGATGAAAATGCCCTGCCTTCTGTGAGTGTTGATAGAAAGAGTCTGAGAGGATGTGAAGGAATTGGGAGCCAATTGGAGGGTAGGAAGGGGGGCAGTCCGTACCCCCGGGGACGTCCGGAAGAGCAAAGAGCCCCCACCTCCTGGGGGCGGCAAGGAGCTGGGGTTGGACCAGACGGAACGGGCGTCTAGACGGCAGAAATGCGGCAGCGACCGACCCTCTCCAGCAGCCGCAGGAATCGCTTCCCCCGGGACTGGCGTCCGCTGGCTAAGCCTTGCTGAAGGCAGTCGCCGGCCCGAGGCTGAACGACCCTACTGGGCTGCCGAAGGGGAGGAGTGATCGGCCCTCGCCGCATCGCAGCCACCCCGGGCCGGGCCCCTTTCTCCCCCTTCACCCCCGCCCTCATCTCCCAGGATGTCTCTGGGATTCGCTGGAAGCTGACTCAACTTGTAACTCCGCGGCGAGGCGAGCGGGGACCGCGGCCAGTGGGCCGGGCAGCTGCGAAGCCTTGGCAAACTGCTCCTGCCTCCCTGGGGAATTCCACGCTATCTACCCCCACTCTCTCTCCCTACCCAGTTTCTTGGACTCCCTCTGAATCGCCTGTCTCCCATGCTCCCTTGACTACCCCTCCCCGCCACCCCACCCCACCCCCCAGACGCTTGAGGGTCCCTCCTTCGCTCAGGGAGGCTCATCTCTCTCCTGAGGACCGCCCCCCACCCCAGTGGCTGCTTGTGTTTAGTTTCTGAGCCCGGACAGACGGGGAGTACAGGACAGGACAGGGCAGCCAGGGCCCAAGTCACCCCCTGTGAAGGGGTCGCAGCCTTTTTCACCGGGGACTCAAGACTCTCGGCCAGCGCCGGCCTCGCCCCGCTACGGCGGGAGGCTCCGGCCGAAGATGTTGATGAGGAAGACGCCCGCCTTTGCTCCAGCCTCGGTCTTCGGGGTGCGTCTGTCACACAAGTTCCTTTTCCTGCTCTTCCTCTCGGGCCTCATCACCCTGTGCTTCGGGGCCCTCTTCCTACTGCCCAGCTCATACCGTTTCAGGAGACTTTTTCTGCCTCTCCGGCCCCAGCGTGTCGGCACTGCCCCGGGGGCTGGGGACCCTGAGCCTGGGGGCCAAGCCCCAGCCCGGGGGCAGGAGCCACCTCCCAACCCAGCCCCGGCCCCTGGGGCACTCGCTGTCGGGCCTGTCCGAGGGGGGCGACACCCCCCAGGCGGCCCCACCACTCCCCGGGAGGAGGCTGGGGCCACCCGGGGCCAGCAGACTCCGGGAGCAGCCACTGGGCTTCCCAGAGCCCCCAAATCTCGCCCTTTGCCCACCCTGGTCTTCGAGGAGTTCAGAAGCCGCCTCCAGCACCCGATACTGGGGACCAGGGGCAACTTGGATGCTAAGAGCCTGTCCCAGAGGGAGAAAATCAAAGAGGTAAAAGCAGAAACAACCTCTCCCCCCCCCCCACGCCCCCCGGCAAAACCCTGGCCCCTGTCATTGCTCTGTGCAGTCCATCTCATGCCCCCTCCCCCCACATACCCTGGCCCTATCTTCGTATCCTTAGCTTGAGCCAATTTTCTGCTTCCTCTTCTTCTTCTTCCAAACTTCCCTTTTCCTTCCCTACCCGCCTTGACCCTTTAGAGCAGTTCCCCGCCCCCTCCATTTATTCTTTCCGTGCCCCCTCCCTCCACCTTTATTGCAGCCTCCCCTAACCTCTGGTCTTCCCACCTAGCCACTTTCTTTCTACTACCTCTCCTCTTCCTCTCCAGTGACCAAAATTTCCTTCCTTCCGGGCCTCCCTTCTCTCTCCTTTCAGTAACTCTTCCCTGCGCCCCCCTTACCTCCCCCTCCCCCATCATGGAGCTAGTTGTCGATCAGGTTAGGATCTGGGTTTCCTTCCTAGGAACCTGCTTCCATTTGTTTTGATTTGTAGGTTCCAGTTGTCTGATTCCTCCCTACCCTGCATCTTAAAGTCTCGTCACTTCTGGAAATCCCTCTGGGGTTGGATTAAGACTTAGTACCCACAATAAAACCTATGCATTTTTTAGGGGTGGTGGTGGTGATGCTTTGCTTGAAATGTTTGCAACAAGCCAGTGACCCGCTGCTGAAGAATGCATGTAAGGCTTTCTGGCTAACTATTGTTGCTGAGTGTTAGAATAATTATACATGATTGCGTGTGTGATGCAGGCTAGGAGAATCGATAATACAGAGGCAGGGTGTCATGGAAATCTGGGAAGGTTATTGGAATAATGAAGCATGGTGCTTTCTTCTTGGACTGGTTCCCTTGGGGAGACTGCAAGCATCATTTGGTGCCAGAAAGGTGGTGATGGGGGGTGGTGAATCGAAAGATGACTTTTGAGGTTTTCCTGCTTTAATTAAAAACAAACTAGAACCTAGCCCCCTAACCTTTAAGGTCTGCTTTTGAAGCCTCCAGATGATGGTAAAGCCTCCAGAGTGGGGTAATGGATCGGATATTGAATAGAAACCTGAAGATCTGGTTTCAAATACCGCCTCAAACACTGTGTGGCCCTGGACAAGTTACTTAGCCTTTCTGGTCCTCGGTTCCTTCATCTGTAAAATGGGAGGATTGGACAGATAGCCTCTGGGTTCCTTTTCAGCTCTGAATCTGTGATCCTATTCTTCAGACAGAATACCCCATCTTCCTCCTCTACCCCATCTTCTTCCTCTACCCCCACCTAAAAACAACTTGCCTCACGATAGATAAACAAATCTGCCTAACTTTGTTTACTTGCTAATAGAGGATTTAAGTCTGGATTGTCTTGCGCAGAGACATGACTCATGAATATGACCTACTAGGGCTGGCAAAGTTGATTGATTTTTTTTTTAATTTGGTTCTTTCTCCCTTCACAATCCCACCCCCAATTCCCACCTTGATTTACTGAATCTTTACCACTGTTATGAGCAGCTAGGTGGTGCCATAGTGCCTAGAGTGCTGGACCTCAAGTCAGGAAGACTCATTTTCCTGAGTTCAAATGGCACCTCAGATACTTACTATCTGTGTGGCCCTGGGCAAGTCACTTCACTGTCTTTGCCTCAGTTTCCTCATCTGTCAGATGAGCTGGAGAAGAAGATGGCAAACCACTCCAGCATCTCTGCCAAGAAAACCTCAAATGGGGTTACACAGAGTTGGATATGACTAAACAACAAATGTTATGCCCATGATTTTTATTATGTTTTTCTTTTACATCCTTAATCGCTTTTGAAACTTGCAACAACATTGCTATGACTAAACAACAAATGTCATGCCCATGATTTTTATTACGTTTCTTTTATATCCTTCATCGCTTTTGAAACTTGCAATAACATTGCCATGACAAAACAACAAATGTCATGCCCATGATTTTTATTACATGTTTCTTTTACATCCTTAATCTCTTTTGAAACTTGCAACAACATTGCCACACAGGTGCTTCCTGTATAATTGGCCCCATTTTACAGAAGAGGAAACTGAGACTGAGGGAAGGTAAGTGACTTGCCCAAGGTCACACAGTTGAGCTGTACTAGAGATGCTGCAATCAGAGTCACAGAACCTGAGTTTGAATCCTCACCACTATGTGGCCACAGGGTGAGACACTTGACACCTCTCTAGGCCTGTTTTCCTCAACTGATGGGGTTGAGATAGACAATTTCCGAGATCCCTTTTAGTTTTAAATCTCTGAGCCTATGATTTTGAACCCAGGTCTGCAGGGCTCCAGGCCACATGTTTTTCCCTTATATCATGCAGCCTGCCTAGACCACTTTAGAGACAACTGCCACTCTATGAAATAGGCTGTCAGCTCTTCCTTTTGATTGGTTTTTTGTTCTTTCCTCTCATGGTGTTAGTTAATAGCAAGGAGGTGGAGATGGGGGTTGGGGGTTGGAGAGCAACATCAGATAAAAGGCAGTCTTGCTGCCTTTTAAAAGGAGAGAAAAGATGAAGGTGGAGAAGAGGTGGCTGAATGATAGAAGGCTTGACAGGCATTTGTAGTAACTCAGCGCATGTGTGGAGGTGACATCTTTGAGAGATGAGCATTATTGTATTAGGGACTCTCTTGGGGAAGGTGCTGGGTCCCCCGCTGCTTCTCCTAGTGGCCAGAGAAAGGACAGCTGCCCTATCCTGGAGGACCTCCTGAGGTCATAGACCCCATACGAGGAGGACAATAGTAAGTCAAGAACCCAAGACTTTGGAGGTAGGTCATCTGTTCCACCCGTGGGATCATAGGCTCATAGATGTGAGCAAGCCCAAAGGCCATTTGGTCCACCACTCTTATTTTACAGTTGAGGAAACCAAGGGAAATTATCTTTCCCTGGAGGGAAAGGAAGTAAGTGGAAGAGCTGAGATGAAGCAAGCAGTCCTATGATGGCTTTTATGAGTTGTCATGGTAGACATTCATCCAGCAAGCACGTAAAAGGCCCGATAGTAGATGGTACTGGGCTCGAAGAGACAGAAAGAACACTACCACTGCCCACAGGAAGCTTACATTCTGCTGGATGCTTGTTGCCTGCAATTGAGCCCCTGTGAGCCTGTTTCCCCTTCTGCTCAACGGGGACTCAATTCAATGCATGTTTATTTCTCAGTCACCTGGGCTATGCCAGGCACTGGGCTGGGAGCTAGGTACATACTGACCAAACCCAAAGCATTCCTTCTCTCAAAAAGTTTACATGAGTTAGTTCATGGCTCTGGTGGCTACTGGATCCTCCCAAGATAAACACCCTGACTGTCCTTAGTTCCCTCCTGAATGAAGCCTTTTCAGCTTATTTAGGCCTCTACAGAGCCTGTGGGCTGTTGGCATAGCATTGGAGGCTGGACTGCCATGCCATGGTGAGGCATTCACCACAGGGGGACCTCAGGGTCCTGCAAAAGTCAATCCTGTTTTGGGGGTAGCCTGGCTTTTCTTCTGAGACACCTTGCCTGAACAGGGCCAGGAGTGGGGTTGGCTTTTGGGGAGGTTAGAACCTTCCAGCCATAGCCTAGCCCAAGAATGGTGACACATGTTCCCACAGGGCTGGAGCCCTTCCATCCCCTTGGTCAGCCATAGCTTGGCCCCACTGCTCCCTTATCCACCGGTGTGCTCCATGATCCCCATCTCTTTGGCCACCATCCCATTTGCATTCAAGCATCCAACAGAATCTTTCGGGGAGCCACACAGTACCGTCATCCCTGCTTACCCGATGCATCCTTCCCACAGCATATAAAGTTTGCTCCCAAGACAGCACCTGCAGCAAGCAAGAATTGGTGGCTTCTTCTTATTCTTGGTCCATCGACTCATGCCACCTCCCTCCCCCCTCCCTGAATGAGCCCAGGTCAGAAGCTGCCAATGTCTTACACCCCCTCTGAAATCTAAGCCTAGACGCTCTCTCCCTGGCCTGTTGGCCTGCTTTCCCCTGGCAAAGCTGCATAAACAGCTTTATGCTATCTCTCTGCTCATGCCCTGACCCCTCATATACATTCGTATTCTCTCTCTCTCTCTCTCTCTCTCTCTCTCTCTCTCTCTCTCTCTCTCTCTCTCATCTCTCTCCTTCCTGCTCCCTCCTCCTTCCCTCTCCCTTCCCTTTCTCCCTCTCCTCCCCTCCCTGTCCCTCCTCCTTCCCCTCCCCCCTCTCATTTCCCTCCCACCCTTTCTCCTTCCCCTCTCCCTCCCCTTCTCCCTTTCCCTTTTCCTCTTTCTGTCCCTCCCCCTCCCCTTCCCATTTCCCTTCCCCTCTCCCTCCTA
>CM053622.1:769116934-769132549 GCA_028646595.1 Phalanger gymnotis
AAAACAAACACTTTCGAAAGGGAACAGGGTCAAGGGAGAAAATTCAATAAAGGGGGATAGGTTAAGAAGGAGCAAAATATAGTTAGTCTTTCACAACATGAGTTTTGTGGAAGGGTTATACAAAATGATACACCTGTGGCCTATGTTGAATTGCTGGACTTCTTAGGGAGGGTGGGTGGGAAGGGAAGAGGGGAGAGAATTTGGAACTCAAAGATGTGCAAAAACAAAAAAAAAGAGTTTTTGCATGCAACTGGGGTGTAGAAATTTATCTTGCCCTACAAGAAAGGAAAGGAAAAGGGGATGGGAGGGGAGTGGGGTGACAGAAGGGAGGGCTGACTGGGGAACAGGGCAACCAGAATATACGCCGTCTTTGAGTGGGGGGAAGGGTAGAAATGGGGAGAAAATTTGTAATTCAAACTCTTGTGAAAATCAATGCTGCAAACTAAATATATTAAATAAAAAAATAAAGAATATAAATTGCGAAAAAGAAGAAGAAGAAGAAGAAGAAGAAGAAGAAGAAGGAAGACTGTTTCTTAGAGCAATTAAGTGATCAGGAATGACCATGGTTCTGGGTGGAGTATTCTAACTTTCTCCTTGTGATACTAGCTTATGTTTCTATGGGACTTTATGCCATAAACAGTAGTTCCCAAACTTGACTGTGGGCGAGGGGCATTAATAGGATTGGTCTCAGCCTCCCTTCATAGATCACTGCTGTTTATTTAGTCATTTCAGTCATGTCTTATTCTCTGTGACCCCATTTGGGGTTTTCTTGGCAAAGATACTGGAGTGGTTTGCCATTTCCTTCTACAGCTCATTTGACAGATGAGGAAACTGAGGCAGAGTTAAGTGACTTGCCCCGGGGTTACCCAGCTAGTATAAGTATCCAAGGTCAGATTTGACCTCAGGGAGATGAGTCTTCCTGATTCCAGGCCTGGCTCTCTGTGCACTGTGGTGCCACCTAGCTGCCTTTTGCCAAGAAGACCCCAAATAGGGTCACGAAAAGTTGGACGTGACTGAAATGAATGAATAGCAACAACCCCTCTACAGATTAGGAGACTGAAGCCCTAGAAAGCAAATGCCTTAGCTCAAGGCAAGAACATAGCAGCCACGGGGCTGGAGCTGTGATCCTTGGATTTCAGATCGATACCCACAAGACAAGGATGATGTGTTGCTAACTTGGAATGGGCAGCTAGTTATCGTGGGAAAAGTCCTTTTTCCCTTCTCGACTGAGGGATGCTGTGATAGAGAATGGGGTCAGTCCTCTTGGGAAGGAAAAAACAAACTGCCCTCTTGCTAATCCCCCAACCCTATCATTCTCCCCTGGAAAATCTGGTCGTTTCTCACTCATCGGAGCCTGAATAGCAGAGGTCAGAGGGATGCTTTGTAATAGAATCTGGCACTCAGAGCTGCACCGTATTTCCTGAGGTCATTCAGGTCCAAGTAATACTTGACTTGCTTCCCAAGAAACAGTGGTATTAGAGCAGTTAATTGGCAGGGGATGGAGTCAAGAAGACCTGATTTCAAATCCAGCCTCAGACGCTTAGTAGCTATATGACCCTGGGCAAGTCACTTAACCCTGTTTGCCTCAGTTTCCTCATCTGTAAAATGGAGGTAATAATAGTACTTGCCTCTGAGTTTTTTGTGGAGATTGAATGAAATAACAGTTATAAAGCACTTAGCATAGTATCTATAAATGTTAGCTATGATGATGATGATGGTGATGATGATGATGATGATGATGATGATGATGATGGAGGAGTAGGAGGACAGGTAACAGATGGAATTTCCAGAATCACAGAATTGGACAGGACCATTAGCACAATCTTTACGTGAGTAGAATCCTTTCTCCATCCTGCCCGGCAAATGTTCACTGGCTTTTTCTTGGAGCTTTCCTAAGAGGGGGAATCTACTGTGTGCTCAGGCATTCCAGGCTCCTTTGAGAAAGCTCTAAGTATGAGGAGGTTTTTCGTGTTATCAAACCTATATTTGTTTCTCTGTAGTTTCTTGTTCTACCCTCTGGGGCCAGGAAGAACAAGTCTAATCTCATTCCTAGGTGTCCAGCTTCAAAAACCTGAAAATACAGATCTCATGTCTCTACCTAAGTCTTGTCATCTCCTGGCTAACCATCCCCATTTCCATCAACTGCTCTTCCTATAATATAGTCTCCAGATCCTTCCCCAGCTTGGTTGCCCTCCTTGGATGCTCTCTAGCTTATCAAAGTCCTTCCCAACTTGTGGCACTGAGAACTGAATATAGAATGCTAGAAGTGGTCTGATCTGGGAAGAGAACAATGGGACTATTGCCTCCTCCTTCTGGGAAGCTTAATTTAGGCTAAGGTGATGCTAAGTTTTTGTTGATTCTTTTTTTAAATCTAAAAAATAAGTTTTTATTGACATTTTCTGTTTTTTCACATCACAATAGTTTTCCTTCCACCTTCCCAACAGCCTTCCTAGGTGAAAAAATAGCATTTTTTTGTAGAGGAAAAAAAAGTCAGCACAACTCATTGATATATTGAAGAAGTTTGAAAACATATGCAATGTATTAACACCTGTGGAGCTCCTGCCTCCGTGAAGGAGTGGTTGGAGTATCTTCTGATATCTCTCCATTTGAGCCCTGTTTGATCTTCATTGTTTTGTTTCATTTACAATTTATTTTTTTTAATTTGTTGGAGTCATTGTGTATATTGTTTTCTCAGTTCTGCTGACTTCACTCTGCATCAGTTCATATAGATCTTTCCAGGCTTCTCTGTATTCATCACCCACAACAGCACAGTAATATTTCATCACATTCATGTACCACGATTTGTTATTTGTTTAGGCATTCCCTAATCAAAGGGCATCTACTTTGTTTCTAATTTTGAGTTACCGCAAAAAATGCTGCTATAAATATTTCGGACTCTGTGAGGACATTTTTCTTATCAATGGCTCACATAAGCTCAGTAATGGAGTCTCTGGTTCAAAGGGTTTAGACATTTTAGTCACTTTATTTGCATAATTCTAAATTGCTTTCCAAAATGGTTCTACCATTTCACAGCTCCACCAACGATGTGTTTTATTGTTTATATATTGCGGATTCCAAGCTCTTATCAGAGACATCTGATAGAAAGACTTCCCCACTGCCCTTTCCCATTTCCCTTTTTATCCTAGATACATGAATGTTGTCTGTGTAGAAGCTTTTCAGTTTCCAAAGATCCACTCTAGGCTGTCCCCTTCAGGGGTTTTTGGTTACAGCCTTCTAAGACTTACCCCATGGAATTCCCTTTTCCTTTGTGTCTCATTTCCAGAACAATGCCAATTATTGTAGTTGTCAAAGAGGCTGTGGCTCCATGGTAGGATCTCTTCCCCCCCACATCCCTGATTATATGTTGTTGTTGTCCTTCATTCTCAAAGATGACCAATGACATCAGGAAGATGATGCCATGACTTGCAAGTGAATTGGATTTAAATGAGGCAAGGCTGTGCAAAGTCACCAGCCTCACTCCTTCCTCTGGAGCCATCTGGGTCTAGTGGCAAGATATAGGTCAGGATGACTGGAGATGACTCCATTAGCCCATAATTCATCTGTACCCCTTCTTGTTGATTTTTTTTAATACATTTGCCTGGAAATCTCTCCCCTGTATCCATACTCACCCATTCCTCCAGGTGCCATTTGCCCTCGGGGGTTCCAAATCCCCCATTCTCAAGACAAGTAAACTTTTCAATCACCAAATCCCTCAGGCCTCATCCAGTTGTAAGGTCTCATCTTTCTTCACTAACCATCTCCCTTGACTCATAGGATTCATCAGTGGAATCCTTTCCCCCCTCCCAAGTAAGACTTGCTTCTTTTCCAATTTTCCAACCTTTTCAATCTTCCTCCCCTCCTCTTGACCCACTCCCCTGTAGTCAGGTCTCTTTCTGAGCCTAAGGAAGTCACTTTCTCTTTATTGTTAGCCCTTGGTTTGACCCTGGTGCCTCACTCACTCCTCTCCCTGTTCTCCTCCTCCCCCTTATGCACCATCCAATGTTGTAACGCAGTCTCACAAAAGAAGTGTTCACTTATGAGCAGAGTATCTACAGGTTCTATCCATTATCCCCTTTTTAAAATTCTTCACTGTTACTTTTACCAGATTTCCACCTTCACCCCTGTCTCCTTGTGTACATTTAGGAAGAAGTCTATTAGAAAGAAGTCTCTCTATTGCTGTTACAATCCTTGGCTACAGCATTTATTCACTCCTCCTGCATTTCTGTTGTTTGGGGTGTTTAAGAGGCGAATAATCTCTTCAATTCAGGTTTTCTTTCTAAAAATGTTTCAAGATCTTCTTTTTTATGGAAGTTCATCTTTTGTCCTGTATGGTTAAGCTTAGATTTGCAGGATTGGTTACACTGGGCTGGATCTGCAGCTCCAATGTTCTTTGGAACACATTATTCCATTCCCTCCTCCTTTTTCTAGTGGATGAGGAATAGTCTTGCATTATTTAAATGTCCTTTTCTTTGTATTTGAAGGTCTTTTTCCTGATGGCTTGCAAAACTTCTTGTTCCTAAATCGAATGGATAAATTTAACCACTATGTGTCTTGGAGTTTACAACCTTGGGTTTTTTTTTTCCTGGAGGCAATCTGTCAGTTCTTCCTATTTGAATTTCATTTTCTATGTTTAGAAGTTCTGGGCAGTTTTGTTATTTCCTTCATTATGATGTTAGGGTTTTTTTTCTCAGTATGTTATTCCGGGAGACCTATGATCCTCAGGTTGTCTCTGTACATCTGGTCTTTGAGTTCAGTCTGTTTTGCTTGTAGTATAGTGAGCAGATTTTCTTTTAATATTCCTGTTTTTTTGCTTCTCTTCTTTTAGGTTGTTCTTCACTTCTGTGTATTTGCATTCCCAATCTATGGTTCTTTCTTTTGTTTCTTTGGTGAAGCTTGCCATCGCACATTCAGATTTGTCTATTCTGCTCATTTTTTTGTTGTTATGCAGGACAGAAATTCTTCTCTCCTAATTCTCATTTCTCTTTTAAACTACTCAGGAACAGTGTGTTGTGGTTTCACGTTCTCCTCAAATTCCACGGGGTCCTTCGTCTCATCAAATATTGGATCATGAAATACTTCATTGTTCAGTATTTATCCATATATGCCTGAACTTGTTTATTATGTTAGAGACAACATTTCTTTTTATTGTTCTGTTTCCTATTGATTTATTTGTTTATATTCAAGGTCTTTGAATTTTCTTCTTCCCGGGATCTTTTGTTATTTCAGTCTTTTTTGCCTCATTTTCTCCTCTTTCTCACTTCCTGACTCCCTTTCCTCTTGTGGTGGTTTCTTTGGGAACTGGATCTTAAAGTGTCTCAGCCTCCTCCCACACCGGGCAGCCCATGTCTCTGTCCCAGCTGACTTTTGGGTGGTCAGAACTGGCCCCCCTTGGATGCTGTGCTCTTTCTCTCATGACTGATTGCTGCTGTTTGTCTTTCGTTCTCTAAGAGGGCTGTGACATCAGAGAGGTGATGCCATGACAAGCAAATGAATTGGATCACAGTGAGGCAGGGCTATGCAAAGTCACCAGCCTCACTTTCTCCTCTGGAGCCATCTGGGTCCAGTGGCCAGATATGGATCAGGATGACTGGAGATGGATAGGATGCAGTTGGGTACCTAGGACTTTTTAAGCTAAGGTCTTTAACATGTCTCAGTTTGACTAAGACAGTGCCCATTCAGTGATTAAGCCTCAGCATTGGCAGAGTGTTGCACAGCCCCTCCCCCCCATACAAGGGATGTCCTTCCCTGGTAACGTGTCCCACTCCCCCTATTCCTCAGTTCTTTGGCCCAGCCTTAGCAGTTCAGAGCCTGTTTTCCCTGGCATCAGAACTTGTAGTGCTGGTGCTTCTGGATTTCAACCCCCAAATAGGCTTTTGCTCCTAAAGTGCCGTGGCCACACTGGCTGTCAAAGCCCGAGCACTTCCATAGCACTAGAAAGAGGTGGGGGGCGGGGGAGCAGAGTGCAGGGATGGCTTTTGATGTAAGCCTGTGTCATGTCCTTGGGTCTGCCAGTTCAGCCTTGCTGCTTGTAGCATGGAAAGTGGGGGAGGAGTGCTGAGTGAGCTCAAGGTCAGTGTGTGTCAGTTCCTGTTTTTTTGAAGGTGGGGGAGATGGTTGCCATCTTTTGGTTTCTAAGTGGCCTAGACCATGGAGACATCTCGAGTTGCTTTATCTTTGGCACACAATCTTTGTTTTGGAGAGGTTTAAGAAGTCATGGAGATCAGAGCAAACTTCTGATCTACTATCTTACTGCTCTTATCACCCAGAAAACCCTCTTGTTGATTCTTCTTGAGTTCGTAGTCCTCTAAATTGCCCAAATCTTTTTCAGTGGAGTTTCTGTCTATCTACACCTTTACCATCTCATACTTGGGGGACTTGGGTTTGATGAACACCAATATAAGACTTCACTTTTAACCCGATTCCATTTCATCTTATTAAGTTTGATTGGGCCTTACCCCCCAAGATCTTTTAAAATACTGACTGACACCTGGTATGGTGTCATTTCTCCTAGCTTTGTGGCATCTGCAGATCTGCTAAGGTTGCCATCTTTGCTTTTGTCTGAGTCATTGAACAAAGTCAAGATTGCCCTCCTTAAAGACAAGAATTGCTTAGAGGGGCAGTCGATTATCTGGGGATAATGGTATAAGCGGTCAGGCAGTCTGCTGAACAGGGGTAGACATTGGGCTTGAGGTTTTGAAAGTGGGATTTGGTGACAAAGGAACAGTATGAATCTGTATTAGGAATGAAAATATCTTGGTATTATTATGAAAATAGTTTGCACCTCACAGACCCTCCCGACAGGGTCTCAGGGGCAGGTCCTCAGGAATCCAGGACCACACTTTGAAGACCCCTGGTCTAGTGAAAAGACCGCTAGACTTGATATCCAGAGACCTGGATTGTGACCTAGTTCTTCAATTTACTAGCTGTGTGAAATAGGGCAAATCAACTCATTAGTAGTCTAAGCCTTAGCTTTCTCATCTCTGAAATGGAAGTGATGACAATGTCTCTAGTGCCTACCTCACAGAGCAGTTTTGAGGCTCAGATTAATTCATAGATGTCAAGCGCTTTGCAGACTTTATCCTGCCTCATAAATACCAGCTATTAATTGATGAGAGTTCTATTCCCGAACTTAGAGTCTATCAAATTGTCTCCCCAAAGGTGGAAAGGAGGACACGTGCTGCAGGGTCACCTTCATAGGCCACCATAGCTGGTGGCTTAGCTTTGAGCTTGAGTTAAAATGAAGCCTCAGATACTTCCCAGTTAGTTCTTTGCCAATCACCTAACTAATGTTTGCCTCAGTTTCCTCATCTGTAAAATGGGAACGATAATAACACCTACCTCCTAGTATTGTTGTGAGGATCCAATCAGAAAATATTTGTAAAGTGCTTTGCAGACCTTAAAGTGCTGAATAAATGCGATCATTTGTTACTCCTCTTCCTACTTGTCTGTCCTGTTAGAATATAAGCTCCTTGAGGCTGAGTGTTTCATTCGTTGTATCCTCAGCATGTGTCATATAGAAGGCACTTAATAAAAGCTTGTCGATTAATCGATTCTTCCCCAGAACTAGAAAGGTCATGTTCCCTTTACCCTTTGCTATGGCCAGACCACCTCTGGAGGACCATGTCCAGAACTGGCCAACACATTTTAAGAGGAAACTTGATAAGGTAGAATGTGCCCAGAAGGAAGGTGACCAAGATGGTGAAAAGACTAGAAACTATGCCATGAAGATAGGTTGAAGATTTATTTAACTTGGGGAAGAAAAGACTAAGTGGGAGAAGCTGAGATAGTCATCTTCAAGTATTTGAAGGGATGTAACCAGGAAGAGGGATTGTTATGGTTGTCTTTGTTCAGTAATTTTCAACTCTCCCTGACCTTATTTGGGATTTCCTTGGCAAAGATGCTAGAATGTTTTGCCATTTCCTTCTCCAACTCATTTTACAGATGATGAAACTGAGGCAAGTAGGGTTAAATGACTTGCCCAGGGTCGCACAGCTAGTAAGTGTCCAAGGCCAGATTTGAACTCAAGAAGATGAGTCTTCCTGTCTCCAGGCTCAGCGCTCTGTGCCCTATGGCGCCATTGTTGTATTTGGCCCAGAGGGAGGAAGTAGGACTCGCAGGTGTAGAGGAACATGTTAATGATAGCTATTCAAAAGTAGAATGGGTTATATTGGGAGATAAAGGCTCTCCATCTGAGGACACCTTCAGGGGGTAGTCTGGACGACCCCTTGGGTGGGATAGAAGCCATTCCTATTTCAGGTGCTGCTTGGATTAGATGGTCTGAGGGGTGCCTTCCAACTCGGAATGTGTCGAATTCTATCCAGCCTTTATTTCTAGCAAGCTTCTGAGTTAATCTATTTGTGACCGCATTTCAAAAACAAACTTCATGGCAGATGCTGCAGAACTTAATCCGCTCATGGTTAGGCTCTATTTTTTCCCCCCAGAGCCTTCAAAGGACCTTTGGGTTTATTGGAACTCATGCTGTCCTTTGATAGCTGAAGCCTCTCTCTCCCTCTCTCTCCTCTCTCTCTCTCTTTGTCTCTCTCTCTCTGTCTCTCTCTCTCTCTCTCTTTTTCTCTCTCCCTCCCTCCCTCCATCCCCCTCTCTCTCCCTGTCTTTCTCTCTTTGTCTCTCTGTGTCTGTCTCTGTCTCTCCTCTATGTGTCTGTCTCTCTCTTCTCTCTCTCTCTTCTCTCTCTCTCTCTCTTTCTCTCTCTGTCTCTGTGTGTGTGTGTCTCTCTCCTTCCCTCCCCTTCTCTCCTTTTTAAAGAACGAGTTATCAAGAAATTTTTCAAGTCATCCCAGATGGTTCAGAGGGGGAACACAAATCAGTATATGCCCATATGTGGCTTGAGGTTAATGACCTTCCAAAGGATTGACTACTGAAAGGGGCTGGAGTCTCTAGGCGTTATCCCCTGGGAACACTGAAATGCTCTGTCCCAACTCTCAGTATAAGGACCATGATTTACATTTGTATGGTGCTCAAGTGGTCACAAAAGACATTATGTTCTAATCTCCCTGGAGAAGAGTGGAAAGACAGGCCCAACCTCACCAGCAGGCACCCTGGATCTTGGGGTAAATCTTGAGATTTCCAAGGGTTCAGAGGAAGGGGAAGCATGGTCCAAAGTTCTACAAGGAATGTCAACCCAGGAGATAGGAGAAGTCCTCCAAAGAAAATTAAAAGAAAGGTTGTGATAGGGAGATGGAAAGGTGTGTGTGTGTGTGTGTGTGTGTGTGTGTGTGTGTGTGTGTGTGTGTGTGTGTTGAAGAGGCAGATTATGAAAGGCTTCAAATACCAATCAGAGGGTTTTTGTTTATTTGTTTTTTTGATCCTGGAAGTGATCAAACTTGCATTTTAGGAAGATGAATTAGACAAATGAATGGAGTGGGGAGAGACCTGAGGCAGGGAGATGACCAGCAGGTTCTTGCAATAGACCAAGTATGAGGTGATGGGATCCTTTCAAGTGCCTTCTGGCTCAAAATCTAGGATCTTCTTTTGTATCTCCAGTGCCTAGAACATAGTAGGAGCTTAAGAAATGCTCGTTGACTGACTGACACATTCCTTTGGGAACTGAAGTACTCATGATGAAGGATTTGTGTTATGACAAACACCAGGGAACATTAGAATAAAACCCAGGTGACTTGGGTTTGATTCCTGGCTCTAATACAAGCATTATGATAAGTTAACTTCTCTGGGTCTCAAGTTTCCTCATCTTTAAAATGATCTTCCTGAGGGCAGGGCTGCTTTTATGGTTTTGCCCTTATATCCCCACTGTGTGGCCCATAGTAGGTGCTGAACAGATGCCCATCGACCTAAATTCCCTGAATCATCTGAGTGGATATTTCTTCTTCTGACCCAGACTGCCACCCCCAATGCCTGAGTAGAGGGTCAGTTGCTGTGGCCAAAGAAATTAATTATCTCATGGCTAATATTTTTAATGAATCTGGAGCTGGCTAACCAAAAGAGTCATCCTTTTACACTTGAGGTGAAGAGACAGATCCTTCTGCATGAAATAACTTGAGGGGGATGGCTTGAGTGAACTCTCATTCCTAAGACACCAGGGAAGGGTCCAGAAGGTGCTGACCTTATGGTAAGGATTCAGGACTGCCTATACCTTTGGTGTTCTCAGTGCCTAAGACCTTGGACAGCTCACAGCCCGGACCTGTACATGGGACTTTGCCCAGTGACTCCTACAATTTGGGGAAAGCACAAACATGGGGAAAGTCAATTTGGTAACCAGACTCCAGAGCTACACTTTTGGCTACAAAGATGTCTTGCCCTTCTCTCAATCTCTTTTCAAAGCCCTTGTCTTCTCCAAAGGAAGGAAACAAATATTATCTCATTTGAAGCTCCCCATGACTTTGGGAGGCAGCTGTTGTTATTATATTGATTTTGCGTTGAGGAAACTGAAGAAATAGAGGTTAAGTAACTTATCCAGGCTTACAAAGCTGGTATCTGAGGTCAGATTTGAACTCGGATCTTCCTGACCCCAGGCACAGCCTTCTACCCACCTTGCCACCTAGAACAGGGCTGTCCAACCTTAGGTTTTTATTGAAACAATAGACAATATATTTCGATTTGCCTGCCATTTTAGCGAGAGCTCTGCGGTAGCTCGGCTTCATTTACTAAAGCATTTATGTACATTTCTATGCTTGTAGGCGGGTGCATAAATCACACTGCGATCCACGTTTTGGACAGCCCTGACCTAGAACATTAGGCATTATGGCCAATTTAAGGTGTAACAGCATAGGGCCACGGGCTTGCCTTGCCTTCATCAGCTCTCAGTAGGAGAGAAAGCTGAAGGTCCTCATTAAAACTACTGGCATCAGCTGCTACCTTCCCATCCCTAAAGCTAAACTTCCCTGGCTCCCTGAGAGTGGTGACAATATCTGTCAGAGCTGGGACTCAAACCTAGGTGAGAATCTGACTCTTTATAGTCCTGCCCTTTTTAGGGTGGAGATGGCCTCCGGCTCAGGTTTCCTAAAGGAGCAGACCCAGCCAGCGAATCACATTGGCTCCCAGACCTCTGTAATTGAAAGTTTGTAGCTGATGGAGAGGTGACTGGTTTCACTACATCAAACTGTTGGGCACAAGCAGTTCAAATTACTTTCCTTGAACTCAGCTGAGAAAGCAAGCTCAGCTTGGCAAACACTTCAAATGGAAAATCACTCCTTGGTGTATCTTACTTTATCCCAGTTTATTTTCCCAGCCCAGGCAGGATTTAAAGATTTAAAGATTTCAAAGTGTGTGTGTGTGTGTGTGTGTGTGTGTGTGTGTGTGTGTGTGTGTATGTGTGTGTCTGTGTGTGTGTGTCCAAAGGGGAAGTCTGCATGTGCTGGGCAGATCAGATATGTAGGTCCTTCTTCTCTTAAATCATCACTTTTGAGCATTTGAGGTGAAAGTTTTCACAGTCTATTTCCCTACTTGGTTGATATCACTATTACCATGAATAGTCTTTGATAAACTCTATTACCATTATCATAAGGTACTATGCAGATATGGCATCTCTAATAATAATATCTGGCATTCTTTAGTGCCTTAGAGTTTGCAAATCGCTTTATGTACATTATGTCACGTGATCCTTGCAGACATCTTGGCAGGCAAATGCTACTATTATCCCCCCATTTTACAGATGAGAAAACTGAGACCCAGTGAGGTTTTTAAAAATGGCTCACACACAGTGTCACACAGTGTCTGAGGTAGAATTTGAACCCAGGTAGGTTATTTCTGACTCCAAATTGGGTGCTTTATCTACTCCATTGGCTCTGGGGAAGGGTGCTTCCCCTGCCCTCTCCCGTGCCCCTACTCTAATTGATGCTAATTTTTAAAATAGTGCTCATGGTCAAGAAATCCTTCCTTACCTCTGTCCCTACTTTATGAATCTTAAAAGTGCCACAGAAATGTGAGCTAAGACCCAGATTTCATCAGCTGCCTCTCATTGAGGGACGACCTTCTTGGCTTCTTCTGCAAAGGAATCACATGTTGATCGGCAGCTCCCAGGAAGACTTTAGAGCACATGACATTACTGAATTGATAGCCCTTCCTGACTTCCCTATTTCTGCCTATCATCCTTCCAGTCATCCAGGTTCACAGCGTCAGAGGTATCCTTCACTCTTCCTTTTCCTTCTCCCCCTTCTCTATCCAAATGGTTGCCAAGTTTTGTCACTTCTACCGGCAGTTATGTGGCCACTGCCTTAAGTCAGGTCCTTAGTACTCCTCATCTAGACTATTGAAATAGCCTCCTCATTGGCCTCCCAGCCTCTGATCTTTCTCTTCTCCTATCCTTCTGCTATCAGACATATCTCTGAAGTATAGGTCTGCCATGTTACTCCTCTGCTTGGGAACAAGGAACAAATTACTCTGTTTGGCATTTAAAGCCCTTTATAATCTGTTATTGTTTGGTTGTTCCAGTTGTATCTAACTCTTTGTGACCCCATTTGGGGTTTTCTTGGCAGATATACTGGAGTGGTTTGCCATTTCCTTCTCCAGCTCATTTTACAGATAAGGAAACTGAGGCAAACAGGATAAAGTGACTTGCCCAGGGTCACACAACTAGTAAATGTCTGAGGCCAGGTTTGAACTCATGAAGATGAGTTTCTGACTTCAGACCCAGCGCTCTATGCATTATGGTACCACCTAGTGGCCCTGATAATCTGTATGTCCCCAGCCAAACTAGCCACCCTGTTGTCCCCTCTATCCGACATTCTCTCTTACCTGCATGCCTTTGCATAGATTGTCCCTGTGTGGGGAATGTTCTCCCTTCTTATCTTCACCTCCTAGAAAGCCTAGTTCTCTTTCAAAGCTCATTTCAAATGCCAGTTCCTATATGAGCTTTGTCCTGATCCCTTACCTCTTGAAATCACTTTGAATTAGAGACTGAGTTCAAATCCTGCCCTTGATCCTTGCTAGCAGTGTAACCCTGAGAAATAGACTCAACCTTTCTGAGTCTTATCTATAAAATGGATATAATA
This sequence comes from Phalanger gymnotis, assembly GCA_028646595.1. Classification (NCBI taxonomy): domain Eukaryota; kingdom Metazoa; phylum Chordata; class Mammalia; order Diprotodontia; family Phalangeridae; genus Phalanger; species Phalanger gymnotis. Next base: position 769,129,903 of record CM053622.1, read on the forward strand.
ATGGTACCTACCTACAATAAAATTATCATAGAGATCAAGTGAGATAGCATATGTTAAAGTATTTCTCGAAGCATCATATTAATGTTAGTATTATTGTTTACTTTGTCTATATTTTGTGTTGAACTCACTGTGTATGTTGAGGGCAGCTAGAGCACCGCGCCTGGAGTCAGGAAGACCCGAGTTCAAATCTGCCCTCAGACACTAGCTGCGTGACCCTGGTCAAGTCACTTAACCTTGGTTGCCTCAGTTTCCTCATCTGAAAAATAAACTAGAGAAGGAAATGGCAAACCACTCCAGTAGCTGCCAAGAAAATTCCAAATGGGGTTACAAAGAGTCAGACACGTAGGATTAATAGAAAGGAACAGTAACTAATTGCATATGTGTTGTCCCTACCCCAGTAGAATATAAGCTCCTTGAGAGCAAGGGCTGTTCTTCATTTTGTCTTTGTATCCCTAGCACTTATTGGTGTAGTGCCCAGGGCATAGAGGCCTCTTAACTGTTGCTTGTTGAATCGAAATAGAAGAGACCTTAGAAATCATTCAGGCCACCTGCCTCAGCTTACAGATGAGAGATTACGGCCCAGAGAAATGACTTTACCAGGGTCTCACAGACAGTGAATGCTAGAATCTGGGCTTGAACCCAGCTCTTCTGATTATAAATCATGTGTTCTTTCAGCTAAAACCCATTGTCCCCAGATCACCTTCTTGGGCCTTCAAAGCTCCTCTTGTCAGTCTAGGAAAGAAAGGCTTGCCTCCTCCTTCAAGAGGCTGCTCTGTGTTATAGCACAGGTATGGGATGTAAGCCCAGTCAGAAGACCCAGACTCCCATCCAGACTCTGACACTGATTAGCCACTGGACCCGTTGACCTGGGTTCCAGGTGATCTGGAACCCTATGAACAGGGTGATCTTGAGACGGCTTGACCAGAGTGGGAAGGATCCTCAGAGTTCATTTTCTCCAACTTGTACCTGCATAGGACTCTCCAACATCCCTGGCCAGTCTTCTTCTGGTCTCCAGCCCAATGTTCTTGACTTATTCTGCATCATGGGACCCTTTGGGTAGTCTGGTGAAGCCTCGGGACCCTTGCACCGAATCACGTTTTTAAATGTATAAAATAAAACATACAGGCTTCCAAAGGCTAGTGAAAATAAGATGGATTTTTTTTCCCCAGCCAAATTTACTCACAGATCCCTTGGGATTCGCTGGTCCCCAGGTTAAGAACCCCTGCTCCTTTGAAAACCTCCAGTGAAAGAGAGACTTATGATGGCTCCAGGGTACTCATTCTAATTTTGAACGACTTAGTAAAAGTTGTCTTTACATTGCAATGAGATCTTCCTCCCAGAGCCCTCCACTTGTCCTTCCTAATTCTTCCCTCTGTCCACTGGTCATTCATTAAGCACCCACTATGTGCCAGGCACTGTGGTAAGCGCTGTTGATACCATGAAAGGCAAAAGACAGCCCCTACCCTCAAGGCGCTCACCATATAATGGAGAGACAACATGCAGACAACTATGTACCAACAAGATGCAGATGAGAAAAACTGAAGATTCGTCAACAGAGGGAAGACACCGTTATTAAAGGGGATGAAGAAGCATTTCTGGGAGAAGGTGGCGTTTGCACTCAATCCAAACCCATTGATTTTCTTCTCCATGACAGTGTTTCGCCACCTGAGGACAGCTATCAGGTCCCCTTTCCTCCCACTCCTCCTCTGGCCTAAACATCTTTAATTTTTTCTATCCCTCCTCCAAGACAAGAAAGGTTTCCCGTTCCCTCATCATTCTGTTTTCCTCTGGACACGTGCCGGCTTGCGAACATCCTTAAAAGCACGACGCTAAGAGCTGAGGATCCTCCTCGGTATGTCTGCCAGGGACCAAGAATAGTGAGACTCTTGCTTTGCTTGGTTTCCACCCTGTACCACTATCAATTGCTCTGTATTTTGTTAGCCATAACCCAGTTCGGAGTTTGCAGTCCACTATAACTCCCAGGTTTCTTTTCATGACAACTGTTGTCTAGTTATTCCCTCCCCTGTAAAATAGGTTGATTTTATTTTTAAACTATAGGACTTGGCATTTTTCACTGTTAAATTTTACCACATTAGAGTCTTGCCATCTGCCCTGCTACTGCATTTACATCCCCCCTCTCACCACGCACAGAAATCAAATCAAAATCACCACTGCTTCTGGAGTGTGACCATCACCCACCCAATGGATCAGCTCTCCATTCCTGTGACTCCTCAAAATGTCCATCCTTCCCATGTGTTGGCTCCCCCAATTACACTGTAAACTCCTTGAGGACAGGGCAGCCTCAGTTTTGTCTTTGTGTTCCTGGTTCTTAGTGCAGGGCCTGGCACATAGTAAGCGTTTAATAAATACTCTTTCATTTATTCACTTCAGTCACCTTTCATGCCTTAGTTTCCACATCTGTAAAACGAAGATGATTTGTAGTTATCCTCCCTGTAGAGGTGACAGCCTGGGGCTTGTTTTAACAATCTGGCTATCAGCTTCTGTGGGGGGGGGGAGATCCACCCACAGCCAGCACCCAGAAAGCTGCCGGACAGCACAGGTTCTTTTGATCTGCCTTAATAAGGAGAGCAAGGTGAAGGGGTTGGCAAGCTTACTTTAATTCAGCACACAAATATCATTCACTTAG
>CM053622.1:769139693-769171729 GCA_028646595.1 Phalanger gymnotis
ATTCCAACAAGTGAGCCATTGTCTTGAATAACAACATTGATGGGGAAGTGAGCATACACAGACCTCATCTTGTAACGAAAACCCAGGGTAACGCCTTTGATCATGTTTCGTACATGACTACAGATTGTGCGCACGGTTGCAAGTTCTTTTCGATTTCCCCACCGTTTGTCCACCCGGAGCCTCTTTTTCTTCTTTCCAAGGAGACTGAGCTCAACACTGATATGGTTGAAATCCCTACGGAGGATTCCTCTGGGCCCCTTCACAATAACTGTCTGACCCTTAAGAGAGATGTCAACATTTTCTGGGATGTCGACCGTCTGGTTGCTTAGAATGGTCTTCATTCTGGTAGCGAATGGGCCAAAGAGCTGCACCACTTTCTTCATGTGGGAAAAGCTTAGAAGACTTCAAAGGTGGGGCAGCTAGGTGGTGCAGTGAGTAGAGCACCGGCCCTGGAGTCAGGAGGACCTGAGTTTAAATCTGGCCTCAGACACTTGACATACTTCCTGTGTGACCTTGGCCAAGTCACTTACCCCCAATTGCCCTGCCTTCCTCCCTCCAAAAACAAACAAAAAAGAAGAAGACTTCAAAGGTCCCTTCTAGGTCTGCACTTTAATCCTATGACCTTTCTAGGCCTCAGCCGCTTCATCTATAAAATGGCCAGCTGCCAGAGAAGGGACCTTCCTTCAATCCACTCTGTATGTATCATCTATAAAGAAAATTATGTATATAAGCATTTTAGACAAGAATGTAAGCTCCCTCAGGCACTACTTTTGCTATTTCCTCATATCCTCACCCAGCACATAGTACTCTCTTAATAAATTCTTGACTCATTGATTTTGGTGTGAATTGGTATCATTTAAATTCAATTGTTCCATGTACAGTGGGGAAAATATTTCTCATCTTTCTCTCCAGCTAACCATCCCAGTGCAAATAAATAAACGAGGACATTTCAAGTGGTCTGTGATGTAAGAAAAGGAAGTATTCCTGCTGTATCATATTCTCACTCCCTTACTAACGTCCTCCTCTGATGTCTCATCATAGCTCTCTAATGACCCTGGGCTCCCAAAGGCGAGGGTGGTGGACCACATACTCCGGTAGGCCCAATCCAGCTGGAAAGGCTCCCAGGCACAGCCAAAGACAGCCTGTGTGCCCATCCTCAGAGAACTGGCTTCGCTGACTGCCAGGAGGCTCATCAGCAGAAGGCTGGCCACTGGGGGATGGACTATTTTTTTGGCTACCGCAGCTTAGAAAACAGTCTTCCAAAGTGGAGACGGGCTGCGATCTATATCAGTGGGCCCCACATTCATAAAGCGCTAACGTCGTCCTATTGCTTTGTCTAATTTTTCCTTATTCTATTACTCTTTCTTATTACTTCCACACCTCTAGCCCTACATTAAGAATCCTCCAAACCAAAGGGAAGAGATCATGGATATGGATTGTGAGCTCCTAGAAGGCAGGGCCCATTTTCCAGGCTTATCTCTGTATCCCCAGCACATAGGGCAGGCAGGGCCTTGGACAAAGTTGGCACTTATTAAATGTGTTGTTTGGACTGAATTGTTTGGGCCACCCTCTTAAGCGGCAATGTTCTTAGAGACCCTGATGACTTTTTTTTTAATTAGGTTAAGATGTTTAAAATTGGGCTAGGTTTCAGCACCTGATGTTGTGTCCTGGGGCAAATTGAATTGCCAAATTTCAGCCCAATCCAGTTATTAAGTACCTAGTACGGTATATGCCAAGCACTGTGCTAGGTTCCCGGGATATAAAGACAGAGAAAACACACCCCTGCGCTCATGTAGATTGTGTTTCCTTGGACCCAAGAGTGAGCCAGTTATCTTTCTAGGGTTTACATGTAAATGCTGGTGTAACCAGGGACTCAACACTCCATTGCTTAACCATCAAGAGTGGTCCATCAAGCAGGCATCACAATAATGCCTCGACTTCCACTGAAGGCTTAGCTCCATTTCGGCCAAGGAGTCGCTTCTACACAGCGAGAGGGAGTGAGAAATTCTTGCCCCTCATTTCTATAAACTCTAGTTCATTCTATATCTGGATTCCTCCTTTTGGTAAAATGAACACAAACCGTTTCCTGGGAATTATTTCACACTAGCCACAAGAGAAATGGAATTTAATATATATGGAATGGACAGTAAACAGAGGCGGGGGAGCCAAGGCCAGAGGGAGGATGGCGGAAAACATTAATTAACTTTGCTTCGCCAGCCTCCAGTCTCTTATTCTCCTCTTTACCAGCCAGTTCTCAGATGGAAGCCAGGTTTTCTAAAAGGCCACATTTCACATTGGAGAGGCAGCTCAGTGTGGTGAGAAAGCACTGGACTTGGAGGCTGATTTATGTCTTTCTTCTACTACTCACTTATTTCCTTATCTTCACATCTCTAGTTCCTGACACCTCCCAGAAGTAAACTCCTGGAGGGCAGAGATGTGTACTGTTCAGTCTCCCTTTGCCTAGCACAGTGCCTGGCACACAGTAGGTGATTAATAAATACTTGCACATACTGTCAGGCTTAATTTATGTGTTTAGTTTCATTGAAATGTTTTCTTCTATCGTTCTTTCTTCATTCTTTGTCACAAGGGTCAATGGGGTTGGGAGGAGAATATTCAGAGATGATGGTGATATAAGAAAGATAATAATACAATGTTTAAAAATTTCTTGTTGAATTTAAATCCCTTTCCCAGGATTCAACTTCCTCATGGGTTAAATGAAGGTTTGAACTGGAGGACCTTTCGGGTCTTTTCCAGGTCTAAACCATATCATCCTATGACCTCTCAAGTCCGCAACTGCTCCTCCTATAAAATAAAGATGGACGTACCTTCCCAAGGTTGTATGAAGGAATGATATGTTCATGGAATGAGTCAGCCCCTGGGATACTAAGATATGTATTCCATATATAATTATAGACCTATATGTTGTCTACTCCAATTGAATGTGAATTCCTTGAGGGCAGGAACTACTTTAACTTTGTATCTCAATGTCTGGAACAGGGGTGTGGAACCTGCAGCCTCGAGGCCACATGTGGCCCTCTAGGTCCTCAAGTGCGGCTCTGGAATATTTTTTGTGGTTGTTAAGTCATGTATGACTCTCTTGTGATCCCATTTGGGGTTTTCTTGGCAAAGATACTGGAATAGTTTGCCATTTCCTTCTCCAGTTCGTTTTACAGATAAGGAAACAGAGGCAAACAAGGTTAAGTGACTTTCCCAGGGTTGCACAGCTAGTAAATGTCTAAGACTAGATTTGAATTTGTGAAGATGGATCTTTCTGGTTCCAAGCCCAGTGCTCTATCCACTGCGCCACTTAGCTGCCCTTATGTTTGGAACGCAGTAGGTGTTTAATAAATGCTTGTTGATAGGCTGATTGCCTGATTGCAAGCAACTCAGGGCATAATGCTTGCCCAGAGTCACACAAATACTATGGAAAAAAGAGACTCCAGAATCTCCTTGGGACAGGACAATATAAGAGAAGATAACTGAAGGGCTAATGCCCACAGGTGACAGACAGGCATGGGATGATGGACACAAAGGAAGGCAGAAAGAACGTCTCTCCTTCTGGGACTAGAGGAAAGGAGAGCGAATGGGGATGACGAGGAAGTGATTTGAGTGTAGAATGGAGGAGAAGAGGGAGCCCTCATGGATGGCCTCTATGCTCTAGCCACGGTTTAAAGGGTCCTTATCATCCTGGTTCCCTTTCTCTGGACATGCTCCAACCTGACAGGTCTTTAATGAAATCCATCCACAACCATGGACTTCCCCTGTAATCCAAGCTGCCTTCTTTCTGGATGTTGAATGTTGACACGGGAAAGAGAAAACACGTATCATATGAGGATCAGATTACATGGTCCCTGGTGTCCCGTCCAACCTTAAGATTCTGAAGGAAGACAAAGGAAATCGCGGAGGATGCACAAAAGGCGCATTGATAAAGTGACTAGGTGTCAGTGGTTCCAGGATGACAGCAGAAAGAGCATTTGTTCTTTGAACCCATGTTCAAATCCTGCCCCTGACGTTTACTGTCTGTGTGACCTTGTGCAAGTCACTCAGTCTCTGGGCCTTGGTTTCCTGTTGTGGAATGATGAGAAAATTGGACTAGATTGCCTTTGGGGCCCCTTCCATCTGTGTAGCTATCATCCAGCAAGGAAAGGACCAAGGGGAACCACTGAGAGGATACTTAGGTATGGCCTTCTCACAGGGTCAGAGGGTTAGAGCTAGAAGAGACCCTGTGTAGATCATTTGCCTAAAGGGAAGTGAAAGTCATTTGACAAACTATGCACTAGTAAGTGGGGTAGCTGAGTGGAGCAGTGGGCAGAGTGCTAGGCTTGGAAGCAGAAAGATTCATCTTCATGAGTTCAAATGCAGCCTCAGACTGTGTGACCCTGGGAAGTCACTTAACCCTGTTTGCCTCAGTTTCCTCATCTGTAAAATGAGCTGGAGAGGGAAATGGCAAACCACTCCAGTATCTTTGCTAAGGAAACCTTAAATGGGGTCATGAAGCCTCAGACACAACTAAACACTGGGTCATTGGACCTTAGGATTCTCTAGTCCCATTTTTTCATTCCTTAGAAGGGGAAACTGAGGCCCAGCACCTGTCCAAGCTACATGACTAGAAGTGGCAATACCAGGATTCAAATCTCAGTCCTTTCATTCCAAATCCATTGCTATTTCCACTATACCCTCTGTGGATCCCTAATAATAAAAGCACTCAAGGTATCTGTCACTGTTCTTCCCTCTTCCTCCCCTCCCCCACAGCCCCTTCCATTGAGTTCTAATCACCACTTCTGACAGCCCCAAGAAAAAGATGTCACTCTTTTGTAGGCAGAGGAGAGCTTCCTGACAATTCCCATTGGCATTGGCCCATATCTACGACTCATCTTTCCCTGGGTCGGCTTTGGGGCATCTTACATATATTCCCCACACAGCCCCAGGCTCAGCCTTCACTCCCGTGGAAAAGCATAGAACACCGCCTGAATGAGCAAGGTATTTATTCTAATAAAAAAAGGGGGCTTCGTTGCCATGTCAACAGGTGATGGTTTTGTCAGTGCTCAATGGGTTCTTTGTACCTCCTGTGAGCTCAGCAGCTATAGTAAAGAAGCTTGTGGCGTGACAACTCATTACTGTACTAGCCTGAGAGAAGAATTATAGATTCTTGGACCTAGGAGAGACCTTAGAAGTCCTTCTGTTGGATCAGATGCCTATGGCATGAATTCTCTGTAACATCCCCAACCACTTGGTCATAGTGAAGACACAGGGGACACAAGGGATGTACTAGTTGACCTCTAAGGTGCTTTCTAGCTCCAAATTTGTAATCTTATGATCCACCCACTGAGTACCTCTGGTGATAGGGAGTTCAGTCACTCACACATTCCATAGCTGGGTAGGACATTCCATAGTTGGACACCTAGAGTTAGAAAGTTCTTCCTTATAATAATGAGCTGAAATCCACCTCTTAGAAATTTCCACCCATGGCTTCTAGTTCTGCCCTCTGAGGCCACACAGAATCATTCTCTTACCTGTCCACCCTCCCTGGCCTCAATTCATGTTGTTAATCAATGGATACCAACAATCCAATTACTATCGTGTAGGAATCCTTAAAATTTTTGTATTAAAAAAGGTGCCTCAAACCCAAAGCTATTCAGAGAACAAAAACATGAGAGCAGTCAGTATTAGCAGGATTACAGAATGATGCACACTAATACATTGATGATGGGGTCCAATCATTCTGGAAAGCAATTTGGGCTTATTCTAAAGAAACTGATTAAAATATTCATACCCTTTCTGGGCATCTATCCTGAGAGGTCAAAGACAGAAAGTAACATCTCATACATACCAAGACATTCATAAGACATATTTTGTGGAAAGAGAGAACTAGAAATAAAATAGGCAGACGCACATCTACCTGGTTAGTAGCTAGATACATTGTGACGTACGGATGTGATGGAATGGCACTGTGTTGTAAGAGATAGTGAATGTGAAGAGTACAGAGAAGCTTGAGAAGATGTAATGAACAGATGCAGGACGAAGTCAGCAGAACAAGGAAAGTAACCGATGGAATGAGTATAGCAATGTGAATGGGGAAACAAATAAAAAACCAACTGACCCCTATCCCTGAAGCTTGTCCCTGAAAAAGAGATGAACAAATGAACGTCTTTTCTTCAGCTGGAGCAGCGGCAATCAGAAGCGTTTGCCCCTTACTGCCTGATCTCCACTAAGGTTCTCATTGGTAATGACGTCATCTGCTTTGCTGATTCGCCCCAAGGATCATGGGACTTTTCCATCTGACGGGCAGCCGATATCTTCCTTTAGAATGTAGGCCCCTGGAGAGTAGGAACTATCTGACTGTTCCCCGGTGGCACATATTAGGTACTGAATAGATACTTTTAAAATAACAATGAGAACTAGCGTTTACCTAGCACTTTAGGGTTTATATGATGTTTTTAAGCTGATGCTTCTCTTAGATTTAATATATTAATTTGATCCACACAACAACAACCCTGTGAGGGAGGTACTATGGTTATTCTTGTTTTACAGATGAAGAAACTGAAACTGAGAGAGGTTAAGTGACTTAAATAGTCCCCCTTTTATTCTAGTGCCTTTCCTCTGTCAACTATCTCCAGTTTATCCTCTATTTATCTTATTTGTCTGTGCAAGCAGGTGGCACAGTGAACGGAGCACCAGGCCTGGAGTCAGGAAGACTCATCTTCATGAGTGCAAATCCAGCCTCTGATACTTCCTAGCTATGTGACCCTGGGCAAGTCGCATAACTCTGTTTGCCTCAGTTTCCTCATCTGTAAAATGAGCTGGAGAAGGAAATGACAAACCACTTGAGTATCTGTGCCAAGAAAACCCCAAATGAGGTCATGAAGAGTCAGACACAACTGAACGACATCTTATTTGTACACAGTTGTTTACAGGTTTTTTCCCCATTAGAGGGAGCTCCTTGAGAGCAGGGACTGTCTTCTGCTTTTCTTTATATCCCCTACACTTATTATAATGCCTAGTACGTGGTAGGTGCTTAATAAATGTTTATTTACTGACTGACTGACTTGTCCACTGATTTACTGCTAATAAGTATCTGACACAAGATTTGAACTCAGGTCTTGAAGCAAACCCTAGGTTAAGGGGAAGAAGGCACTCACCCTAGCTTGCCCTCTGGCAGATTCCCACTTTTCTTATTCTTCCTAACTAGGTGCAAAATACTATTGTTTCTACCATGCTGGAAGACTTCAAGTGCTATCAACACCTTCTAAATTTAGCACCCCAGGGCAAAGCTCCACTGCCCTAGTATATCTCTGGTTGAGAGTAAAATAAAGTCTCCTTCTATTTCTTGGACCAAAGAAATATGTTTTTCCCCTCCTTTACCCACCTCAGTCTCCATCCCTAACTACTTGGGTTGGAAGTTCAGCTGCAAGTCCTTGAGGGGAAAAACAAGAGGAGATGTGGGCATACAGAAGATGAGCTACAATATGTTTTGGGGGAACAGATAACATCAAGAGGCTTAATTTAAAATACAACTGTGCAGCTTGGAGCCCTACAAAGAATTTAAATTGCTGTCCTCAACTCACAGCGCAGATAGCAATTCACACAATATATTAAAGAAAAAAAAATTTCTCCCAGGTGAGATTATCAATTTTACCAGCAAAATCTACAGTCACAGCGGAGCGAAGCCTGTTTGGTTCTCATAAATTTTAACATTCAGGATTTTGCACAGCAGAAATGCAAATATTAAGGTAAGAGACCCATTGCCGAGACTGAGCTTTTGGCCGAAAGGATTTACCGTACCTGTTCCTCCCCACAACCCATCCCAATAGGCTTATGAGGTGGGAGCCTCAGTTTGGGAGATGGGAGCTAGAGGGTTAGGGGGAATTATGCTGAACTGACTCGGTGCCTGATACCCTTTTTCCTGGATCATTGCCATTAATATGGGACACCGTGATTCCTAGCCACCGGCCGTCACTCATAGACGGAGGAGGGTGACCAAAATGTGGCCCCAAGATCGGGCCACAGGAGGACTGGACGAAGGAACTGCAGATTTTTAGCCTGGAGAAAAGAAGCCTTAAGAGGAAAGGGATGATTGCAGCGAGGTGCCCTAGTGGCCTGATCCGGAATCAGGAAGAACTGAGTTCAAATCCAGCCTCAGCTACTTGACAGCTGTTTGACCCTAGACAAATCACTTCATTGGTTTTCCTCAGTTTCCTCATCTGTAAAATGGGGATGATAATCATAGCACCTGCCTTGCAGAGTCATGGCAAGGTAATATTCGTAAAGCATTTTACAAACCCTAAAGCAATATACACATGCATCACCATTGATGATTCCAGCTGTTGTTGTTTGTCCTTCATTCTCAAAGGGGATCGTGATGTCAGGAAGGTGATGCCATGACTCACAAGCGAATTGGATTTAAGTGAGGCACGGCTGTGCAAAGTCACCAGCCTAGCTTTCTCCTCTGGAGCCATCTGGGTCCAGTGGCCAGATGTAAATCAGGACGGCTGGAGATGACTCTGTAATGATTCTAGTATTTGAAGGAAGAAAGACTAGAGTTTGCTTCAAGACCTGAGTTGCAGGGATTATTCCCATCATTCAAAGCCTTCGAGCCCACATATGTGCTGCCGAATGAAGAAAACCACACAATTGTTCTTGGGTCCACCACAAATGTATGGTACACAACCTCAGCTGGGCGCTCCCTGCCGCCAGGCAGTCCTGCCATACTGTATCGGCAAGGCGATAATCACAGTATAGATGATAATTGTCAAAATGCCTATGTGGTTCTGTATCACAAAATATACAAGACTCTCCACATAGAAGGTAGAAGAAGTAAACCATTTATTCAGACACCAAATAACCAGATCCTATAACCAATAAGTCCACAATATCACAGCAGAGAACCACTCCATCCCACAACCTTCTGGCCTCTGCTGAGGCCTTCCCACAAAACAATCCCTCGCAGCCACCACAGGTCTGCTCTCTTTCCCTCAGTTCTAACTGTTGTAACTGCTCTCTCAGCATTTCCTATGATGCAACTTCCTTTTCCTCTCAGCAAGCTCTTCCCACCACATGTGACTTAGGCTTCCTGTGACATAAGCAGGTCACATGGCCTATTGATGGGTGGGAAAGATCTTCAAATCTAAATTGCTATTACCACCCTTATCAGCTCCCTGTCCCACTCTCCACAGTAGCTCTTCCAAACGTTTCATCCTTCCTCAGACTTCTCATGGTCCCTCCTTCCCCCACCACTGAGAACCTCGCCTCCTATTTTATAGAAAACAATCGAGCCATTTGCTGTCAGCTCCCTCTTCCTCATCTCCCATCACTCTGGTGCCTTCTGCCGCTCTGCTCCTTTACCTCTATCTCACATGACATGGCCTCACTCCTTACCAAGGCTAACCCCTCTACCTGCTCAGCAATCCCATTCCAAGTCATCTCCAATAGATTGCCCCCTCTCTCACCCCCAGTCCATCACTTTCTGTCCCTGTCCACTGCTCGTTCTCTACTCCCTAGAAGCATGGCCCTGTCTCTCCTAACCCTCACTGGATCCACCCTCACTATCCTCCTATATCTCTCTTCTGCCCTTGGGAGCTAAACTCCCCACAAACTAAGTCAACAATAGGTGTCTCCACTATCTCTCCCTCACTCTCTATTTTGTTATTGTTGAGTTGTTTCAGTCACAGCCCCATTTTGTGACCCCTGTGACGCTCTGTGACCCCATTTGGGGTTTTCTTGGCAAAGATAGAGGAGTCCTAGCTGAGGTCAAATCCCTTGACCTTTCTGTACCTATTAAATGAGAATAATAATACTTGCCTATGCTGGTTTGTTATGAGGATCAAATAAGATCATGGTGGGGGGGTGGGGGGATACTTTGGGAAAAAGAAAGTAGAGATTGTTATACATAAATATGAACTAGGATCGTAGATTTGGAACTGGAAGGAAACTTAGAAGTAAACTAGTCCAGAGAACAGAGTTGGGTGACAGGTGAACACCAAAGGTGGCTGAGCAGCCCTCACACCAGAGGTGCTAACCCTCCCTGGACACCCCATCCAAGCCCTGTCTGAGGTCAGATTTGAACTCATGAAGATGAGTCTTCCTGTCTCCAGGCCTGGCACTCTATCTGCTGCGCCAGGTGAGTTCAAATTGAGCTTTAGGCATCTCTGGGCAATCTCCAAAGGCTTCAGTTTCCTCATTGATAAAAAGAGAGGGGTGGGATTAGATGGCTTTTGAAGTTCCTTCCAGGTTTATGATCCCTTAAATTGATCCCGCAGCCTTATAGAGCCTCCTGGGGACAAGGAGAGTATAGTTAAATGACCTGCCCAGATTGAGGGGATTCCCTTTGGGGAACAGCTGAACAAGCTGTGGTGTATGAGTGTGATGAATATTACTGTGCTATAAGAAATGAAGAGCAGGCTGACTTCAGAAAAACCTGCAAAGACTTCCATGAACTGATGCTGAGTGAAGGAAGCAAAACCAGGAGAACACTGTACACAGTAACAGCAACATTGTGAGATGATCAACTATGATAGACTTAACTCTTCTCAGCAATGCAATGATCTAAGACAACTCCAAAAGACTCATGATGGAAAATGCTATCCACATCCACAGAAAGAAGTATGGGGTCTGAATGCAGATGGAAGCATATTGTTTGCTCTCTTGTGTAGCTGTTGTTGTTTTATTTTGTTTCTTCTTTCTCATGGTTCCTCTCATCGGTTCTAATTCATCCTTACATCATGACTAATGTGGAAATATTATTAATATGAATGTATATGTAGAGCCTATATCAGATTGCAGGCCGTCTTGGGGAGGGGGAAGGAGGAGGGGGAGAAAATTTAAAATTCAAAATCTTATGGAAGTGAATGTTGAAAACTAAAAATAAATTAATTTTTAAAAATAAAAGAAACAAATAAAATGAAAAAATAAATAAATGACCTGCCCAGGGACACACAGCCAGTGTGTATCAGAAGTGAAATTGGAACTCAGGTCTCTTTGACTTCAAAGTTTTCTCTCTGTCTCTCTCTGTCTCTGTATCTCTCCCTCTCTCTGTCTCTCTCTGTCTCTCTGTTTCTGTCCCTCTTCCCTTCTCTCTCTCTCTCTCTCTCTCTCTCTCTCTCTCTCTCTCTCTCTCTCTCTCTCTCTCTCTCTGCTATTAAATTCACCTTATTGAATTGGGCTTAGTCTTCTGGTTTGCCCAGATGCTGACAATCATTCGGTGCATATTCCAGCTTTGCGTCTCTGGTCTGACCTCTGGGGGCTGGCCCTTCAGAGCCCATCTCTATTCAACCTCAGTCACAAAATAATGACTTTCGTAAGGACTAGACCAGTCCCAATAATGCCTCCAGTTCCTTATTCCATCCTAATCGCCCAGGGACAGAGGGCCCGCATCCTTGCTGGACCCAGTCCCTTTCCAAATCAGGTTATCTCCTTTTCAAATGCTTGCCATAAGGTCATGGGTCTTCTTCACATCAACCCTATTTGAAAGATGAGGAAATTGAGACCACGAGAAACTGACATTCTTAAGGCTGCACATGCAGCAAAAGTAGGAGAGCATTAGATTATATGACAAAAGTGATCCAATGGAAACAGTGTTGGAGGGGATGTGGGAAGATGGGTGCATTGGTTCATTTTGGGGGAGCTACGAATTGGTCCAAGCATTCTGAAAAACAGCTTGCAACAAGCTAAGAAAGGTCATTAAGCTGCTCAGAGCCTTTGACCCCAAGGAAGTGAATGATGAAAAGTCCTGTCCCACATGAACCAAAATATTCATAGCAACATTGTTTGTGGAAGCAAAACCCTGACAAACAATTGGGTGCCCACTGATTGATTAAAGTTTGAACAGACTAGCACATGAACGTAGTGGAATATTATTGTGCCATAAGAAACAGCTAATACTGGGAATTCATAATAACATGAGAAGACTCACATGAACTAAAGAAGAAGAGAGCAAATCGCTAGACACAATGACCTCTGTAATGCAAATGAAAATGACACCAGAAAGCAGGGACCAGACTTGGCTCCAAAAATAAATGATGCTTTCTCCATCCTGGGATCCCTCATTTTGGCCAAACCGGAGCTCCAGGTCTGTCTTCGAACATGAAGCCCAATTCTCCACCCCTTCCCCACACTGCCCTGCTGCTGGAGCCCTCCCTCCCCAAACGATCTTATCTTTATTTATATGTGTGTTTATATACGTATATATATATACACACATATATATATACATAGACACATATGTGTATATGTGTATGTATATGTGTATATATGCATGTGTGTATGTGTGTATATGTATGTATATATAACATGTGTGTACAAGTATATGAGTGTGTGTATGTATATATAGACCTGTTGTCTTCCCTCTTAAAAAGTAAACTACTATTTAGGCAATAAGCTAGCGTTTCATTCTTATATCTCCAATACTTAGCAAAGTGGTTGGCACGTGGTAGGCACTAAATCATTACTTGTTGATCGAATGATTGGTTGGTTGATGGAGAATGGTGACTATGTTGTCAGATGTTTTTGGTTTAATTTTTTTGTTATGAGAGAGGATCTCAAAGAGTGATCATAGTCTAAAAAAAAGATAACAATTAAAATATTTTCATGGGCAGTTGGGTGGGGTAGTGCACAGAGACCTGGGCCTAGAGTCAAGAAGACTCCTCTTCATGAGCTCAAATTCAGCCTCAGACACCTACTATCTGTGTGACCCTGAGCAAGTCACTTCACCCTGTTTGCCTCAGTTTCCTCATCTGTAAGATGCCCTAGAGAAGGAAATGGCAAACCACTCCAGTATCCTTGCCAAGAGAACCCCAAATGGGGTTCATGAAGAGTAGACTGACTGACATGAAGACTTACAACAAAACAAATATTTTTGTAAAGAAGAAGAGCCAGACCTCCTGATGGTTGAAGGCAATGCTTTTACCACCACACCAATGACTGCCACCAATGCAGAGCTGAAAAGTGATTGCCAAAGGCCGCGAGGTCCCCAAGCCATCCCTCCAGCGCAATCTGTTCTTGTCCCCCAAAGAACCTGGAAAGGTTTGCGGAAAGGTTTGCTATTCGGGGAGGTGCCAAATGAGAGAATTACCCTTTTCCTCTAACGGCGGTAAGTGCCCTCGTGACAGAGAGCAGGATTCCAGGGCTCAGAGTGCTGGGGAGCCCAGCTCTGGGTCCTATCGTCAGAATTTAGGACGGAGGCATTGCTTAGGGCTTTAAGTGACCAGTGTGGCTCACGGGGTGGTGGGGGGAGAGGATGAGGAGGACAAAGGGCACGATGTCTCCTTTCCACTCTTCTCTGGGCAATATTTAACCAGCTCTTCTATAACCTTCCTCAGAGGTGCCACCGATTAACATTTGCAGCCGCTAATGTTTATTAATGACCTCTATGAATAGACTCCTTTCTCAGCAGCCTTTTCACAGTTACTGTGGAAGAGCTTCACAAGATCTTGAGACATCAGACGATTTCCAGTGGAGAGGGACCAAAATCACGATTCCCAGAGCCTCAGAGCTGGCAGACAATTCAGAAGGCACTCTGCCCTGCCCCACCTTAAGGAGAATTCCCCACTACAGCCCGTCGGAGGGTGGTCGCCCATCCTGCCTTCATTTAAAGGGCTCTAGTTGGGGTGAATGGAAAGATCGGAGGCTCTAGAATCAGAGGGCCTGGCCTCAAACCCTCCTTCTGCCTCTTTCTCCTGGTGTAACTCTGGAGGTCACTTATGCTCTCTGGACCTCCGCTTCCTCATCTATAAAGTGAGGGGAGTGGATGCCCTTTGAGGTTGGTCTAATACAAAATCTGTGATCTCCCCAGGCAGATGGGTTCTGTTTTTAGATAGCTCTAACCATTGGGAGCTAGGTGATGCCATAGGGCACAGAGCACTGGGCCTGGAGTCAGGATGATAAGTTATGTTTGGTGAGTTCAAATCTGGCCTCAGACACGTACTAGCTGTGTGACCCTGGGCAAGTCACTTAACCCTATTTGCTTTATTTTCCTCATCTGTAAAAGAAAACACCAAGTGGGGTCAGGAAAAGTCTGAAATCCTCGTCTCACAAAGGGGTAGACTGAGTTGAAGTGACCAGCCCAGGACCACACAGGCCTCCCTGACTCCTTCAGATATGGTCTGAGGTAATTAGGTGGTGAAGTCGACCAGCACCTAGGCCCTGAGTTCAAATCTTGCCTCAGGCACTTATTAGCTACATGCCTCTAAGCAAGTCACTTTACCCAAGTCTGCCTCAGTTTCCTTTTCTGTAAAATGAGGATAATAACAGCACCTCCCTCCCGAGTTTATTATAAGAATCATGTGAGATGATATTTGTAAAGCGTCTGGCACATAGTAGGTTTCTCACAAATGCTTGCCTCTTTCACCTTTTTGCCTCCCTGAGCCAGCCCAATCAGGTCCCCAGGACCTGCAGGAATGCTGTCAGGCCCCTCTTCTCTAAAGAAAAGTGGGGAACCCATACCTCTGGAGGTATTAGTGACAAATTCCAGTGTTGCTTTTCATGCCCTTTCCATGAGTATTTGCATTTTACCATTATTTTAAATCTTCATTGAGAACTATTGTTTTAATATCACCTTCGTTTTAAATATATCCTTCCCCTGCCCTCCTCAGATACCTTTGTAACAAAAAGTTTAAAAAATTTCTAGTGAAACTATCTCCTCCAAGTGGCATGGGACTGTCACTGTGTGGCTAAAAGAGAGTCAGAAAACGCATCTCTAACCTTTTCTCCCCCACTTTGTTGTTTATTCATTTTTCAATCATGTTTGATTCTTTGAGCCCCACTTAGGGTTTTCTTGGCAAAGATACTGGAGCAGTCTGCCATTTCCTTCTCCAGCTCATTTTACAGATAAGGAAACTGAGGCAAACCAGGTTAGGTGACTTGCCCAAGGTCACACAGCTAGTGAGTGTCTGAGGTTGGATTTGAACTCAGGAAGAGGAGTCTTCCTGACTCCAGACCCTGTGTTCTATATACTGTGCTATCTAACTGCCCCTTCTTCCCTCCACCCTTCTCCAGGGGAGATTTTAACCCCGTCCAGGAGAGGAGGCAAGAAGTTGGGACCAGAGGTGACTCTGTTTTCCTCAGAGAGAGGGGGTAACAGTCTAGAATGACATCTATCTGCTCCTTTACATATTATTAGTCTAGGGCAGGGCTGTCCAAAATGCGACGGGCAGGCTGCATGCTGCCCGCAGTATGATTTATGCGGCCTACCTACAAGCATAGAAATTTACATAAGTGCTTTAATAAATGAAGCCGAGCTATCACAGAGCTCTCACTAAAATGGCAAATCAAAATATATTGTCTATTGTTTCAACAAAAACCTAAGGTTGGACAGCCCTGGTCTAAGGGATGTGCTTTTCAGGTTTAAGCTAACCTTCTGATCACTGTTTCATTAATGGGAAAAAGAGGACTCCAAGTTCTATGCCCAAGGCTAGACTTCCTTCCCACCAAATACCAGTGCCACAATGAGCACAAATGCAATCAGAGAAAGTAAGCTTAGGAGAATGTACACCAGACAATACAGAGCTAAGGAACTTCCCCATTGGGAAGGAGGTTGGTCACCTCCATCAACAGAGGGAGTCCTAGATCTTGCCCAAGGGTAAATTCTCCAAGGTCTTTAGCATCAGAAGCTGAGGACAGCTGGGGATGTGTTAGAGACTCCTCTCATGACAGCTTCTTCCTCAGAGTCTCATTGACCCTTCAGTGGCCTGAAGAGAGGCTGGCATCTTCCATCTTCTCTTTCAAAGATGGAAACCACAAGTACGTGAAGAGCCTGAAGAAACCCAAAGAAAGTAAAGAGACTAAAGATCTGGGAGCTCTCCTTTCCCCCAGCTCTGCCCAGTGCCACATGTAGGTTCAGGACGTTAAGCTCCCCACCAATGAGAAGAGAGGCTCATACCAATGGCCTTTGGGCTATAGAATGAAAGAAAGACCCAAAGAAGACGAGTAGTAAAACTGACCAACACAGCCGGACTAGGAAAAGCAAGTCAAGAAACATTTATTAAGTGCTTACTGTGTGCCAGGCACTCTGCTAAGCACAGGGGGACAACAAATGCAAGCAAAAAGAAAGACAGTCTTTGCCTTCAAGGAGCTTATAGTCTATTGGGAGGAAGACAACACATAAAGAGATCTGGAAAGGAACAGGGGAAGGTACCCACTTATCAGCATGAAGTCTCCAGAAAGCCAAAAGCAGAAACTAGAAGGGAATGAAAGTTAGCTGGCCTGAGCTTCTCCCTCAAATGGAAGCCATGCAAAGAACTCACCAATGGGAGAATGGGCTTGACATGACTGGGGATGAGGAGGGCCAGAGTGAGGAGGCCTCAGGAGCTGAGAGAAGTTCTAGGATGGGACAGCAGCAATGGAACATAGGGGCAGAAAGGTGAATGGAAGCTCCAGGCTAAGGAGTCTCCAAGGACTGAGGGCACCAAATCTTACCAACTAAATCTGACAATGTATGCGATGTCCCTCATCCACTGTCCCCCACCTCTTCCATGAAAGAAGAGAGGTACATTTTCTTAGCTCTTCTCTGGGGCCAGGCTTGGTCATTATAAATATACCTCATTTCATGTCAGTGTTTTGTGGTTCTTCCCACTTATATTGTTATAATCATTGTGTATATTGTTTTCTTGGTTCTGCTCATTTCATTCTGCATCAGTTCATATAAATCTTCCCATGCTTCTCTATAGTCATCATATTTATCCTTTCTTACCCCAGAGTAATGCTCCGTTATATGCATGTACCACCCCTTATTTAGCCATCCCAGTTGTTGGGCATTGACTTTGTTTCCAGGTCTTGACTTTCTATGCACAGAGCTATCCACGAGTAGAATGGGCTGTTCTGGAAGGAGAGTTCCCTATCACTGGAGGCTTTCAAGCTGAAGAAGGAAGGGGGTGGGTGAGAGTGAGCAAGCATTGATTAAGCACCTACTGTGTGCCAGGCACTATGCTAACCAATTTACAAATATTATCTTTATCCTCATGACAACTCTGGGAGGTAGGTGTTGCTATAATCCCCATTTCATAGTTGGGGAAACCAAGGCAGAAAAAGGTAAAGTGACTTGCCCAGGAGGACACAGTTCATAAATGAGGTGATGTTTGAACTCGGGTCTTTCTGACTCCAAGCCCAACATTCTATCCATTTTGCCACCTAGCTGTGTCAGCGGAAGTTGAATGACTGCTTGTCAGAAATGTTGTAAAGTAAAATTATTGTTCAAATAGATTTGGCCTAGATGGCATCTGTTGGTCTTTCCCAGCTCTGACATTATGTGTTTCAAGGGACTTTACATCTAGGTCTGGAAAAAAAAACCAGGGTGATACACTGGAAAAATCACTGTTTCTAGAGACAGACCCGAGTTCAAATTTCACCTTTACTACTTCCCTGTATGATTTTGGGCAAGTCATTTTAACCTCCATGGGCCTCAGTTTCCCATCTGGAAATTGAGGAGGGTGGACTCTGAGGTCCCTTCCAGCTCTAGATCCAGGATCCCATGGACTTCTTTGGATTTTTGCCTCAACACCCCAAGACTGTGAAGCCCTTGGTTCCTCATCTTTTTTCCTGCCAGCCTTTGTCTCTGTCTGGCTGGGTTGATAGATCAATTCACCTTCACCTAGCTCATATCAAGGCCTGAGGGATGAGACGATTAATTGCTTAGAGAAGCAGGGGATTGGTTGATGGACGAGTTATTTATACCTCACCTTGCTCCAGAAAAGGATTGAAAACAGTTTTACAAGATTAAAACACAAATACCAAACAGACCCCAGAAATGAGAAGAAGAAAAAAAAAAGATTAAAAAGATCACAGAAGTGATTACCAGGCACCTGCACTCATGCCTGTGTTATTAAAGGGTGTTTGTTGTTAAAGGTGAGCAGTGAATTTTGCCTTGAGCTTCCTTCCCTTTAAAGTGAGATTGCTTCTCATAAGGAAATAGCCTCAAAACTGGAAATTGTCTAAGTGGCCAACGCCAAGGGAACCGACGGCTAAACAACTTGTGGTCCAAACCCATAAGGAAATACTGCAGCGCTGTGAAGACTGCAGGCAGGAAGAATACAGAGAAATGTGCAAAGAACTTAATGAAATCAGGCAAATAGGGAAAAAGCAGGACTAGAAGAATGACGTGCTTGCATTTAACTACAACCGCACAATGAAAATTAAGACAAAGAATACCGATGGGGATGTGGAGTGAGTAACTGAAAAATCATTAGGAGATGGTGGTTATCAAGCAACTGTAGCCGGTTGCACTGATGTTCAATATTAAGCTTTTAATAAAACATTTACTTTAAAAAAAACTACTTTGGGGGAGAAATCTGTTCACAGCATTCAGAGCTCTGATGTTGGGAGAATCCTAGCTTCTGGAAAGACTGACGTGAAGCCTTGCAAAGGGAAGGGAGGGGGAGCAGGAAAGCAGTAAACCCAATGACTACAACCATGTAGATGGGAAGAACGAGAAAACAGAATCTGAAGCCTGTTTAATTACAATGACCAATGGCCCTGGAGTCAGGAGGACCAAATCTGGCCTCAGACATTTGATACTTACTAGCCATGTGACCCTGGTCAAATCACTTACCCCTGATTGCCTTACAATGGCGATGATGATGATGATGATGATGATAATTACAGTGACCAAGCTTGGCCCAACAGAGGAGGTGAGCAAATGTATCTCCCTCCTTTCTTTGCAGAGGTAGGGGAACTATGGGTGAGGTTAGTTTTGCTGAGATATATTTTTCCCTTTCTTTTTTTTCTTTGTTATAAGTAAGAGGTGGCACTTTGGCCAAGGAAGCGGGGAGGATGTGTTCAGAAAGATGATGATATCTAAGCAAAATCTATTGACAATAGCTTAATTTTTTTCTTATTAATCCCAACCATAATTCTAAGTATAAGGAAGAGGAGGGGGCCTACATTTGCAGTGAGGCCCTCCTATAGCTAGGAGGCTGTCGTGTGGCTCAAAGGGAAGCAGAAATCTTCATCCTCTTCTCCCCCACCCCCATCTCTCTGAGAGACTTTTATTCCTACCAGGAGGAGAAGCAAGAAGTTGGGGCCAGAGGCCACTACTCTGCTCTCCTCAGAGACAGGTTAGAAGTATGTCTATTTGCTCCCTTAAATATTAGTAGTCTAGGGGGTTAAAATTGGGTTCCATCTAGCTTCTGATTGCTTTGTTGCTTCTGGGGGGAAAGAGGGACCCCAAGCTCTATATTCAAGGCTTGACCCCTTCCCCACCAGTTCCTCGATGGACATATACAAGCAAATAGCAAAGAAGCCCCTTTATCCAAATCGTAGCAAAACAGAAATCAGAGAAGGTATACTTAGAGAATATATACCAGACAATAGAGAGAAGGAGCTCTCCCATTGGGAGCCAGATAATTTCGCTCGAGCAAGACAGAGTCCTGGATCTCAGCCAAAGGGCAATTCCCCAATCTGTAGGCAGGGGTGGGGAATAGACGGCTTTGAGGCCACAGGTTCCCCAACGCTGCAAGTAACAACCTGGGAATAAGGAGCCGCTGACCCTTCTCATAACAGCTTCTTCCCAGAGCCTTTGCTTTCAGCAGCCTGAAGCAGACTCTGCCTTCTCCATCTTCACTCTTGAAGTTGGAAGCCAGAAGCCCCTGGAGTAGCCTGGTGCTCCAGGTGTCCAAATGGGGACTGGCAAAGGCTGGAGACCTCTCACCTCGATCCTGTCCACGAAGCAAGGCCAGGAATTCATCTCCACCAACAAGGAGGGAGCCCGTGCCACTGAGCTTTGAGATGGGGATTCTATAAGGTTTACAAAATGCCTTCACTTCTATGAGGAAAAGAATGCAAGGATTATGAGCCTTGGTATCAGATTAGGAAACTGAGACCCAGAAAAGGCAAGTAGCTCACTCTTGGTACCTAGCATATCATAAGCACTTAATAAATGCTTGTTGGTTGACTGGTACTCACAGAGCTGGTTAGTGTGCAAGTGTCAGATCAGGGACTTGAACCCAGGTCTCTAACAGCTAACATTTATATGGCACTTAATATTTTCCAGGTGCTTTAGAATTATTATCTCATTTGAGGCAAACAGGGTGAAGTGACTTTCCCAGAGATATACGACTAGTAAACCACCAAGGCTAGAGTTGAACTCAAATTTTCCTGACTCCAGGCCCAGCATTCTGCCTGTTGCACCAACTAGCTCCCTCCTCTAGCCATCAATCTTTAGTGGATGGGATGGAGAAACTGGGAACTGAAAGGGAGACACACAGAATAGATCCCTTGTCTTCAGTCCATCAACCAGCATTTATTAAGCACCTGCTATATGCCATGTACTATATGAGGTAATGGGTGTGCAAATACAAAGAATAAAACAATTTCTATTTTCAAAAACTTCTATTTGAATGGAGGAGATAATAAAGAGAGAATATGTATAATGAAAATATAGAAAGAAGTTCAATCCAAGGGTGTTTGGGAAGGAGAGAGGGAGGGCAAGCAGCACTTGGTGGATGGAGAAAGGCTTTTTGCAGAAGGTGGTGCCAGAGTGTCAGGGAGAAAGAGAGGGATTTTTGAGATAGAAATGAGGAGGGAGGGCATTCCAGGCATGGGGACCCATCAGTGCAAATGCGTGGAAATGGGACATAGAGTATGGAAAACACTGTGGATGGAATGAAGAGTAGGGGAGGAGGAGTCCTATTCAAATGAAACTGGAAAGAAGGGGAAGGGCAGGTTGCTTTTCCTAGGAAACAACAATTCAAGCCACCCACACAGACTAGCACATAGGTGACCAGTGAGGACCAGCCTGCTCCTTTATCCCCAATCCCTACCTCTACCTCCAAATGCCCCTATGCCCTAGGACCAATCCTCAGGGAGGCAGGGAGCTATAGGAGTGGGGCGGCAGCAGCTACAACCAATAGCCCCAACAAAGCATCAACTTCTCTTCTCCTCTGAGGACTGAGAAGTCTACAAAAGCAGGAAGATGTCGGGTTTATGAGATGCTCATTCTTAAACTAGCCCTAAAACTGAGCATGCTGACAGGAGAGAGAACAAGAGTCAGGAGAGACCGCCCCAGGGCTCAGGGGAGTCTGGTTACCTGGCTGGCTTTGTTTGTGCATCTCTGTTTATGCTCCCCTATGTACCCAACTAGGTTGGCTTGTATGTCTGTGTTTATGTTCCCCTGTGTGGTCTTGTGCTCGGGGCTGTATTTCAAGCCACCTGAGGACTTTGGCTCAAAGTACACCCAAAGGATAATCCATGAATCTGAGTCACAAGATCAGGGAAAGCAGTCCTTGAAAATACCTTCTAAGCCTTTAATCATTCTTTCATGTGTCCCCTCATCAGAAGTCCCAAAACGAATCCATTCCCCAGGCAGGGGAGATGGGTGGACGCATGGATCCCGTAGCTCAGGGACTCAGCGTCAAGTCAGCCTGGCTGCCACTCTTGCCCTTCGAAGCTTTTGTTGCCCATGGCTGTGCCCTGATTTTGTCCAAAGTGGCCAAGCCCCTCCCTGAGGCCCCACCCCAATCCCGAGTGTCTGTCTTGTTTCTTGTGGCCACATCTCTGTGTCTCCTTCTACCCTGCCATGTTCCCACCAGGCTTCTGAAAGACTGGGACCTTGCCCCACAAGTCTATGGATGGGTCCCTGGTGCCTGCTGTCAGGCCTTTCTGACATCTATCACTGTCCTTTCTGGACCCTCCACAACCTGTCTGCAAATGGGGTGCCCCATTTCCAGGCTGCACCCATCTGACAGAACCTTAACCCCTCAATCATATAAAATCGGAGCTGTCATCTAGTCTAAATCCCACCTACTTCCTCTCTCTCTCCCCTCACCCCAATAAAGCTATATATGGAGATTTTTATATACATACATACATACAAGCATATATATATATATGTATGTATATATATATATATATATATAGAGAGAGAGAGAGAGAGAGAGAGACAGATAGAGAGAAAGGGAGAGAGGCAAGAGAGAGAGAAACAGAGAGGGGGGAGGGGGAGGGGGAGGGAGAGGCAGAGGGAGAGACATAGAGAGAAAAAAGTAGGGAACAGAAGGGGAGAGGGAGAGAAGGACAGAGAGAGAGAGAGACAGAGAGAGAGAGAGGTTAAATGATTTACCAAAGGTTCCTAGGATCAGAGATTTAGAGCTGAAAGGGACCTTAGACGTCATGAATCCAACTCCCTCATTTCACATATGAGGAAACTCCAGTCCAAAAAAGTTGCATGACTTACTCAAGGAAACAAAGCTGGTGAATCTCTGAGGCAGGATCTGAGAACTCTTTCTATTAAACCACAATGCCTCCTGTCTACCACCCACGGCTGCATATTCTGACAATGACCACTTAGTTCACTTCCCAAACTACCCTGGCCTCATACTCCACCCACACAATCAAACATCCTTCCTGCTCCTCTATCCATGTTAGACCCCGCTCTCTGTCACTGACCACTTGCTTGCTCCAGCCTTTGTCCAAAGCCTGCCGCCTAAACTACCCAATGCCAAGTTCTATGCATCTGTTGAAGCCCATGCCCCATCCCCCCCCGCCCCGCCTGTTTACTGTCTTGTCCCCAAACCACTGGCCTGCACATTGGAATCTCTGTCTATCCTATGTCACCAGACCTCCCACTCCTTCCAGATTTCTTCCTTGTGCCTGGATTGTTAGACCCACACTTGAGGGTCCTCTTTGTTCTCATCCTTTCTTGTTTTCTGTTCCTGGCTAGGCCCTCTGCACTGCCTGCTGAGTCTTGCACAGCAACAAAATAGAAACCTTGAACACACATGAGCATAGGAGAAGTATTTACGTTGGAGTCAAGGGGGGAGGCATTGATGGGGGCAGAGGGCAAGCTGGAGGCAGAGATAGCCCTTGACACTGAGCTATGGGGTAAACATGGATAGAATATTAATGTTCCATTATTTGCATAGGGACATGATGCCATTAACCCACCATCAAAGAAACATAGACTATTAGGTCTGCAAGGGACTTCAGAATGCAGAATATCAGAGCTGGAAAGGGCTCGTCATTTCATCACTGTAGGGTATCCCAGGTGTGAAAACACCTACAGATGTAGGTCTGCAACTTTTCTACAGCTCAGTCTTAGAAAGGAACCTGGGGCGCTCAGAGGTTAAATGAATTGTCCATAATGCCAGAGCCAATGTGTATCAGGGGCAAAAACCGAACCCAGGTCTTCCACACTTCTGATTGGTGAGTGTTTCATGTGGCCCTCTATAACCAGGCCAACTCCAGATTCCTCTGGCCAGCCTCCCTGCTATCAACAGCATACCCTCTACTCCCTAAGTAAAACATCTCTCCCTGACCAATATGCCTTTGTATGTGTTGTCTCCTTTTATTAAAATGTTAGCTGAGGGCAAAACCCATCTCTACTTCAGTATTTGTATTCCCAGCATGGCGCAGAGTGAGTACTTAATAACTGCCTTTTCATTCATCCATCCAACCTTCCATTCATTCATTCATCTGTGTATTCCTGACTATAAGGCTGACTTTCTCTCTAACGTAGAATGTCGAAACACTCATTTTACAGAGGAAAAAACAGATTATCAGGAGTGAGTTAACCAGGATCACACAAAGAGCAAGTGGCAGATGTGGAACAAAACCCCTAGGGCCCTGACCCTCTCTGTGTTCCTTGGGCTCTCCTCCCTATGAACAGGCACAGCCTCCAGGGAGGAGAGAAACACCACATTAGGTAATTCCATCCCCAAACACTGACTGCTTCTACCTGCCCATCGATAGGACAAATTCTGTCAACGGCAAGGTCATCCGCCCCACCACATTTTATAGCATCGCTTTAGGAGAGTACCAACCAGACGCACCCAAATAGGAGAATGACTAGACAATTGGCACCTATGAAGAGAATGGGATATTTATTGCTGTGTGGTGAGAAATAAGGAACATGGTAACCACAAAAGACTGAGGACTAGGGTGAGCTCCAGAAGAGGAAGGAGAACTAGATCCAACCAGGTCCCTTCCCATTAGTGCAAATAATGAATCCGTGACGGGATCACATTATTCAAATTCGAACTGTATTTTTCCATTGGGTTGGAACCAATGACCATATTTTATTTTACATCATTATAATTTCAAAGAGTGCAAATTTGAATACATTTGACTATTTCAGGGAACTGTTATTAGGACTAATTGAGAGGGACCTAACTGTAGACACAATGACCAAACCAATGGAAGTAAAAGGAATGACATGAAATCAATCGAAATTGAACGTTGCAAAAGCCTAATGGCCAAGCTTGGTCCTAGAAATGTGAGAAGGCCTCTCCCTCCCTACCCCCACCCCCAGCCCATCCCCCGCCTTACACACACACACACACACACACACAAATACACACACAAACACGCACACACACACAAACACACACAAACACGCACACATGCGCACACACACAAACACGCACACACACACATACACACACACACACACACCATTTATTTTGCAGAGACCATGGGTATGGAACATTGCAGATAATGTCAGACTTTTTGAGATGTCGATCCATTTTGCTGAGCTGCTTTCTCTTCCTTTTTAAAATTCTTTTTTATAAAGGGTGGCTCTCTAAAAGGGGAAGGGGAGGGATACATTGGGAACTGCGATATAACAAAAGATATCAATAATATTTTATTTGTTTAAAAAAAAGGTAAATTGTTTGCGTAGTCTCAGTGGGAATGGATTTACACTGAGCCATCCACACTCTCTTATTGGTTTCACTATGGCCAAGAGATAAAGTGTAGAACTACTGCTACTACCACTACTACTACTACTACCACTGCTACTGTTACTACTACTACCACTACTACCACTACTACTATTACTACTACTGCTACTACTACTACTATCACTGCTACTGCTACTGCTACTACTACCGCTACCACTATCACTACTACCACTACTACTATTACTACTACTGCTACTACTACCACTACCACCACTACTACTATTACTACTACTGCTACTACTACCACTACCACCACTACTACTATTACTACTACTACTACCGCTACCACTATCACTACTACCACTACTACTATTACTACTACTGCTACTACTACCACTACCACCACTACTACTATTACTACTACTGCTACTACTACTACCCCTACCACTACTACCACTACTACTACTACTGCTACGACTACTACTACTACTACCACTATCGCTACTGCTACCACTACTACCACTACCTCTACTACCACTACCTCTACTACCACTACTACCACTACTACTACTACTGCTACTACTACCACTACTACCACTACTTCTACTACTACTACTACTACCACTATTACTACTACTACTACTACTACAAGTAATAATGATAAAAAATAATACCATCTATATATTTGGTCCTCATAACAACTTGGGGAGACAGGTGCTATTGATGAGAAAACTGAGACAGACAGCACTTATATAACTTACCCAGAGTCACACAGCTAGTAAGTGTCTGAGGCTGGATTTGAACTCAGATCTTCCTGATTCCAGACCTGGAACTCTATCCACTTCACCACCTAGCTTCCCAGAGTCAGGAAAACCTGAGTTGAATCCAGCCTCAGACACTTCCTAGCTGTGTGACCTTGGGCAAGTCACTTCATCCTGCCTGCCTCAGTTTCCTCATCTGTAAAATGAGCCACAGAAGGAAATGGCAAACCACTCCAGTGTCTTTGCCAAGAAAACCCCAAATGGAGTCACAATGAGAGTCAGACATGACTGATATGACTGAACAGCAACAACCCTCTGACTCCAGGTCTGGTACTCTATCCACCAGCCACCAGCCATCTCAAACACAAATTTATTTAAACAGAAAGAGAAGTATATGTACAGTTATCCCTTCTACATCACGGGGATTAGGGGCATGGCGCCTCCATGATCTAAAAAATCTGTGTATAATTTTCGGCCCTCCCTTTGTACCAGAGAAGAAATCCAAATTTTTTCTTTTCTTTTTTTGTGGGTTGTTTATAGTACCATATTGTGAAATTTGGGTTGATATTACATAATGCTACACACGCATTTTTGAATTTCTAAATTTTTTCTTTGTCATCTGCTGGCTTTCGTGTATTGTCTGTGGGCTTTATCATCTATGGCTTTGCAAAACTCCCAAAAATGCCCATTTAATTTCTTATGTTTGTGGAGGTTTAGGGATTCTGTGACCCTGAAATAGTAACATGCGGGTCCTGCCTCGAATGACTTCAACCCAAGCCTTCTTTCAGCCAAAGACAAGGTTTATTAGAACACTAGTCAGGGTGGGCATGATTCTAAAAGTCCGCCATATTGGCTAGACCCTTAAGGAATCTGAACATTTGTGACACTTGTATTGACAAAAAGGCCAGATCAAATCTGAGCATTTTGGGGGGTGGGGGGCAAGATGGACCTCATATACAGAAAGACTGTGGAAACAGAGAAGAGATCTAGATGGAATTAAGGAGTGGTGGTCTAAGGTGGGATCATGTAAAGACAGTGAAAGGGCAGTTAATTAACCGGGAAGGGCTGATTGCCCCAGGCAAACACCAGGGACCTGAGCCATGTGGCAAAGTTCAGGGGCTTTTCTTTTTAGGGTCCAAATCTCATCTCTATCAATGCTGATCCACAATACATCAAAACTGCAATGGGTAAAGTCATGATGTGAAAGGGAAAATTGTATAGAGAAAAAGAGACAGAGATACTGAGACAGACAGAGAGACACAGAGACAGAGAGAATCAGATGTATTTATGTTATACACACACACGTATATATCTCTGTATTGCTATATAGAATTATACATATTGTTGTGTGTAAGCATATGTATATACATATGTGTGTGTATGATATAGATTTTCACAAAGTATTCAAGAAAGTCTCTCATGCTATTTTCGCAGAAGAGATGAAGAACTGTGGCCTCACCCGTCGTACAGTTAGGTAGATTCTAACCTGGATGAACAGCCAGACCCAAAGAGTCACTAGTCATAATGGTCCAATATCAACTTAGAACAGGATCTCCAGGATCCCTGGAGTACCTTATGGATCTTAGAACATCCGAGATGTCTTGGCTTGACCCTGTGATATGTAACGTTTCATCCATGACTTAGATAAAGACACCCAAGGCATGCAGATCAAATTTCAAGGTGA
Organism: Phalanger gymnotis; assembly: GCA_028646595.1. Classification (NCBI taxonomy): domain Eukaryota; kingdom Metazoa; phylum Chordata; class Mammalia; order Diprotodontia; family Phalangeridae; genus Phalanger; species Phalanger gymnotis. The sequence goes on from CM053622.1 coordinate 769,166,735, forward strand.
AAAAATAATCCAGGAGCTATCGATAACTCGACAGTAGCCACAATAACAGTCAGGATCCAAAAAGCTTTTGACAGACTGGAATGTTGGGCTGAATCTCATCCAGGGAAATTTAATAGGGATGATGGTAAACATTTACACTTGGATTCAAAAAGTAAATTGTACATGTCCATGGCGGAGGATGCACGGCTAGACAGCAGATGGTCTGAAAAAATATCTAGGGTTTAGCAGATCACAAGGTCAACATGAGTCATCCATGGAAAGTAAGATCATAGATCACAGATTTAAAGCCAGAAGAGGTGCTAGAAGTTATTTAATCTGACTCCCTCATTTTACACATAAGGAAACTGCGGCCCAGAAAGATTGCTATCCCAAGGTCACATCTGCTGAGGCAGGATTTGAACTTGGGGCTTTTGACTCCAAAGCTAACACAATCTTAAATTGCATTGAGGGGCATGGTATCTAGGATGAGGAAAGTGATAGTCCTACTGTCCTCTGTCCTGATCAGACAAAATATGGACTATTGTATTCGGTTCTGGGCACCATAGGGGAGTGAGTGGGTCAAAATGGGTCACATGATCAGTAAAATGGCAGGCTAGATGTTTTCTCCGATCCCCAGGACCTTTCGGATCTCTCCAAAACAGAAGTTAGGTACCAAAGACATTGATAAGCTAAAGAGAGCAGAAGATGGCAATGGGGATGGTGAAGGGCTTCCATTTCGTGCCATATGAGAATCAGCTGAAGAAACTGGGCATGTTTATCTGGAGAAGAAAAGGCTCAGAGGGACCCGAAAGCTGGGCTCTGCCATGTAGAAAGCTTTGGTCTGATTGGCTCTGGAGGACAGGGGAACCTCCATTAGAGCCTTCCAGAAGCAGAAGGGGATAGATGGAGTGGGTTCCAGAGCCCTCACTAGCGATGATGGGTCCCCAGGTGAATTCAGATGGGTCATTGGAGGAGGCGTGTGGTCACCAACAATGCAGGGAGTCATACACAGCAACGCCTGGGAAGAGGAGCATCCGAGTTCCAGTCTGTGCCTCTTTTGTGTAGCCAAGTATCCCCAGACTCCCCAGCAACCAGGAAAGGCAGGTCCTGGGAGAAGGTGGGCCCTGGGAGAGGCATAGCTGCCAAGGGCCAGGAGATAAAATGGGAGGAGGAAAGGAGCAACCATTCTGTGGGATGTGGGGGGCACTGTGGCATAGGACTGGTTGGCAGAGCACTGAGGGTGTGGAGATGTCCAAAGGGAGGGCCCTTGCCCCTGGATGTCAGTACCCTTGGCAAAGACCAGGAGTCCAGCCCTAAATATGGCTTTAGCAGGTTCCGCCCACCCCTTGCTAAAGGTCTCCAAGCAGAGGCCGAAGGTTTTCCTGAGAATATTGGGGTGATCCATGTTCAGATTCAGGATGGACTTGATGACCCCGGGACTCAGGGCTCAGTCTGTTCCAGGATAGGAATTGTCTCTTCCTCTGCACATCTCTGCCGACAGTTCCTAAAAGGAATCTAATTGGTGAAATAGCATCATCAACACTGGCCTGGTCCAGCTGTCTCTGGCCATGAGACTTGGCCTGGGAGTCCCAGGAACCGGGTTCAAAATCCACCTCTGTCATTGAGTTACTTTGGGCCTCAGTCTCCTGATCTGCAAAAGCCCCCTTCTGGTGCTCTCCTCTGATCTCATCGTCTTTACAGACTTGAAAAATCTGAGGAAATGAGGCCGAGCTGAAACCTCAAAAGCTCATTCATTGGGGCTGGGTTCTTCACCGCCCGCTGGTGTTAGGGGAGACCCATCAGCAATGCCTGTATTAGCAGCAGCAGGAGAGGGAGAGATTCTGGATGGAAGCCTGCAGGAAATCGTGTCAGTGCAAAGGAGGACGAGCCTCCGGGGACATCCCAGTCAGCCTTCAGGTGTCTGAGCAGGTGGAGGGAGATTGGCCATTAAGCAGCCCTGGCTCAGTCTAGCAAACCCAGACATCCTGGGAAAATACAGACTCCTGGGCTTCTGCACATCCAGAGCTCTGTCCTCTGAACTACACAGGAGAGGCAGGGCAGCACAATGGAAAGAACCAAGGGTAAATATAGAGAGGACTTGGAATCAGGGAGACCTATGTTCGAATCCTGCCTTGAGTGTTTATTCCCTGTATGGCCCTGAGCAAGTCATGTAGCTTGGGCCTCAGTTTCCTTAAAGTGAGAAGTTGGACTAGGAAACCTCAAAGGTCCTTTCTAGGTCTAGATCAAGGATCCAATCAGTGAAGTGCCCCATCGATCCCCGTACTGAGCATTCACGCTCCAAAGAGGTCAAAGGCACAACAAAGAGTCCCCTCTTCAACAAGACATTACTAGCAGCACCCTTTGGGCAGCCAAAAGAACCTTCCCCCCAAAACAAAACAGGAAACCAAGTGAGAGCCCATCAATAGGGGAATGGCCTAACCAATCGTGGTACAAGAACGGAATGTCATTTTGTCCTAAGAGATCACAGGAAACCATAATGGTGTAGTGGAGAGAGGGAGAGTCTTGGAGTCAGGATGGCCTCTGTTCAAATCTTACATTGGATGGATGCAGGCTGTGTGGGACTTCTCTGAGACCCAGTCACCTCCACCTGAATCACAGGATAGTTACTGGTCTGTACAGGCTGAGGAGTTTTCCCACTGTGAGTTCTCTATATTGATGAAATCAAAAGCGGGGCGGGGAGGGGAAGGAACAATATGACAGATACTAGGAATTCCCAGAAAGCAGGGAGGATTTGTATGACCTAACCCAGAGAAAAGATGACTGTACTAGAAAGCTGTGGATAAAGAGAACACAGTCAGATTGGCCACACTGACCACACCTGGTCCTGAAAACCAGACTGTGAAGCACGTTTCCCTCTTCGTGAAAGAGGCGGGGTACTATGGCTGTAAAATGCAGCATACATTATGAATCTAGTTGCTTTTCCAGAGTCAGTTCGGTCAATCATTTTTCTTTGTTACAAGAGAGTGTTCAGAGACAGTGGAGGGGCAGGAGGGGGCGTGTGAGAAGACTATCTAGAAATGACTAATGTAAGGGGGAGGGTGGCAATTTTTTTAAAAGGAAGGAGGATAGAAAAAAAAGAGTCTGGAAACCTGGGTTCTAGCCCAGACTCTGTCACTCACTCATTCATATGACAGAAAATTCTGAGTTTTATTTTCTTCCTCTGTAAAATGAGGGCTTGAGACTAGAAAATTTCTCAAGTTCCTTTCAATTATGACTTTGTATGTTCTAAGGTCCCTCACAGTTCTGATGTTCTGTGTCCTAAGGGCCTTCCCTTAGATCTGACATTCCATGTTCTAAGAGTCCTCCCAGCTCTGATATTCTGGGTTCTAAGGACCTCCCAGCTCTGACATTTTCTGTTCTAAGGGCCCTCCCAGCTCTGACATTCTGGGTTCTAAGGACCTCCCAGCTCTGACATTCTCTGTTCTAAGGACCTCCCAGCTCTGACATTCTCTGTTGTAAGAGCCCTCCCAGCTCTGACATTCTGGGTTCTAAGGTCCTTCTAGTTCTGACATCCTGTGTTCTAAGGGACCTCCCGGCTCTGACATTCTGGGTTCTAAGGACCTCCCAGCTCTGACATTCTCTGTTCTAAGGGCATCCCAGCTCTGACATTCTGGGTTCTAAGGACCTCCCAGCTCTGACATTCTCTGTTGTAAGAGCCCTCCCAGCTCTGACATTCTGGGTTCTAAGGTCCTTCTAGTTCTGACATCCTGTGTTCTAAGGCACCTCCCAGCTCTGACATTCTGGGTTCTAAGGACCTCCCAGCTCTGACATTCTCTGTTCTAAGGGCCCTCCCAGCTCTGACATTCTCTGTTCTAAGGACCCTCCCAGCCCCAATGCTCTGTCCTAGTATCACTCATAGCTTCAAATCTTAAGATCTTTTGACTAAGGAAAATGAATGCCATCTTCTAGGGGCCATAGATCTCGTGGGCTATACTTCTTTGCTGCATTTGGGTCTCCGGGGATCCACAGCTAGAGCTCAGAAGCCCTTACACTTCCCTACCCCCACCCTTTTCTCACATCTGTTGGTAGTCTGTGGTGCTGGCAGGCCCAGGCAATGGAGCAGGTGGCCTTCACAGCAGGTTGTACCTTTCCTCAGAGAACCCTGCCAAGCTCCTAAGGAGCCTGGCTCCTGGGCCGAAGAGGAGTAGTGCTGGAATCCTGTGCTCCCTGAAGTGACCTGGAGCAAAGATAACCCAGAGTCTTTCTACCAGGCTGTGGGACTCAGTGGGGGAGAAGGGAGAGAGAAGAAAGAGGAGGAGGGGAATGAGGAAGAGAAAAAAAGACGAGGAGGAGGAAGAGAAAGAAGGAGAAGGAAAAAGAGTAGAAAGGGGGAAGGGAGAAAGAGAAGAGGGAGGAAGAGGAGGAGATGGAGGGGCAGGAAGAGAAGAGAAGAAAGGAGGAAGAAAGCAGGATGGAGTAAGAAAGAGGAGAAGAGGAAAAGGAAAAAAGTCAGGAAGGGGAAAAATAGAAAAGAGTATTGGAAACTCCCTGAGGGCAGGAATTGTGCCTCCCCCTTCAGACTGGAAGCTCCCGGTGGGCAAGGCTGGGAACGGAGAGAACTGCATGTGACATATAATCCACCGGCAGATAAGTGCTGCAGAATTCTAGTTGACCAAGCTACCCTTGGCCATTGGGCTCAGGAGCAGTTTGGTTCGTTTTCTTCCTCGGCTGCTTTGAGCTGGAGGGAGAGAAGGTGCAGAGCCTCCTCTTCCTCTCCAGGCCCGACTTCCCCCATTTATAAAATCAGGGGGTCCGATTCCATGACTAGCTCCAAGATTTCCTCGTGCCCGCCCTCCCAATTGGTTCTCTTACTCTAAGGCTTCCCTTTCAGGGACCTTCTCTTTGTACCTTATGGATGCCAATGGGCATGAGGATGCCCATGCCATCTGTGGCACAGCTTGGCTACCCTGGTGACTCCTGCCTACTTCTTTAAGAAAAAAAACCCAACTCCCTCTCCATTACCAATTTCCTCATCTCTGCTTTTTCACGTCTTTC
>CM053622.1:769171829-769222102 GCA_028646595.1 Phalanger gymnotis
TGTGTGTACATGTGTGCGTGCATGCACATGTGCATGTGTGTGTGTTAACAGGTGTGTTAACAGGTCTAGAACACAGCTTTGACTAATAATTTGTGTCTTGGATAGAAGCCACCTAAAACCTGTCCCAGGCAAACAATGGAAAAACATTCACTGAGGGGCACCAAGGTACAATGGAAAAGGACCCTAGACCTGAGTTTAGTTCCAGATTTTATCACCTACTATCTGTTCGACCTTGGGCTAGGGGTTTGGCCCTCAAGGATAGTGTAGGCCAGGGGTGAGAAACCTATGGCCCCAAGGCCACGTGGCCCTCTAGGCCCCCAAGTGTGGCCCTTTGACTGAATCGAATTTGTTCTATAAAACTTGGACTCAGTCGAAAAGCCACACCCGAGGACCTAGAAGGCCACATATGGCCTCGAGGCTGCAGGCTCCCCACCCCTGGCCTAGACTATCCCTCTGAATCTATGATCCTCTACAAGCCTCAGTTTCTTCATCTGTAAAACAGGGAGGCGGGACTAGACGATGAGCTCCAGCTGCACACCTGTGCTCCTAGGCGCCGACAATGTCTCGGACGTGGGGAAAGTAGGCAGAGACCTTGGGGCATCACGAAGCCACCTCTGAGGAAACAGGGCTGAGTGGTCTGGGCTGGGTCAGAGGAGAACTCACCTAGCGTGTCACCACTGGAGGAGAAAGTACACCCAAATGGGGCACCCCCTCCCTGGGCCCCACTGCACCCCCAACATCTGGAGAATCACAAGATCCCAGGTCTAGTCTGGGAGGGACCTTAAGAGACCATCTAGTCCTACCCTCCCCTTTTACGTAGTGTTAGGGGTGAAATTTGAACCCTGGACCAGTGTTCTATTTCAGTGTAACGGGCCCAAGGCCCAGCCCCTGCCTGATTGGGGAATCACATCATCTCTTCCATAATAAAAGCTGGAGGTTTTGTTGAGTGACTATTCAGTCATGTCAGGTTCTCCATGACCCCGTGGACCATACCATCCATGGAGTTTTCTTGGCAGAGATACCAGAGTGGTTTGCCTGCCTTCTCCAGTGGATTAAAGCAAACAGACTTGCCCCAGTTCACACAGCCAGTAAGTGCCTGAGGCTGGATTTGAACTCAGATCCTCCTGACTCCAGGACCAGCAGTCTATCTACCGACCCACCTAGTTGCCTCCTAGTTAGCACTTACTAGCTGTGTTAAGTGACTTGCCTAGGAAGTATTTGAGGCTGAATTTGAACTCAGGGCCTCCTGACTCCAGGGCCAGTGCTCTATCTACTTCACCTCCTACTACCTGGCTTTGTATATATGTGGTGTTTAATAAGTGCTCGCTGGATTAAATTGAAGAGCTAACCATCACAGAATCATAGAACTCACTTGTGTTGGAAGTTACCTACCTGTGATTTTGGGCACCCTCTTTGATCATCCACTCCAGTCCTTTCTTTTATTTCTTGTGTAACCCAACTGAGAACTTAATGTATCAGGTTTGCTAGAGTGAAGCACATTCACCGTGCTAGAAAGCCAGACCTACCAACTCTTTTCCTTGGCAGGCCCCCTCTTCCTTGGGACTAAAGCTAGGCAGGTCTCGGCTGGTCCTGTCTGGGAAGCCTATGAGTTTTCTATGATTTTAGCGTTAGATTGGAGCCCTCTGAAAGCACCAATGGATAGAATCCTACAGCTGAAAGGGACCTCGGCTGACCCCTAACCTTGGTGGTTGTTGGTCATCCTCTGTTTTCGAAGAGGACCGGTGACATCACAGGATGGTGTCTTGGCTTGCCGGTGAATTGGACTGAAGTGAGGCAGAGCTGCACAAAGTCATCGGCCTCACTCTCTCTTTCAGTCATTGAAGTCCAGTGGCAGGACAAAAGTGAAGACAACTGGTGATAGTGGAATGCACTGGATGACCTCGGTGTCTTCAACGTCTGACCAAGCTCTAAGCACTCCTCACACCAGAGATATGTATCCTTCCTGAACGCCCCATACACCCCAAGTTGAGGGTAACCAACAGGCCTCAAACCTCTTGAGGAGTTAGGGGTGGAGTGTCTACCCCAACCATATGAAGACACCCCTGCCAAGGAGGCGTGGATGAGAACAACCTGTCCCAACAGCTCCCCTTATTATATCAACAATGCTGGACTCGGTATCCCCCTTTATATCTTGGACAAGCAATCGTGAAGACTCTGCCTGAATACATCCAGGGACAAGGAGCTTGTGACTTCTCTAGGCACCCGATTCCGTCATTAACCGCCCTCATTGTAAGGAAGCCATTCCTTATATTGGGTCAAAAGCTGCTTCCTTAATGCCCTCCTCTCCCCAGTGCTTTCAGTCCCTACCCTCTGGGGTCAAATGGCACAAATCTACTCCCTCTTTCTCTTTACTGTACAGCCATTTGAACGTCTAAAGCCAATAATGAGTGAATTGGATTTAAGAGAGGCAGGGCTGTGCAAAGTCACCAGCCTCACTCTCTCCTCTAGAGCCATCTGGGTCCAGTGGCATGATATTCACCAGGACAACTGGAGACGGCCCCAGCCCCTGGGCAGGTCATGTCCCCACTGTCTGCCTCGGTTTCCTCAAAGGTAAAATGAGTAAAATAAAAGCATCTGCTTCCCAGGGTTGCTGTGAAGACTAAATGAGAAACATTGGGCACAGCACCCGCTACCTCCCTCTGCCCCTTCTCTTCTCCAGGCTAACCACCCTCCAATTCCTCCAACTGGGTCTGATCTAGTCTCTCGTCTCTTCATCTTGGTTGCCCTCCTCTGGACATGCCAGTTTGAATATTTTTTGGTCACGTCTGACTCTTGGTGACCCCATTTGGGATTTTCTTGGCAAAGACGCCAGAGCAGTTTGTCCTTTCCTTCTCCAATATGAATAAGTCCTTCCTAGAACATGGTACCCAGAAGTGAACGCAGTGCCATCCCTAAGACCTTCGGTCAAAAGTCACAATCCAACCCAGAGTGAACAAAAGGACCCGTTACACTCTGGAGGCATTTTAAGAGCTCTGTCTCTTTTCCCAACTCTGATATATCCAGGCACCAACCCTAGGCCAGGACCTTTCTCTGGACCTGGGTCAAAAAGAGACAGCTATCAAGGATGTCTGGGGGGCCCAAGGAAGTCTTGGGGGACAAGGAGAAGTTCCATGCTGGAATTTTTCCTTAGCGTCCAATTATGCCTTGAATCGAGCTCTTGATCTTGAGACCCTGGGGAGGTGACAAGGACATTGAGGGATCTGACAGTTTCATTCAATTGCAGGATGGTAAAGTAGGAAGGACCAGGCAGTTTCGAGGCATAGGGGATAGAGTGGGGTCAGGAAGCCCTGAATTGGATTCTAGCTCAGATCCTCACTGGCTGTGAGACCTAAGGCAAACCAATTAATCGCAATTTCCCTATCTGTTAAGTGGGGATAATAACAGTGCCCAACCTCCTAGGGTTTGATGAGGCTCAAATGAGGTAACATGTAAAATGCTTTGCAAACTTAAACCACTATAAAAATGGAAGCTATTAGAAAAGCTGGAAGGACGTTAGGGCATAGAATGGCAGAGCTGGGAGGAATTTAGAATGTAGGAGGAACGTTAGAATACAGAATGTTGAGCTGGAAAGGACCTGAGGGGGAAGAAGGGAGGGAAGGGAACAAACATTTAATGCCCATTAGGTAGTGGGCACTGTGCCAAATGCTTCTCACAACAACCCTGGGAAGGAGGTTCTATTATTACACTCATTTTATCTTTGAGGAAACTGAGGCAGACAGTGGGGACATGACTTGCCCGGGGGTCAGGGCCATCTCCAGTCATCCTGATCCATGTCTGGCCGCTGGACCCAGACAGCTCCAGAGGAGAGAGTGAGGCTGGTGACTTTGCACAGCCCTGCCTCTCTTGAATCCAATTCACTTGCGAGTCATGGCATCGCCTTCCCAATGTCATGAAGGACAAACAACGACAATATTAACGACTTGCCCAAGGTCACGCAATTAGTAAGCCTCTGAGGCTGGATTTGAACTAAGCTCTCCCTGACTCTGGGCTCACCTCTCTATTCGCTACACCACTTACTGCACAGAGCACCAAAGCTGAGAGAATTCTTCCAACAGGGAAAGTCAGAGAGGGAAAGGACTTTAGAATGTAGATTACTAGAACCAGAAGGAACCTGCAACGACAGAATGTCCGAGCTGGAAGGGACATTGGACCAAAGAAGGTCAGGCCTGGGAGGAACCTCAGATCATAGATGGACCTTACCATCTGTCCAGATTATCTCCCCCACTGCACAGAGAGGAAACTGAAGCTCTGAAGGGGGAGATTGTTTGCCAAGACCTCGGAGGTCCTCAGGGGAAGACCCAAGAATGATCTCTAAGTTGCTGGGCCAGTGTCTCCAATGCCCTAGAAAACCGGAAGAACAGAAAGTGGGGCCTGGGTCACTATTTTCATCCGTGGGTGAAATCTCCCTCCGTGGGACCCCTGGCAACACCCCAGTTTGCCTACAGTCTCTTTCCTGAGCGAGTCCCAAGTGTTCCCGTTCAGTCTTCCTTCCTTCCCCAGCCACAGGGAACAAAAACTGGGGTGAGGCCCAAAAGGGGGTGTCCTGTGTGCTCCCGATACCAGGGAGGCAGAGGCAGAGTTCTGTTCCAAGCGCCCTTCTAGCCCAGGTCCTAGCCCTGTCTCCAGACCAGGTTTTCTGCCGGCTATGCCAGAGAGACAGAGAGTGGCTTGAGGCACTGAAGATTAAGCCAGTGTATTTCAGAGGCTACACTTGAACCTAGCACTTCCAGGTACCCAGGCTGGCCCCGCAGTAGAGACTAACATTTACACAGCTCTTGAAAGTTCACAAAGCACTGTACCTGTGTTCTGTCCTTTGATCCTGGGAAGTAGATGCTATGATTATCCCCATTTTACAGACATGGAAACTGAGGCAGGCAGAGATTAAGTAGCTTCTACGTCTGCTGCTTCACACTCGGCTGCCTCTAATCGTTGACTCATTATCCTTGCGAGTTAGTTCTGTCCTCCGGGCCTCACCTCGATCCCCTCTCAGATGAAGGGGTAGGACCAGGAAATGTCTCAGGTCTCTTCCAGCTCCTGAGCATGATAATGCTCTGCCATCACAACCTCCCAGGGCCCTGGGTGACAGATGGGCAGGCAGATGGACACATACGTGCAGGCTCCCAAAAGGACGTCTAGAGCGCGGACGATGGTGCTACGTGTCGATGAGAAACATTGCTGGCATGAGGCCTGGGAAATAACTGGGCCCTGTTCGGGCACCCAGCGGGGTGAGAGGTGAGGAAGGGGCTGAAGGCAAACATCAGGTGCAGTGGCTGGCAGACTGCGTGACTTTGAACAGGTCACATCCCAGATCTAAGCTCCAGGTCTTCCTCTGTAAACTGGGCGGGGGGTGGAGGGAGTGATCAATCTCTTAGGTACCCCCCCAACTCTAAATTCTATGGCCTATGGTTGGACTGCTCCCATCTGAGTAGTAATTCATTCATGTCCAAGGGCCTTCAAATATATGACCTCCCTGGTGAAGGAGGCATCATGGGAGGGATCGTGAGTGTTAGAGCTGAAGGGGACTGGGCAGTTCGAATAATGTGATGGACTCAGGGGCAAAAAGACCCAAGTTCAAATCCTGTCTCTGATATTTATATGCTGTGTCACCCTGGGCAAGTAACTTAAAACCATTCTCAGTTTCCTCACAAGTAAAATACAAATCTGAGACAATGGATGGAAGAGCAGTCTTGGAATCAGGAACACCTGGGTTCTAGTCTTGCCCCTGACACAAGTTATTAGTGTAACCATGGGGAAGTCAGCCCACCTCTCCACATCACCCCGATCCCCCACACCACCCCTGGGCAACTAAGACTGTGAGTTTGAGACAATTGCCCAGATGCCCTTTGGAGGGAAATTCTATACTCTGGAGCAACCTACTCTGGTCAAGCCCAACATGGAACCCCTACACAGCATCCCACTACAGATGAAGAACTGAGTCTCTAAAACACCAGACTTGGAATCAAGAGATCTGGACGCTACCATTGGCCCCGCCGCTAACTCACAGCCCTGGCATCCTGTGTTCTAAGGGCCCTCCCAGCTCTGACATCCTGCATTCTAAAGACTCTCCCAGCTCTGACATCCTGTGTTCTAAGCTCCCTCCCAGCTCTGACATCCTGTGTTCTAAGCTCCCTCTAAGCCCTGACATCCTGTGTTCTAAGGGCCCTCCCAGCTCTGACATCCAATGTTCTAAGCTCCCTCCAAGCCCTGACATCTTGAGTTCTAAGCTCCCTGCAAGCCCTGACATCCTGTGTTCTTAAGATCCTCTCCAGCTTCACATTCCAAGTTCCTAGGCCCCTCCCAGCCCTGATATTCTATGGGTTTCCCATCTTTTGTTGACAGATGCCAAGAAAGGGAAGAAATGGCCAAGAATGTAGTGGCCAGGGGCACCTCCCCATGTTGCCCTACCTTGGAGGCACAGGTAGAAGTCCTCTTTACTCCCCATCTTTCCCTGAAGTGGAGAACAAGTGTCATCCCTGATACCAGCAACAACAACATCGGCTGGGTCTCTGTGGAGCTTGAGAGCCATAGATGATCATTCAGGGCTCTCAAGAAGGGAAAATGAAGAGCTGATTAGTTAATATTCATGTAAGTGCTTGGAAACGGAGGCTGGCCTTTCTCTCTCCTTCAGTGCATAATAATCTTCATTTCCATCCACCTTCTTTCATCTGATGGTTCCTGCTCCCTATTTGGACTCAAATAGCTTATTTGGGACCCCCATCGAGGGCAAGGTTGGCATCAGCCCCCACTTTGGAAGCAGCAGCAGCAGCAAAAAGAATAGGGAGGGGGCCTGGACACCGGCTCATTTTGAAGGATTCAATTCAACGCAATATCCTCCATGGCTGAGGGCCTCCCAAGGTAATCTGGGCCAAGACCAAGTTCAATCCTATCCCAGAGGCCTGACCCTTTTCTCTTTGGCGCTTATCCCCATCAGGAAACGCTGGGGAAATCTCCCGAATAAACGTTAAATGTGGCTAGTATCAAGATGCCCCCAAATGAGGGTAATAGGGTCCCTTCCTACCAAGATATTCAAGGTATTCAATACAAGAATCAGACACGGGGGCATCTTTTTTTATTTCCCCATCACAGAAAATGCTGAAGCCGCAGAGAGAGGCTGGATAGTCACGTCTCAGGTATGTGACAATGGTCATTATTTTGCGCTGTGGGTTAGACTGGATGGTACGAAGGTCCCTGCCAACTCTAAATGCTGTGATTCTGTGACTCACAGGCCTGAATGAACAAATGCAGGAAATAGAAAACACTCCCATGGTCCACTGGACTCAGTTCTAAGGGTTCTCCCCAGAAGGTAAAGGCACTTTGTGGGACTGATGAACAAACATTTCTAATTCATCTCTGACCTGGACCATCCCAGCGACTCATAGTGAGCAATCATGGAAGGATAGCAAGGGCCAGCTCTCCCAGCCCTTTTGGCCTTCACTTGTAAGAACATCCTGTTCTCTGAGATTTGGGACGATAAGGAAATCTCCTTTTAGGGGACCAGCACCCCTTTCTTGAACTCAAAAAATCTCAAATCAGATTTCTTGGGGGTTCTTGAATTTGGAATTACCCACAATGAAAGCTGCACGTTTGGAAGTGTCTATTGTCAGGATGACTAAGCAAAGAAAAAGGCAGAAGACAGTAGCCAGGAATTGGAGGTCCAGTTCTAGCTCTGAAATTCTCGGTTCTAAGGTTCCTCTTAAGCTATTATATTCCCCCATTCTAATGCCCTTCCCAGCTCTGACATTCATGTTCTCAAGTCTCTTCTGACACTGTTTTCTAAGGGCCTTCCCAGCTCTGATAGTCTCTATTCTAAGGGCCCTTCCAGCTCTGACATCCTGGGTTCTAAGGGTTCTTCTGGCTCTGACATTCTGTGTTCTAAGAGCCCTCCCAGTTCTGACATTCCTAGGAATTAAGATCCTCTCCTTCGTTGACATTCTAGGTTCTTAGGACCCTCCAAGTTCTGAAATTCTATTGGGTTTCTCTTCATTTGTTGGCACCTGTCATGGCCATGAACGTAGAGGATGTGTCACAGTCAGCAGATCCTTCCTTGGAGGCACAGGTAGGAGTCCTCTTTACCCCTCACCCTACCCTGGAGTGGAAAGCACACATCCTAACAAATAGCCAAGCGTGCCAAACACTTGATGTTTGCTTCCCCTGAAAAATGACCATTTTCTTTTCTAGTTAAAGAGAGAAAGAAATTCCTGCCTTCCTCCCTCCCCCTTGCTGCTGGTCAGGATGGAAGTCTAAGGGAAAAAAGCAAGAGAAAAGAAAAAAAGAAGTGATGGCCATTTTCCAGTTTGATCACACAGAGCAGAGGGGACACCACTTCTAACCAGAGTCTCTCTCCACCCTCTGATCCTCAGTCACTAGTGAGCTCAGAGGAAGGCCCAGTTACTGGGGAACAATCAGAGGATTTTCCTGTGTTCTCTCAGCATGGCCCCACCCCCACGAGAGGTGCCCCTTCCAATGAAGGTCTATGGCCTGCCATCTAATTGATCAGCGATTCCCCCAAATCAACCCCCATTCCAACGATAACGATTAAGCACCCATCATGTTCAAGTCCCATGAGTCTCAGGGGGTAACAGCCTTTTAGGAGTTTAGAATCTCATTGAGGATGGGAAGGGGGAGGAATACGTCCATGATTGACTCTAATACAAGTTACAATAAGTGCATAGCACAGATCAAATGGAATTTCTAAAACTTTCATAGAAATTTCAAGGAAAGCAGCTCTCTTCTAGTTGAGGGAAATCATGGAAGGCTTCATGTAGGAGATGACACCTAATCGGGGCCTTGAAGGAGGAGAATGTCAGAGCTGGGAGGGCCTTTAGAACCCAGAATGTCAGAGCTGAGAGGACCCTGAGAACCCAGGATGTCAGAGCTGGGAAGCCCTTAGAACCCAGAATGTCAGAGCTGGGAGGGCCCTTAGAACCCAGAATGTCAGAGCTGGGAAAGGCTTTCAAACATCGAAGCTAAGCCACACAACATTGGAACAAAGAATAATAGCCCTAGAAGGCACCTTGTCCAAATTACTATGATCAATAGAGCAGTGACATTGCTTGGGGCTTGTTAATTGGCTCTAAAGGCTATTCCCAAAGAGTTCACAATGGCTTTGAGTAGCAGAAATCCCATTAGCCCTCTCATGTGTGGTCTCTCAAGGGGACAGCCCTCACTTGGTAGAACCTCTGGCCTATTTGTTTTAAGGTGTGATTACAAAGGGGCCAGTCAGTGCTAATATATATTGATCAGGGACCTTGGAGACCATCTACTCCAACCCCTCCCCCTTTTACGGAGGTGGAAACTGAAGAGAGGCTCAAGGACGGCAGCTAGGCAGACTAGGGAATTGAACCCCGGTTGTGACTCCAAATCTTCCTGTTACGCCACGTTGGATCTTTAGTTGTCTCCCCACACTGCCAAATATAAAATCGTGATGGTAAGGGAAGACTGGTCCAAACTGAGAAAAATGGTACCAGACCAGTGACTTCATGGTTATAGAAAATGCCTACTATTGCCTAATAAGAAGTCATTCAGCCTCTATTTGAATACCTCCAAAGATTGGGGAACTCACTACCTCCTAAGGTGGTATGCCAATTCCAACCCCCATCAGACTGCGCTTCACTCCATCCAGCCACCCAGAAGGGCACCAGAGACTAGCCAAGGCAGGCATCTTGCCACCTTTCCTGTTATGGTATATTCCTCCTACTCCCACCCTCACCCCTTCCACCTCTTATCTCCAGCACTTAACATTGCCTGGCACCTAGTAGGTGCTTAAGAGGACTGATAGCACTATTGAGGCTGAGACCGAGCTCATGTTTGTGCTTTGGCTTCCGGGGAAGACTCTTCCTGGTTCTTTAAGGAAATTACCATTCTGACTTGTATCTGGGCAGCCGGGCTGGAGCTTGCCAGGGGCAGGCAGGGCAGCCAGCAGGGCTGGCCTTCTAACTCATCCTGGCAGGCCCACCCGGGCACAGGGAACACCACCGTTTATCAGAGATTACAAGTCCCCCGAAGGACTTAATTGGGAAAGATTGCTTCCTTAAAGGTAACAGGGACCCCCAAGATGCACACCATCAAATGGAAAAGGTCATATCAAAGCAAAAAGATGCCTTTGTTCTCTCCCCACTATTATCAGTTATGCATGAACAGCCAGATGGCAAATACACTTAGCATCTATAATTGGAGATATCGGGAGACTGGAAGGACTGGCCCAATTTAACTAGAAAGTTGAACTTGTTGGGTGTCTTTTCAGATTAGGGGAAGAGAGAGAAAGGAGCCAATTTCCCTGCCATCTCCCATCCACTCAGAATGCTGCGCATATCTGTCCAATGCCCAACATCAAACCTCCGTGTGTCTGGGTCTCATGTTCTGGGAGCCACTTGCAAGCAGCAAATATTTTATATCTCCAACACTTGAAAGAGACTGAAAGATAAACGGGAAAGGAAACCTTCACAAGGCACAGACTGGCACAAGAAGGGCATGAGTGCCCTCTGGGCCGGGATGTCAATTCTGACTTTGGAAGGAACTTGAAAGGGTCTTGTTTATCCATTAAGTCCTTCCATTAACGGTCAACCCAGGGAGTCACAGGCAAGATACAACCAGCTGTGACTCGTCAGAGAATTTCAGCTCCTGCCACCGAGAACAAGATGGTCTAGGCAGACTTCTAGTCAAAGACTCTCCTCCACACAGCTCAGGCTGCTACTGGGTCTAGAGACCAGTGGGAGAGCAAGGAGCTGAGCCTCAGAGAAGAGACCTTCCTCCAAACCACTCAGAAGCATCGGGTCAAAAATCTGAATCTAGGTCCTCTGACCCTAAAGCTTGAGATCTCCTCTCCCAAGCGAGAGATGGTTCCCGATAGACCTCCTAGGACCTGGGTAGAACTCAAAAGGCTTAATCTAGTTACCAAACCAGTTGGAGATCCCTCCACTGCTTTTCTCCAGTTTGCTGGGATTCCAGAAGGTTGCTCTTCATTTTAAGAAAGTCTTATCACTGCCACCAGGTGGCGCCATAGTGCAGAGGTCTAGGCTTGGAGTCAGTAAACTAGAATTCAAATGAGATCCCAGACACTTACTAGCTGGGTGACCCTGGACAAGTGTCACTTAACCTTCCTAACTCAGTTTCCTCATCTGTAAAATGGGGATAACAGCACCTACCTCCCCAGGTTGTTGTGAGATTTTTAAAGCACTTAGCATAGTGCCTGGCACATGGTAGGTGTTTAATAAATGCTTATTTCATCCTTTCCAACCTTGCTGGCTCTGGCATTCAAGGCCTTTCACAATCTAGCTCCCGGCTTCATTTCCAACTCCAATATTCTTTATTTCTGCGCTTGTCCTGCCCTCTCTCTTCTCTTACTTCTTCCCCATCTGCTGAAATCCCTCCCATCCTTTTCTGCCTTTCCCCAGGTAACAGTGCCTTCTTCCGCTTCAATTGGGATATAGTGCATTGCCAGAGCTCTCCTGACTCCATCACCTCGTCTCATCCTCTCTCACACGCATGTTTTATCTGCTACTGACACACCACTGGACTGTAAGCCCCTTGAAGGGAACAGTAGTCAATTTTCATCACGGGGTTTCAAGTCCTGCCTGGTCAGTGCTTTGCACACAGCAGGTACTTAATAAATGGTGTTCAGCCCCATACCATCAGTTGTTCAGTTGTTTCTGTCTTGTTTGACTCTCCGTGAGTCGTTTGGGATTTTCTTGGCAGAGATACTGGAGTCGTTTGCCATTTCCTTTTCCAGCTCATTTGACAGATGAGGAAACTGAGGCAAACAGGGTGAAGTGACTTGCTCAGGGTCACAAAGCTAGTGACTAAGGCCATATCTGAATTCATTAAGAAGAGTCTTTCTGACTGTAGGTCCAGAGCTCTATCCACTTCGCCACCTAGCTGCCCCCAACAGCTTACTTGGTCTATACCCACCAAGGGATCTCAAGGCCTTAAAAGCAAGGTAAAATTGCTCAGATCCTAGAGCTGGGTCACCACCCAGGAGGTGATCAAACCCAACACCTCCTCTAACAAATGAACATTCAGCTACAACATTCCCAACAACTGGTCATCTGGCCTCTGCTTGAGCACCTCCAGGAATGGAGAACTCACTGCCTTCTGAGGCAGCCCGTTGTTTGGACATTGCTGATTGTACAGTATGTGGTGAAAGGGGTAGATTGATTTCTGATCAAATTAAGGAGCCTTTATAGACTCAATAACCACATGTAAAGGAGCTTCTCGATCCACCTGAGGGAACACCAAGGCCTTTGGATGAAGGAGTGAATCCAGCTGTGTTTGCCCATGCGTTTCTGCCTTCTATTTCTTGCACACACAAGATGAGATGAGTTCTCTCTCCTCCCTCCAACATCGGCAATATTGCCGTCTTGTGGCAGGAACACTCGGTAATGCCAACGGAGTCAGGGCAGACCAAGGGAGGGTCAAGTTGGCACCGAGAGAGGCTAGAAGCTAGAGGGTGGACTTTGCTGCTCGAGAGACGACAAGCTCCTGAAACAAGATTCGTGCTGGTCCTGGGCTGTGGGCTTCGCTTTCCTTAAGGGACATGGCAGGGCACTCCAGGGCAGGACATCTGGCGAGCTCGAAGACGGAGGTGGCAACGAATAAAGCAGCATATGATAAAAGACCAAGATTCTATAGCCCTA
Source organism: Phalanger gymnotis (assembly GCA_028646595.1). Classification (NCBI taxonomy): domain Eukaryota; kingdom Metazoa; phylum Chordata; class Mammalia; order Diprotodontia; family Phalangeridae; genus Phalanger; species Phalanger gymnotis. The sequence continues at coordinate 769,184,483 of CM053622.1, forward strand.
TAGTACCTCTGTGAACATTTATGTGGCCCTCAATATGTTAACCCTACCTATGCATGTGCACTGATGCTGTAGGTATGACAGTGAACCCTGGGTTTATGGAAGGAGGAGTTTTATTGTTACTATTTCACACTGTCATTCCAATAAATGCCTCTGCTTCAAGCTAATTGTGTTCTCTGGCTTAAGAAATGAGGAAAACACATCTATGAGGGCTCGTGAGCTATAGTTTTTAGGAGTGTGGACCCAGAGTGTACCTTGAACCTGGAGTTGTCACCCCCAGGGAACCCAACCTTCCAGTGCAGGCTGGGGTTAGGGGAGCTGAAAGAGAGTGCCACACAATAGCCAGGAAGCTCTTACCTCCACCTGGTTCTGCCTCTGTAGCTGGACTCACGTTCCCAATTCTGCCCTCTTCCCCACAGCAGCTCTTCAAAGACCTGAAGGCAGAATTCACATTTCTGCCCACACCCTCTCTCACTAAATTGACAAGCAGGTCCTGCTCAAATCTTGTCCTGGACACATCCCTTCTCTAACGAGGATCTCAGTGTTCCTGGAGCCTATCAAGGCAGCCTGCCCGACCTTCTCTCCTTACCTCAAAGGCACCTGTTCTGGAGGCTGGACAGTCAGGCTTCTTCCATTTGTTTACTCGATTCATTAACCACTTTGATCCCTCTATTTCAACCTAACTGGTTTACTTTGTCATCCTGTGTTTTTATTTGATGTATTTAAAAACATGATTCTGAGAGGCTTTATCAGACCACCACAGGGGTCCATAATAACACACACGAAAAGAACCACCATCTTTTGAGAATTGCCTAGCACACTAAGGGGTTAAGTGACTCGTCCACGGTCACACAGACCATGGGAAGTGGAGTTTGAACCCAGGTGGCCGTCCTGAGGCCAGCTTTCTATCCACTATGCCAAGTTTATTCTATGTGTTTGTACACATATGCACAGCCTCACCATAAGACTGGCTGGTGAAAGGCAGCTCAACTGGTTGATTCACTGCTGAATCTAAAGTGCTTTGCAAACCTCAATTTACTAGATCTACCTCTATTCCTCCCTCCCCAAAGGGAGTGAACTTTTTAATTCTTTTCCTCGACAAAATGCTCTTTACAACATTAAAAAACAAAACCCCAATGAGAGTCAGCCAGCATGGGGGCCAGCAGCAGATACCAGGGAGCCCCAAGGAAAGGAGCCACCCGAGCACGGTGCAGATGCCTGGGCTGATCTTTCTCAGAAAGAATTCCTGGCCCCCACACACAACTGCACCTCCCTTCAGGTTGTGCCATGTGGAGGCCTCCACCAGACCAGACACAGAGACCCCTGGGGGGCTGCCACTTGGGTCAAGTACAAATTCAAGACCTGAGGAGGCAGGAACACAGAGGAAGACGGCTTTCCCAGCCAGAAGTGATGGGCTCTGCTAACAAGCCTGTAGGATGTTGAGATGTTCTAGCATTGTTCTCAGCTCATGTGTTTTAGGGAGCTGAAGGACGTCTTGGGGTGGGACAAGACAGAATGAATGGTAGCCACACAAGGTCAAAGCCAAAAAGGCCCTTAGAACACAAAATGTCAGAGCTGAGTGGGCCTTTAGAACACAGATGTCAGAGGTGGGAGGGCCCTTAGAACACAGAACATCAGAGCTGGGAGGGCCCTCAGAATACAGAATATCAGAGCTGGGAGGGCCCTTGGAATACAGAATATCAGAACTGGGAGGATACTTATTTAGGATATAAAATGTCATAACTGGAAAAGATCTTAAAGCATGACAACAGCTGGAAGGAATGACTTAACCCAACTCCCACATCAAACAGATGAAGAAATACCAAGGGAAGAAACTTGCCCTCAGCCGCACAAGTAAATATTTTAAAGCCAAATGCCAAATTTCATAAACTTTGTGTTTCAACCAACCAGGTCAGAACAAGGCCCCTAAGAACAGTCTCCTCACCCACTGGGTTTCATCAGCAGGGCTCACACGTTACCATGAATGCTCACGTCTACTGTGGAAGAGCAGGGCCCAGGGGCTTCCTTGGGCCCCCTCTGGGGCAGCCAAGGCACAGGGGGATGGGTACCTGGCATCGTCTGGCAGAAAACCAAAGCCCAAACCCAGTGTGCTCTTTTATTGGGGCACAGAGAGAAAACAGGGAGGACCCAGCCAATACTGACAGGACGAATTTCATACTAGTGACTTCCCCGCCACAAGGAACTGAGAGAAAAGGGACCCAGAGCTCCCTAAATTCACAGCCACGAGGGGCTGCTTTTCTCAACCCCAGTGGGAGCAGGCAAGAGTCTGGCAGAAGCCAAGTCTGAGGCCAGTCACAGGAAAAGTTTCATCAATGTGATGGAACGGCACGACAGAAGTCAGAGGTCAGTTAACTTTTAATAAGGCAGAATCACAGGATGCTGGACTTGGACGTCCAGCCCTCTCCCCCTTTGCTGAATGGGGAAACTGAGGCCCAGTGAGGTGAATGAATGGGCTTGGCTCAAGGTCATGAAGAGTAGGTGGCAGGGCTGCCTCCCTGGCACCAGCTCCACCCACCACACTACCCTGTTTTTCTCAGTTCTGGGTGAGCCGCTGCAAGGGGTCTAAACCCTAACCCATCCTGAGGATGAGAACTAAAAACTGTCTACAGACTCAGCACCTTGCTTTTGCAATCTTCAGACCTGGCTTTGGGTTCATTTCTTAAAGTGCAAAGCTGTTGAGACTTTGGATGAAGAAAGGCTCTCGGAGTCAGCTCGTACTTGGGCTGTTACAGGAGACGTATTCTGGCCTCCAGCTCCCAGCTGGCATCTATGGAAGGACAGTCCACTCACCTAGGCTGACAGGGCTCCCACCCTCCCTCCTCGGCCCCTCTTCTCCATAGGAGAACGGGAGGAGACCCCAAGGTGGCTCTTTGGGGAAGGAACAAGTTAAGACCAAATGGACCTGCTTTTGTAGAAAGAGGAGGTAAAAGTAAAGCTAGCCTCCCCCTGAGAGAAGCCAAAAGGCTGGTTATAATACTGTACATGTTACACGGCGGGAAACGCTCAACAACGCTTGTGTCTGAGTGGGAATCCACTGAATAAATAGGCTTGACGCATCCTATAGTTTGTAAAGAAAAAAAAAGCAGGATAAAAAAAAGGGCTGCATTAATAACACCTTTGGTCTAGTGGTTGACGGGGCCACGGGGGGCTGCTGACGTTCTGAGGATGAGGGGACCTGCTCCTCCCCTTCCCCAGGAACATGACTTTGGTCCGTTTGCATAGTGGTTGCTGTCCTCACTGGCCCGAGGGACGATCAGAAGCCAAAGAGGTCGTCCTGCTCCGAGGCACCCAAGTCCGGCTTGTCCCAGTCCACAGGGGAGAGGCATTGGGCGTACTGGATGTCCTGGGCCGTCAGCCCAATGTCCAGCACCTGCGGATTTGTCCGTGATTGGGCCAGCCTGGAAGAGTCCAAGAGAACAATGTGAGAACAGAGGCCCATAGGCCTGGAAGAACACTACAAGACTTAGCAGCAGCAAGGACAGACATAGAACGGAGACTGTCTCTGACCGCTTCCACCTGACTGGCCTATTGGGAGTATATACAAAATGCCGTTGGCTTTAACCAGATTGGGGCCTTTGGACCTTAGAACACAGAGCTGGGAGGACCTTCTTGACCAGGGGTCCATGAACTTATAAGTTGATTACTGTATTTGAGCAGGTTTCCTTTGCAAAACTATGTATTTTGTCTTATGCATTTAAAAGCATTCTTTTGAGAAAGGGTCCAGAGGCTTCCCTAGACTGCTAAAGGGACCCATGACAGAAACTTCAGCCTGGGGAAATTTGTTTTGCTTGATTCTACCTACTTGTTACAAGAGATTTTTTTCCCCCTTCTTTCCTTCCTTTCTTTTCTTTCTTTTTTTGTAGGGGAAGTGGGAGGGAGAGAAAAACAAATGCTTGTTAATTGAGAAAAAAAAATTTTTTTTAATCTAATCCAACTTGTTCCCTTCCTAGAGGAGAAAACGGAGGCTACAGCCATGTCCAAGGTCACAAGGGTTAGTCAGTAGCTGGGCTGCGTTACAAAATCCCACCTCCTGCCTTGAAGGCTGGGGCTCCTTCCCTTATTCCTGGCAGTAAAAACAGTAGGGTGAATGTTATACCATTCCCTAAGAGGGCTTGGGTTAAGAAATGCCCTGAGTAAGAGTAGGAACTTAGAGAGGAAGTGGGGGGTGGGAAAGTTGGGGAAGAGAGATCCCCCGAGTGGGGAAAAAGAAACAGATTCTAAGTTCCGAGGCCTTCTACTCAGCCACGTCAAGATGAAAGGGAAGAAAAAAGTCAGCTGTCTCTTGACCCAGCCTCTCTCCACCCCATATCCTGCCTGGGACAACTTGGGCCTTGGAGTCAGGAGACCCGGGTTTGGGTGGCGGGGCTCAGTAATTACTGGCTGGGCAACCCATCTAAATTGTCTGAACCTCTCGAGTTCCTCGTCAGTAAAATGGGACCTCTCTAGACCAGTCTATCTCATAGGCAGAGGAAGTGCTAAGAATTGGGGGAAAAAGAAAACACCCATTGATCGGGGGATGGCCTGTGAAGGGGAGAGGACACTCGTAGTTTTTGCAAGAAAACGGCGAATAGGATGAATTCAAAGCAAGGGAGGCAAAGTGAAGGAGGCCGAGCCAGGCAAACAGCACATGTGGGTGACAACGAAGTCAGACAACAAGTCGACTCAAAACCACAAAACCAAACACTGTGAAATGATAAGGAACCAAGCTGATTCCAACACAAGAACTAGGAGAAAACCCAGCCTTTGAAGGGGGCGGTCAGAGCGCAGCACAGAACATCAGATTTTTTTTCCAGGGGTTGATTGGTTGTGATGACTTTTTTTCTCTCTCCTTTCTTTTATTTTTCCTTAAAAAAAAAACAACTCTCTATTCTAAGGGATGGCTCTGTGGATAGGGGGAGGGGAGAGCTGCGTGGGGAAATCTGGGTGATGTTAAAATATAAACAAAAGATATCAACAAATTCTATTTTTAAAAAGAACATTAGAGAATGACCACGGGAATGGAAACGTCAAGAGCAACCACAACGATGAATGGAATGACCATCTGCGTCCCCCAGGAAGAGAGGAGAAAAACGCAGCTATGTTCCTTCCCTGGCAGAGGTGGGGGGCTATGGCTGTGGAAACCTACACGTGCTGCCAGACTCAGCTGATGTGTTGCTCAGGTTGGCCGAACTGTCTGTCTTCTTTTTTTAGTTCTTTGTTACAAGACACATCGGGGAAGACAGGAGAAGGGATCCATTTGGAAATGGGGATATGCAAACCAGAGATGGCAACAAAAACAGAACACTAGAACAAAAGTTTGCTAAACCAGAAAGTGCCACACAATGACTCGTTACTGTTCTCCCCTTCCTGTTAGTGGAGGCAGTGGGGGAGGGGAAGAGGGGCCGCCTCCCTCCCACCCCTCTGGGGCTTCAGCCACTACAAATCCTTGGGCTTCCCATGGCCCCTGGTGGCCCTTCAAATATAAATGCCAAGGGCTAACGTGGAAGCCAGGGCGTGGGGGCTTGGGACTTGCCCTGTGGTCTGTGCCATGCCAAGGGGAGAAGAGGAGAGAATGGAACACAAGTGGGGTCATTTTGTCCAGTTGGCCAGCGATACCGCCTCATCCCTCTTCACTCACCAGGGTTTCCTCCTCCCCTGATGAAAGGGGCCAGTTTTCCTTCTTCCTGTCTCTCCCTCCTTTCCTCTCTTTCTCTTTCCTTCTTCCTCTTCTCTCTCCCTCCCCTTTTTTTCTTTCTCCTCACTCTCCCTCCCCCTCTTTTCTATGTCTTTCTTTCTCTCCCTCCCTCCCCCTCTTTCTCTCTCTCCCTCTCCCATCTCTTTTTTCTCTCTCTCTTTCCCTCTCCCTCCCTTCCCCCTTTCCCTTCTCTCTCTTTTCCTAATTAAAAGGGGAAGGTTCTGTCTGCCTTGGTCAGTCTCTGTCTCTCTCTGCCCATGAATCTAGGGAGGGTCTCTCCATCTTCCCCCAAGAGGCCTCCCTCTGGCGTCCCTCTAGGCTCCTCCTAACAAGACAGTGTCAATTCAGTTACCTTGAGAAGGCTTCCTCAAGGCCGTCATCTAGTTCCTAAGACAAAACAAAAGGCCTGCATTAGCACCTGTCCTCAGAGCGCCATCCACCTCACCTCCGCTCTCCAGAATTAGAAGGGGCAGGCAATGACTGCCATAAGGCTGTGTGCCTAAAGGCCGAGGGGACTCCCAAACCCACCCTTAGCCTGGGCATTTGGGGCCGAGGGCCTCTATCCTCAAATAACTGATGGCAGCACCTTATAGCTGACAGTCAGAAGGGACCTCGGACCTCAATTTCTCCATCTGTAAAATGAAAGGGTGAGGCTGGCTGACCTCAAAGTCCTTCCAGCTATAAATCTATGCTTCTAATGAAATATCTGGTTATCTTCCAAAATGCCATTCTGCAATTATCCCAGGCTTCGTCTTTTTTAAGGAGCTGCACATAATTATCTTGGCTGATTCTCGCCTGCAAAGTAGGTACTATAAAAATGCCCTTTCTACAGATAAAGAGACTGAGGCTGAGGGGAACGGACCTGTCCCGGGTGACACAGCAAGGCAGGGAACAAGCTGGATCTGAAAGCCAGGTTTCCCAGATTTCTAAAACACACTGCCTTGCACTCAAGACCTTCTTGTCCCCAGGGGTTCCCCCTTTGAGCACCGGGAAGGAGGGCTTTTGGCCATCAGGGAGGTTAACTTCCCATGTCTGGGCCAGGGGCAAGGGCTTTGGAGCTAATCTCCCAGGCTGGGTTGGACATAAGCAGATCAGGGCAAGTTACAGCAGCTGTGAGTGAGAGGGAAGCTCTGTATGGACACAGCTGGACCCTGAAGACCAGTCCCATTAGAGAGGAAGTATTCTGTTCCAAGAGGTCTTTCCCTCTTCCTCCCCCCAGGCATCCGGGAGCCCAAATAGCACACTGACGCCCTACAAAGCCCAGGTAGGGCTGGGCACTGGAGCTGTCTGAGCAGACAGCAAGGTGGGTCAGACAGGACAGTCAAGGTGGGTGGGGTGGAATGACCGTGCCAGCCTCCTCAGGCTCAGCATCCTCTCACTCAGGGCACTCACCCAGACCATGTTGTTATTGGCTAGGGGCTCAGGCTTCCCCACCTCATCCAGGTTGGCGGCATTGGCACTCACAGTGGACAAGGGAGCCTTGGCTGTTTCCTCCAGATCCAGCAGGTTTCCAGTAGTGATTGCTATGGAGGAGACCCCAAAGCAAAAGATTAGGCAGAGAGACCCCTCCTCTCAACTCTCGCCATGTGTCCTAAGTGGGAAAGGAATGGCCTGTCATCACTGACCAGACAGCTTAGAGTAGGATGAGGGCACAGCGTCAGAGCTGGGAAGGACCTCAGAGGTCACCTGCAATATCTGCCTCTTCACAGAGAAGTAGACTCGGGCCAAACAGGGCTCGGGGATTTGTGCAAGGTCACAGAGGTGCCAAGAAGCAGATCTTGGTCTTGGTCCTGCTGTTCATCTCAACATCTTCCAACCCTCACACTAACTACAGGATCTTCTGCCAAGCTCTACTCCAACAGGCACTGTTCTAAGGGCCCTCCCAGCCCTGACATCCTGTGTTCTAAGGGCCCTCCCAGCTCTGACATTCTGTGTTCTAAAGGCCCTCCCAGCCCTGACATTCTGTGTTCTAAGGGCCCTCCCAGCTCTGACATTCTGTGTTCTGAGGGCCCTCCCAGTTCTGACATTCTGTGTTCTAAAGGCCCTCCCAGCTCTGACATCCTATGTTCTAAGGGCCCTCCCAGCTCTGACATTCTGTGTTCTAAGGGCCCTCCCAGTTCTGACACTCTGCGTTCTAAGGCCTCCCAGCTCTGACGTTCTGCATTCTGAGGGCCCTCCCAGACCTGACATTCTGTGTTCTAAGGACCCTCCCAAGCCTGACATTCTGTACTCTAAGGGCCTCCCAGCTCTGATGTTCTGTATTCTAAGGGCCCTCCCAGCTCTGACGTCCTGTGTTCTAAGGACCCTCCAAGCCCTGACATTCTATATTCTAAGGGCCCTCTCAGCTCTAACATCCTGTGTTCTGAGGACCCTCCCAGCCCTGACATTCTGTGTCCCAAGGCCCCTCCCAGCTCTGACGTCCTGTGTTCTGAGGACCCTCTCAGCTCTACACACTTCTCAGGAGCTCACAAGTTTCCTTCAGACTGCCCCAATGCTGATCCCACCAGCCTGGCAGACAAGGTGTCCACACTTCCCCCAAAGGTCCCTCTATTTCTTTTCCCTGCTTCTTGTTGGGGCCCAGCCTGAGGGAGCCACCTGAGGCTCCTTCCGCTCCATTCCTGTTCTTAGAAGAACTGCTGTTTCATCCTTATGCCCTTAAAGTGGGCGCCTTATTAATGAGAATGACAGATAAATCAAAAATAGCTGGTTCCATCTGTTCAGTCCTTTAAAGCCCTTGGCAAACCAGATCTCATCTGACCCTCACAATACTCTGTGGGCAAGGTATTAGATGTAGGTATTATGTTATGCAAGCTTAGCACAGGTCCCACCATACAGTAGGCAAAATAAATGCGAGCTGATTACACCCATTTTAGAGAGGAGGAAACCTGAGGTCAGTGATTTGTCCGGGGTCACAGAGCAAGTCACCATTTCAGGCCGTGAACAGCACACCCACAAAAACTCTTCTGCAGGTGGCAGAAACCATGGACCCCCCTGGGATCTGTGGACTGTGCCTTGAGAGCTGGGAGGAGAGATAGTCCAGATGCAGGTGTTCAAAGCAGAGCTGGATTTCTACTGCATCTCCCCAGGAGCCCCCTGCCGGCCCAAGCCCACCCCGCTCAAGCCCAGAGACTCACGGCCTTTCAGGGAAGGGGGAGCGTCCAGCCGAGCCCCACAGGCGACCTCTTCCAAGCTGGCCTTCTCTCGTTTCTCCTTCTCTACAAGCAGCAACAGCACAGTGGTCAGGGTCTTGGAGGGAAGGCAGGGGAAGGGCCTGGACTACCAGGGGAAAGAGCGCCAGGGGGGTTGGGGAAGGAGCGCCAGGGGGGTTGGGAAAGGAAGGATTTTTTGGCAGTCTGGGAAGGCTGAGAACAGAGGTCATGGAGCCAAGCAAACAAGGAATGGGGTGAGCATGCCTGCCGATCAAGCTGCCAGGACTGAGCCTGTGAGTTCCCCGTCCATACCCAGGCAAGACTCACCTTCCTTGGACACCTGCCAAAGCTCAAAGGCGACTTTGAAGGCCTGGGCCACTGTGAGGGTTACTGCCTGTGCCTGTGGAAGAGGAAAAGGAAAAGGCCGAGCACTCAGCCGGATGAGGCCCCACAACAGACTGGAGTAACGTGTTAGGTTACACTGGCTGAAATATGGAATGGAGCCAGGAAGTCCTAGGCTGAGGTCTAGAACTCAAGAGGCCCCTCTGGAGAGACAATGTACCTGGGGGCTGGCAAAGGAAGTGTTGACTCCCCTCCTGGGCTGAGGGAGTCGTCCCCCAACCCCCAACCCTGCAAGTGACAACAGAGATAAGCCCTGAACCACTGCCAACGGATGAAGAGGGCCTCTCTGGGGAGATCCTGGTGGCCAGATGTGGGGGACCCAGCATCATAGGACCTCAGAGGTAGAGCACTGTTAGAAAGTACCTAGTACCTGCAACCTGTACCCAAAACAGGAATTCTCTCTTGAATACTGTCATCAAATGGGCTTCCAATGAAAAACTTCAGAACTAAGATGGAAAGAGTGATGGAGAGGCATGCCTCCTGCCTATCAGCAGAGGTAGTGGCCTACAGATGCTGAATGGGGATGACATTTTCAGACAGAGGGATTTATTTTGCTTAACTGAACGTTTTTTTCTGAAAATAAATTCTAAAAATGGCTATGCAGCCTTTCCTTGAAGGACTCCAGTGGCGGGGAACTCACTACCCCCTGAGGCAGTTCACTCCATTTGGGGTCAGCTGATTGTTTTGATAGCTATTCCTCAAACTAAGACTGAAATCCACCTTCCTGGAATTTCACACCAGTGTTCCATATCTTGCCTTCTGTGGCTACACCAAAAAAAGTCTACCCGTTTCTCCCACATGACAACCCTTCAAATATGCGAAAGCCAGTCATATCACCTCCTAAGAGACAGCAAGGTGGGATACAGTGCTGGGCCTGGAGTCAGGAAGACCTGGGTTTAAATCCACCCTCAGATACTTACTAGCTATGTGACCCTGCACAAATCCCTTAATCTCTATCAGCCTCAATGTCCTCATCTGTAAAATGGGGACAGCATCTACCTTCCAGGGTTGTGGTGAGGAGAAAATGAGATACTACTTGTAAAGTGTCCGGCACAGTGCCTGGCACACAGTAGGTGCTCAATAAATGCTCGTTTCCTTTCTCCCTTCTTTGTATCCTTTGCTCTCTCTTTCCAAGACTGTTCCCCTCCAGCCTAAGGATGCCTAGTTAACCAACCTTCATGTAGCATGGTCTCCCCTTCACTCCTAACTCTCAGATGCTCTCTGATCTCCCTCCCCAGCTCAATTCATCAGCCTCCTTCCTGAACCGTGGTCCCCAGAAGGGAACAGGAAGGGACGGCTGCAGTCTGGCAAAGACAGAGGAACAAGGAGTGCTATCAGCTCCTTGTTCAGATCCCGGGCCCTCCTGGACACACGGCTGACTCACAATGAGCTTGCGGTCCACTAAGACCCAGCCTCTAGCTTAGGGAGGAGCTGGGATCCCTCGGCAGGGATGCTAGGAGAAAAGAACAAGACAAGAGCACTTTGCAAAACGAGAGAAAACAAGAACAAAGGCCGCCAGAAAGAAGCCTTGGTCCTTGGCTTTCCTAACCTGAATCACTTCCCTGTGAAGTACTTTCTCTAAGGCTTTGTTGACTTCCTGGGATGACGCAGCTCCGGTCTCATTCCCCCACCAAGGCCTTCTTCTTTCTGGGGTTTGGCAAGCGGGGCAATGCTGGGGGCGGAGGGAGAGGGCTGTGACAGAGCCAGACCATGAGACAAGGGGCCACAAACTCGGTGACTCAGCAGTGGCTGGGGAGGGTGGGTTACCACAAAGGGCTGGGGCAGAATGCCGAGCTGGAGGGCTGCTCGCAGCTCCCAGCCAGGAGGAACTGGAAGGCCACAGGGGAAGCCTGAGGGCATCAGCTCAGCCCCCTCAGGTTTCTTTTTTTTCCAGACTGACTCCTACAGAACCAGTCTTCAGAAAGGATCTGGGATCCCTAACGAGGAATGACACACACGATCCAGCCATCTCAACAGGGAGAAATAAATAAGAAATAAGTTAGAAATGGAACCAAAGATCCTAGTTCCAGAAGCAGCAAAGGGCAGGAATCACCCACGTTTGGTGACCTCATTTCCTACTGCTCACCAAAGAGAGTCACTGTCTCAGGGCTCAGGGTACCCACCCCCTGCTCAACCTGGTTTCTTGGCCTTAGTTTATACAGTGCCCCCCTCTTTAAGGAACAAGAATATTGGACTGGGGTCAGTCAAAACACCTGAGTTCACTGACACTTCAGGTATAACCCTGACATGCTATATTCTAAGGGCCCTCTCAGCTCTGATATTTGTGTTCTAAGCTCTGAAACTCTGTATTCTAAGTATAAGGACCCTCCTATCTCTGACATGCTGTGTCCGCCTGGCTCTGATGTGCTGTGTTCTAAGGCCCCTCCTGGCTCTGACGGCCTGTGTTCTAAGATTCTTAGTTCTGACATTCCGTTCTAAGACTCCTTCCAGTTCCATACTCTGTGTTCTAGGGGCCCTCCTGGCTCTGACATTCTGATATGAGGGTTCTCCCAGCCCTCTGCACACTCATTGTGGGCTCCTTTCCCAATGCCCATCCCAACAGTCTGGTAGACAAGATACCCACACTTCCCCCAAGGGTTCCTTTTTCTTCTTCCCTGCTTCTTGTATACGCCCAGCCTAAGGAAGCCACGTGCAGCTGTCCTAAGGCCATTTCTAGCTCCACAACCCCATGTTCTAAAGGCCCTTTAGGTTCTAAAAACCCTTCCAGAGCTGACATCTCTATAACTCAATGTCCCTTGTAACTTCAACATTCATTGCACCTAGGATGTGGGTGTCAGCGGGGGATCAGAGCCTTCAGGCAGCAAGGTGGGAATATTTGTAAATGAACCTGCAGACCATACAAAGGGACTGGGATCAAAAGCCCTCACTCGCCCTTGATTTCCTGGGAGGGGCTGGGGTATGGAATCCATCATTGGGCACCCAAGTCTTGCCAAGATGCAGGGCTGTCTGACTCGGGTATATAATTAGTTCATATTTTTAGTTCATGGCCAATTCTCAATGGTAACTGGATCTATTAAACTTGATTCCAACGTGACAGCTTAAATTGTAAACAGCTGGGAAGAGTTTCATACTTAATTACCATATTTGAGTTTTGCCATAAAGTGTTCGCGTTTCCATCAAAAATGTAAATGCCAGAGACATTCAAATGAGATTTTATACTCCATGAAGTTTAATTGGCACAAATCACTCGGCCTGTTGGGGGATTTTCAATGTTAAAAACAAAACAAAAAAACCCACTTTTATTTCTTTTTTAAAAAAAAGGCAACAGGCGACAATTCACATCTCAATTAAATCATGATGTTTTGGGGAACGGACCTTGGGGAATGGAGGGAAGGCTCGGGAAGGGGTAGGGAAGGGAGGGAAGAGGGATGTCTGAGCTGACTGTCCAGATACTCCGCAAGGGAACAGGAGATGGGGAGTTAGGCTAAGACTTTCTGCCCAGGCCTAGTGCTTTCAATGGAGCTTCCTCCGAGCATAAGATAGGTCCAGACAGAACCGAGGCCACACGCTCCAAACAACCCTTGATAGACTCACCCGGAGCCAGTTAGAGTCACCAAGACCCAGAAATGGCAAGGCCAGTCACAGACAAGCCATCCAGCAGGAAAGGCCTTTCAAGCTCATCTCATCCAGTCTTCATTGTATAAAGAAACAAATGGAAGCTCAGAGAGGGGGTGAACTGACTCCCCAAGGCCACACAGTAAAAGGCAGAGCCCAGATATGCACCTGGGCCCTCTGATTCCTGTGACAATTGCCATTAAAAGTAGGAAACTCTGAAACTGGGCTTCCCTACAGGGGATCAAGTTTGACTTGGCTGTAGTCTGGAAAGGAGAGAGATTTGAGAGCATCCCAGAATCAGAGAGCCAAAAGGGATTTTAAAGCAATGAATGTCAGAGTCAGAAGGGGCTGCCCCAAAAGAGAAAATGCCAGAGTGGAAGGGACCTTGGAGCTTCACAAGCATTTATTAAGCACCCACTGTCTTTGAGCTGCAGCACTGGGCACTAGGGATGAAGAGACGAAAACGACTCCTGCCTTCAATACCCCCTCATTTCACAGATGGGGAAGGGGAGGCCCCAAGAAGTCAAAGAATCTGCCTAAAGTCCCACAATGAGCTGAGGGCTGAGCCGGGCTTAAAACCCCAGTCTCTAGTCTTCCAGTCTAGGCTTAATGTGGGAAATAAAGCAGAATGAGCAGGTCTAGACTCTGGAGGGGACAAGCAGGGTCTAGGGCAAGGCCTGGAAACCGGAGATGGACAGAGAGAGACCTGAGGACCTTAGGAATTGGGAGAGGGAGTTTCCCCCTCTGGGAGTTCCTTATTACTAATGAAATGACAGGACCAGATCCTCTTCCTGTCCCATCACATGTAAAGCACTTTGCTTTCTCTCATAGCAACCCTGAGAGTTGGTATGGCTATCAGTGACCACAGGGACAATGCGAGGGGACTCACTTTGCGCAGCTCCTGGGAGATGTGCAAAGCCCTTTGCCTACAATACCTCATTTCTTTCTCACAATAACCCTGTGAGGGACACAGTAGATAATCACCCCCATTTTACAGCTGTACAAACTGAGGCCCAGAGGTTATAAGGCTTAACCCTAAGGTTACCTACTTGGTGACAGGGCAGGAATCTGAGCTTGAATCTTTTGCTACCAAGTTCCACGTTGCTTCTGTTAGGCCATGCAGACACTGGAGTGCAAAGTGGGCCAGACCTGGAGTCAGAAGACCTGGGTCAAGTCCCACCTCCATTACTGGCCAGCTGTATGACTTTAATAATTCACCTGATTTCTACAAACCTCAGTTTCTTCATTTGCAAAATGGGGGGAATATTCCTTATCTTGCAGTGATGCTGACAGTACCTGATGATGTAACAGACAGAGGAGGCCCAGTATCCAACCTGACCACCAGAAACTCATCGATGTCCATTTGTGAAACGTCTGCCGCTAGCCAGGACTTGTCGGGCCCTGTCCTGTCCTCAAGGAGTTTCTCATTCTACTCATCCTCTAACCTTGGTGGGCCTCTGGACCTGACCAGTATGGGGGTGGATTACATTACCTCTAGACCCCCTTCCGATACTAAATCTATGACCCTCTGGAATAAATAACTATATTGCCACTAGAGTAACAAGCAGTTAGGGGGCACAGTAGACAAGAGCATTGGGCCTGGAGTCAGGAAGACCTGAGTCCAAATGCTGCCTCCTAGCTGTGTGATCCTGGGCAAGTCACTTCACCCTGTTTGCCTCAGTTTCCTCATCTGTAAAATGAGCTGGAGAAGGAAATGGCAAACCATTCCAGTATCTCTGCCAAAAAAAAACCCCAAAAAACCCAAATGGGGTCACAGAGTCAGACACAACTGAACAACTCAGTAACAATAACGCTGTTGTTACTCAATCTGTCAGCCTCAGTGTCTACATGTTAAATGAGACCAATGATAATGACACCTGGAAACCTGGTTATGAGGATCGATATATATGAAGGTGATTTGCAAACTGAACAGGCTACACAATGGGGGCTGTTTATTTCTGAGGCCAACAACACAGCCTCCTTCATCACTCAGTGACTCACCGAACCTAGATAAAGGCTTGGCCCTCCCAGATGCTCGGTAAATATTTGCTGAAGGCCAAGGGGAGGGAGGGGACGGCTCCAGGAAACCCACACCCACCCACACACCCTCATGCTTCCCTCTCCTCTCCTCCAGCCTTGCAGAGACAGGCTTGGCACCGACGATAAGATCTTTCCTGGCCAATTTTAATTTGTAGAGAACCTTATCTTGGCAGAACACGGCCAGGGGCTGCTCTGGGCCGAGAGAGGCCTAGGTGTGAGCGTCGTCTCCAAAGAAGACTGGCAGCTCAATGCCTTCTTCCGCAGGGGCCACAGCAGGTGGCCAAGTTCTCTTGGTAGGCATCTTTTTCTCTGTGCTGAGGGGAGGCCTCCTTCAAACACCATGAGCCAGGTACATGGATGCTCCAACAGCCCCAATACAGAAAGTTTGCCTGCTGCCTCCTCCCATACAAGGGGAGCTCCCTGAGGGCAGGCACAGTTTTTGACTGCTAGGCATACAGCAGGAAATTAATAAATGTAGAGGATTTTTAAAAAACATTATAATGACGATGATGGTAGGGTGACAAGAATGCTGGACAAAGAATTAAGAGTCTGGGAACATATTCTCAGCTTGGCTTCAAATTCTTAGTGTTAACTCAGGCAATGAGGGAGGTGGGAAGAGCAAACCATATGGTCCCTAAGATCCCTCCCAGCTCTGACACTCCCTGTTCCAAGGTTTTTCCCAGCTCTGATGTCCTGTGTTCTAAGGACTCTCTACTCTGATGTTCTGTGTTCTATGGGCCCTCCCCGCTCTAACATCCTCTGTTCTAAGGGCCCTCCCAGCTCTAACATTCTGTGTTCTAAGGGCCCTCCCAGCTCTGACATCCTGGGTTCTAAGGGCTCTTCTGGCTCTTGACAGTCTATGTCTTACTTATCTGCTCATCCATTGAGGCTAAGGGAGCTGAGGTCCTTCTTAGAAGGAAAAAAAACAAAACAAAACCAAACCTCCTGTTTTTTAAGATATCTGTTCAACAAAGAGCTGGGCTTAGATGGTGGGGGGCTTCATTGCTACTCCCCTCCCATGTTGCCCTGAGAGAGGGGAGAGAGGAGGTGTCATAGATCTGATCAAGCCTGGAAAGTCCTCCAGATGCAAAAGCAATGAAATCTAAAAGGCAGGAGGAGAAAAGCCAAGAAGGGGGATCTCGATAATGCACAATCAAATTTTGGAATAACTTGGAGTAGATTGTGCCAATAAAAAAAGAAAGGAACCACCCAGGCCCCCAAATTCCCAGGCAGACCACTTAGCCAGTGCTGGCCGGTCATTTCTGTTTCCATCAATGCTTTCCTACTTGCTCTGATTCCTTCCTGCCCTCATCTGCTCTGAGGCTGGCCCATTAGGCTAGGACCACCTCCAAATCATGAGCTCCTTGAGGGCACATTTGCTTTTCTTTGTAGCCTCAGCCCACACCTAACACATAGTAGGTGCTTAATACACACTGACTACTTACAGGACTGAGCCACTCACTCCTGGCTCTATCTTTCCTTTATTCTCAGTCAAGTTATAAACTCTGCTGGCCCGAGGAGCTAAGCTTCTGAGAAACCTGCCCCTGCTCCCTCGGCCCCAATCCTGCCTCCCACCTGCCACCCATCCCCAGGCCCCGAGCCTGGCCAGCTGCACATGCCAGGACGGGAGGATGATGGTAACAAAGGGGATTAATGAGCTGGTATTTTTAAATCTGAGCCAGCAGAATCTCAGAAGCTGAGCGATTGGCCACTGGTGACTCAGCTCAGGGACAGAAATGTGAAAGAAACGTGCCAAGGCCCCATCCCAGAACTGTAGGCATCGCAAGACACAGAGAGAGACGGACAGAGACAGCCCCAAACGGTGGGGAAAGCACTGGAAGGGGAAGCGGGGGACTGCTGTGCCACCTTAGTCACCTCCCCCAGCCCGCCAGGGGCCTCCCCTTCCTCATGGAGCTCTCAGTGACAGAGATCCCCTGAAGAACCATGACACGATTTACACAGCGTTCATCTGAATTTCAAAATACTAACAGCTAAGATCTATGTACTGCTTTAAAGTAGGAGCTCTTAACCAGGGGGCCCATGGGGTGCTTTCCTGGATCTATGAGCTTGGATGGGCAAAAAACCAACATCTTTATTTTCGCTGACCTCTAGCAGGAAGTTATAGCATTTCGGTCAGTCATGAACTTTTTTTAAACAAAGACATTATTTCAAGAAGGCATCCCCCAAAAGGTCCATGACACACAAATGTCTGAGAGCTCCTGCTTTAAAGGTTTTGCAAGCCTGGGAGGTAGGTGCTATCTGGAGAAACCAAGGC
The DNA here is from genome assembly GCA_028646595.1 of Phalanger gymnotis. NCBI lineage: Eukaryota > Metazoa > Chordata > Mammalia > Diprotodontia > Phalangeridae > Phalanger > Phalanger gymnotis. The sequence goes on from CM053622.1 coordinate 769,201,617, forward strand.
GGAGGGAGGTTTTAGGAGGACCCAGGGTCCCAAGGCTGGCAAGCACATGAATTGAATTCAGACCTTTCCAACTCCAAGTCCTGTGCTCTCCTCACCGTGTGATGTCCTTATCTACTAAAGAATGAAACCAACCGAAAAGTACACATTTATTAAGTACCTACTAGGTGCCAGGTACCGAGAGAGAAGTGCAAAAATAAGATAGCCCATAACACCAAAGAACCTGAGTTCGCAAAGTAGGGATCTGGACCAAATCAATATTTTCCCAAAATAATCTAACTATAATAAATGCTAATATTTCTATAAGGCTCTAAGGTTTGCAAAGCACTTTTCAAATATTTGTTCATTTGAGACTTGAAACCTTGAGATGACTGCAATTATTATCCCATTTTACAGCTAAGGAAACTGAGGCTGAAAGAACTTAGAGGCCTCACCCAGCTAATGTCTGAAGTGATATTTGAACTCAAGTCTTCTGATACCAAACCCAGAGTTCTATCCACTCTGTCACTCCAATTCTAGCCCCGCAAAGGGGTATTAGGAGCCCCTCAGGAGGAAGGTTTCCCAGGATGCACCTTGGTGAGGGTCTCAGAGCAGCACAGAGGCAAAGGCAGGAGGCTGAGGTATGAGTGCAGCCCCTGACTCAAGGCTGGGCCTTGGACCGGTCACTTTCCTGGGTCTCAGTTTCTCTTGCCATACATAAAGAGCACTGGGATGAGGGGGCCTCTCTGGGTCCTGCTGCTTAGGCATCGTGTGAGAGGCTGTGGGCAGAGCAGGCCGCCGAGCCTGGGGGGGCAGCCAAGGGCAAGAATGCCCACACTTTGGAGATGGCCGAGTCTGTCCAGTGACCTCTGACGTCCACCCCAGAAGCTGCTCTGGGAAGGCTCACACTCAGCCCTTAAAGACTGCTCATCCTCCCTGACTCACAGGGTTCTAGGTTCATCATTACCCCACTTTACAGAAGAGGAGATAGGGGGATACACTGGCCTCTCCTGACCCTCCTACCAGGGCCATGTAGTGTTCCTTAGATACTGGGCAAAGCGAGCAGCAGACGAAGTCCTATTTGGGGCCAGAGACCTCGGCTGCAGTCCTAGCTCAGCAGCTAACTCAAATGTGTAAGTTTGGGCCTTGTTTTTTTGCTCTGTATGATAGACTATATCTCCCAGCTCTGACATTCTATGTTCTGAGGCCCCTCCCAGCTCTGACATTCTGTGTTCTAAGGGTCCTCCCAGCTCTGATATTCTGAGTTCTGAGATCCCTCTCAGCTCTGACATTTTCTGTTTCTGAATGCCCTGCCAACTCTGACATTCCATGTTCTAAGGCCCTTCCCAGCTCTGACATTGTGTTCTAAGGGCCCTCCCAGCTCTGACATTCTATGTTCTAAGGCCCTTCCCAGCTCTGACATTGTGTTCTAAGGTCCTTCACATCTCTAACATTGTATTCTAAGGCCCTTCCCAGCTCTAACATTGTGTCCTAAGGGCCCTCCCAGCTCTGACATTCTATGTTCTAAGGCCTCTCCCTGCTCTGACATTCTGTGTTCTAAGGGCCTTCCCAGTTCTGATATTCCATAACTCTAGGATTCTAGAGGACGCAGCACAGACTTGGCAGGAAAGAAAAGGGTGGAAAGAGCTGGCCCATCCCATAGGCAGAACACAGGAGACTGACTGTACTTAGCTAGAGGGCTGGGAGATGCAAAAGAAGTGTCCTCCTTGGCAGACCCCACCTGTCTGACTTCACCCTGACCCAGTTTTGTTTCGTGATCTCCTGGATCTGTGCCATCATTCACATAGGGAACTCTCCATGAAGAAACTCCCTCTGCCCAAGCAGGTTGGAATCTGCTCTGCAACTTACAGTCTTGGGAGTTTCTATCTAGGGCACAGGTCAAAGGCCTGGCCCCAAGTCCCCTGGTCATATGCCAGGGGCAGCCCTGGAGGCCCCTCCTGCCCCCAGTATACAGGACCTCGCTTTCTGAAGGTTAAGACACTTTCTCATCCATGTTCTTTCTCCCCTCCTAGGAGGAGAGGGGGCTATGCCTCCATGATCAAACCAGGGGACTGACCCCTGAGGGCAGGGTCTTGTGTCTCCTCCTCCTGAAGAACAAAAACTCTTTACCGTCCCCATCTCCAGCCTAGGGTCTCCCTGAGGACAAAGACTAATTGTCATATATTGCTCTAGATTTCCCTAGGTCTCAGAAGACAAATGAAATGATGCCTTGAGTCCAAGGTCCTGGGGGAAGAAATAAGGAATGGAGGGGAGTGGAGGGAGGTGTGTAAGCCCCAAACAAGTGACTCCCACCTCAGGCTCTTCCCCCTCTCCCTCCCACAAAAGCCACTCACACCTCCAGGGCCCTGGGTTCTCCCACTAACCATTTTCCGCTTGGAGCAGAGAAAAGCGTGGCACTCCAGACTCTCGCTCTGCTGGTTCTGGGCGATGTATGCGAAAACCTTGTCATGCATCTTGTCTGCAGTGCAGTAGGAAATCCTAGAGGTACAGAGAGGGGACAGGGTTAGGAGCCTGCTCCCTGGTCCAACCCCAGACCCTCCCCCAGGCAGGTCAACACTCTCCAGCCTAGGGAGTGGGTAGCAGTGGGAAGGGAGAGGCAGGCTGGCTAGATTTCACCAAGTTAGCTCTCTGGGGAGGCCAAGGCTAGAAGGGTTGGATCATCTGATCCCTCCCCCTGCCACCAAGCAGGGTCACATACAGATTCAGCTGATACAGAACATGAGTGTGGACAGAACAATGGTCTAGCAAAAGACCTGACTTCCCACCCTGATTCTGCCACATGTGACCTGTATGACCTTGGGTGAGTCAGTTGACTCTTAATGTGTCAATTTTCTAATTTTCAAAAGGGGAAAGGTAATTTTTTCACTGCCTGCACCAGAGCAGGGTCATGAAGAAGGTGTTTTGGTATTACAAAGCATTATAGCTATGTGAGCTATTATTGCTGATTTAGGGGGTATCAGAGCTAGAAGGCAGAATGATAGCAGACGCTCCTCCCCCCACTTTCGGGGGTACTGACCTATGTCAGTGAACAGAGAGCTGGATTGGAAATCAGAGGACCTGGGCACTTGCCAGCCTCCCCCCTCTTCTTCCTCCTGCTCTGGACCCAGACAAGGAGGGCCTCAATTAGCAAGCACAAGCCTTTACTTGGCAGGCAATGGGGAGCCACTGAATGTCTTTGAGCAGAGAAGTGACTCATTAGATCTGGGACAAACTTGTGAGGCCAGAAGAGCAGGGAGGAAGTGAAAGCGGGAAGAGCTATCACAGCCTAGGCCAGTGGTCGTGCTCACCCATCTTACCCTGGGGATAAACGTTAATTGTGAGAAGCTTAGACTGTCCTAGAATAGGGGCTGCTCTCCCAGTGTGGCTCCTCCACCCTGGTCCCATCCCAGCCTCCCCTGCCCCCAGCTCCTGCTGCCATCAGTAACCCCAGGCCATTCACTCAATTCCTGCCTTGCTTTGCAATTCTTTAGTTTTCCTACTTAGGAATAAAGCTCAGAAAAGTTAACAGAAGTGTTTTTGCAAACTGTAAAGTGCCCTATAAATGGTAAGCACTGTTATTCCTTAACAGTGACTCTTAGAAAGGGCCAGTCTCTGTGTCTACCAAACTCATGCAAGAGGCTGTGGGTTAGGCTGTGAGGGCAGTCCTTAGTGTTGGATTCAGGAGACCACGGCTGGAGCCCTGCCTGGGGCACTGGCCAGCTGCTGGGCCCCACAACTCCTCTGTCTGCATGGTTCTTCATCTGGACAATGAGGATAACCACCTGCCCTTCCTGCCTGGCAGGGCTGCTGTGAGAAAACCTTTCTGGGAGCCTTAATGTGCCAGAAGAAAAATGGGAGTCAGGCTACTGTGAACTACTTCAGGCTTGAAAAGGCCTCAAAGCATGACCAGCCCTATGGCCCTGTGGCAGATCTCCCATAAACATCTACTGAATTTAAGTCACAGAATTAGAACACAGCCTGGCAGAGGTGGGAGGACCCTTAGAACACAGAATGTCAGAGCTAGGAGGACCCTTAGAACACAGAATGTCAGAGCTAGAAGGGCTGGGAGGGTCCTTAGAACAAAGAATGTCAGAGCTGGGAAGACCCTTAGAATCAGAATGCCAGAGCTGGGAGGGCCCTTAGAACACAGAATGTCAGATCTAGGAGGACCCTTAGAACACAGAATGTCAGAGCTGAGAGGGCCTCAGAACACAAGATGTTAAGAGTGGAAGGGTCTTTACAACAGAAAATGTCAGAACTAGGAGGAGCCTAAGAACACAGAATGTCAGACCTGGGAGGGCCCTTAGAACACAGGATGTCACAGCTAGGAGGAACTCAGATGAGTAAACTGAGGACCACGGAACAGAAGCAGCTTGTTTAAGTTTATACACCAAGTTACTGGCAAAGAAAGAAAAGACCAAAGAAGGTTTTCCTCTCCAATTACACGTGTGCATGCACAAATGTGCGTGCATGCATAAGTGCATGTGCGTCCATGTGTGTGCACATGTGTCTGGCATGTGTGTCCATGTATGTGATGGGAGAGAAGCGGCTGAGCAGAGGAGAACATTTACTCCCACCTTCTCTCTGGCTTCCTCCCCAAGGACAGCCCATGCCTGGGCTCACCCAGGTTAGCTCCCTGCCACATCCTGCCCTATTGTTTCATCACACAAGCTTAGGCAAGAATTGTCCTCTGGGTCTCAATGACTCCAACCAGATCTGATCTGAAGAGAAGCCAGCAGGCTTCAAAAAAGAAGCCAGAACCTGGGGCCCTACTCCCCACACCCTCAGCCTCAGGCCATCATTCACTGAGTGATGGGAGTTGGCCAGGCTTCAAGGGTAACTAGAGTTCAAATCTGGCCTCACATGCATGAGTCTGGGTGATCCTGGAAGTCACTTAACTCTGTTTGCCTCAGTTTCCTCATCTATAAAATGAGCTGGAAAAGGAAATGGCAAACCACTCCAGTATCTTGGCCAAGAAAACCCCAAATGGGGCCATGAACAGTCAGACGTGACCAAACAACAACAGCCCAGGCTTCTAGAACAGCAGCCGATTTAGTGAGAACGAGTTACCACATCCTTCCAGTGACCTGCGGAGGCAGGTGGGGTAAAGATTCTCAGCCCCCACTTTAGAGACAAGAGACCCAGAGGCAGCAGGTCAAAGTCACCCGGTACTGGGAGTACACTCAATCAGAGAATCTCAGTTCTAGAGCTGACAGGAGCCTCAGAGGCCAGCTGGCCCAGTGGCTCATTTTACAGACGAGGAAATGAAGGCCCAGACAGATAATGCCGCTGACCCAAGGTCACACAGGAAGGAGGCGGAGGGGGCAGCAGAGGTGGTTTCACACCCAGGTCCTCTGCCCCTAAATCCACCACTTTCCACCGTGTTGGGGCCCTGCCCAATCCACAAGGCTGTGTTACCTCCCACAGTTCTAGACTGCACCCCAGGAGTGCACCAGGCCTGAGCTTTCTCAGGGGAGAAATTGTGCCCCTTTTAAATCTACCCCCCCATACAGTCTCCAAAGGGTGATGATAACAATAACTACAACAGAAACAGCAACAGGGTAAGGGTTCCACAATGGTTCATCAGCAGCTGTTGCTGGACAGCTCAAATGGATCATTAGAGAGGGGCAGAACAGATGGTATGGTCAAGGGCACCAGGTGCCAGAACACAGCAAAGTCACCGTCCCTTCCTTTGGCTGGCCTCAGTGTCCTCATCTGTAAAATGGGGTGGTAGAGACCACATGGTCCCATCCAGTCCAACCCCTTTTACCTTACAGCCGAGGGAAGGGGAATGACTGACATCGTTCGTGCTCAGGTCCCAATCGGCCCCACAGCCAGACAGCTCCCAGCTCCCTGCTCCATGCTGGGGATGGTCAGGGAGAATCACCCAGGAAAGGCTCCCCAGGGCCTCTTCCTCAGGCCCTCTGGTTGACTCGATGGGAGCCATGACATTTCCATGGAATGGGAAGGATGACAAGGCGGCATTCTGCTCAGGGCCTCCTCTGTCATCTGATGCCACAGCCCGGGGCAAGAAACCAGAGGGCAGCAACCTCAGAGTTCAGGGGCCATTCTTCTTGACCGAGGACCATGTCTAAGTTGTTTGCTGGGTGGCTGGTCCACAAAGAATACAGGTCTGCACCCAATGCCTAAAGAGCTTGTAGCCATAGGTTTTGAGAGAGGCTGCTAACCAGCTTCAGCTGGGCCTGACCAGACCTCAAACACACACACAAAACACATGCACACACGTGCACACACAGTCAAAACTGGTGACAGAACAAGAGCCCTGGTTCAAATGGGAATGCTTGTCCTTATTAATGAAACCTGTTGTTCAAACAAGCCTGTGTGACACTCATCGGGTCATTTCCCTTCTCTAAGATTCGATTTCCTCATCTGTAAAATAGATAATACAAAACCCCACACTCCAGCTCCCAGGGTTGTTTCAAGGGAAGGGAAGCCTAAAATAACCTTCAAATGCAGAAGCTCTAACCACAGAGGTCCCGTGACATAGAGTGACAACTCAGTGTGGCAGGGACATTTTCAAAGACTCCACTGGCTGAGCTTAGGCTGCCCTGGGTCCTAGCCTAGCTGGGGAAGGCTTGGCTATCACCTGAGGGCCAGCCTAGTTCCATTCAGAGAGGCTCATCGCCAGCAGACTGGCTGACACCAGCCAAATGACCATGTGACTCTCTTACTGACAGTCTGTCTTTTTGTGTCGTGCCCGCTTTGGCTGTCTGGGAAAGCCCACAGATGTCTTCCCAGTAGAACGAGTTTAAATGCATAAAAACAAAATCCATACGGTTGCAGAGGAAACCAGTTATAATAAAATAACAATTATTGAAATATTTGGAAAAGCAAGTTTGTGGTGCCCAAGCAGACTGAGAACCTCGCCTGCCGTGGCAGCAGGGACCTGAACCAGTGGATGCCCAACCATCCACAGATACAATGAGACAAGGTCAGGAAAAAGGCACAAGCGGAGGGAGACCTCATGGGATGGTGTGTGTGTTATAACAGAGTCCCAATTCTGACATTTATTGTGTGGCCTTGAGCTCAACCCTTTACTTTTCTGTGGGAGAGGCTAATGACACCCTTACTACCTAACCCACAGGACTGTTGGGAAAAAAGCTCTTTAGTCAATGGAATTCAACAAACATTCATTAAGCACCTACTATGCGCCAAGCACTGTGCTGGTCAGATGGGGATACGGAACAGTCCTTGCCCTCAAAAGGCCTCTATTAGGATCAAAGATTTAGTAACCTCGGAGATCATCTATTCTTAACCTGGGGTCTCAGAACGTCTTTGGGTTTGGTATTTTTAATTTTGATAGCTGTATTTCAACAGAATGGTTTTCCTATGTAATCCTACATAGCTAATTTCATGCATTTAAAGGCATTCTTCTCAGAAGAGGTCCAAGGCTTCCTCCCAGCCCCCAAGGGGTCCAGGAGCCCTTAGCTCCACAAGAGAGGAATCAGGGACACCCCCAAGGTGATGCAGGAAGCAGTAAAATGGTGGAGACAGGATCTGCCCCCCAACCTAGCAGCATTTCTGCTCCACTCTGTGCCCTCTCCTACTTAGCAGGATAACAGAGTTCGAGGAGGAAGAGAGGCAAAGCAACGGGGCCCTCAGGACCGAGAACCAGCCCAGGGAGGTCTCCAGGGGGCCGGTTTGCCACCAGGAGATACATTTTTTTAGCCACTGCAGCACTCAAAAACCAGCCAGTTAGTAACTCAGTTAATAAGCATTTATTAAGCACCTACTATGTGCTACTGAACTACAACTGAAAGGGACCTTACAGATCAAATTCAATCACTTCATTTTACAGATGAGGAAACTGAGGCCAACAGAGGGTAAGAGCTTTGCTCATCACCCAGGGCACGGAGGGGCTGCAGCATGCATCAGGCAGGCGACAAACACTTAGGAAGCACATACTACATGCCATACGCTGTGCTAGGCCCCGGAGGGAATACACGCACTAAAAAATCAGTGATCACTCATGTAATCTGGGCATTTAATGGATTAAAAACAGCGCAGTATGGAAAAGAGCAGTGGCGTTGGAGGATCTGGGTTCAGATTCTGCCCCTGGCATGCACTTACTACTGGTGTGGCCTTGGGCGAGTCGCTCAATGTCTCTGGGCCCCAGGTTCCTCACCTGTAAAACGAGGGAGCTGGACCGATGGCCTTGGCAGGCCTGTTCCAGCTCTCGGTCAGGGATCCCGTGACCCCCTCTGACACCCCCTCATCCATATTTCAAGATGGCAGCACTGGGGACTGGGCCTACCTGTAGATGGAAACGTTCTCAATGATCTCATTGGTGCCACTGTCTTGTAAGATGATGCCCCTTGGGGAGACTTGGAGGGTCACTTTCCGGAGTTTCTTCCCACTAGCTTTGGCCTTAGGGAGAGAAGAGGACAAAGTTGGCTGACAGTCTGGCCTGGCCACTTCACCACCTTTGAGGGAGACCCCCATGCCCTCCCAGGGCTGTAATAGCTCCTTCCCTTGAAGGTCCTGACCCCCAGCTTCACTCCCTGGATGGACACCCACACCAACACTGCAGAGGCCTGAGCACCAAGCAGACAGAAGTAGCTGCCTCCATGGCTTCTTATCACTGGACAGGTCTGGCATGTCTGGAGTCTCAAGAAGCCTTCTCCAGAGGCTCTGGCATCATGATGGAACAGGAATAGTCAGGAGACCTGGGCTCTAGTCCAACAATAACTGACCTTGGGCATACTGCTTTCTCAATCTGGGCCTTAGGTTAATTCTCTATTGGGATGGGGAGGAGGGGCATTGGACTACGGGGGCACTATTGTCCCCCTCTCAGCTCAGACATTCTGTTCTGTTGTCCCTCCCATCTCTGACATTCTGTGTTCTAAAGGTCCTCTCAGCTCTGACATTCTATGTTCTATGAACCTTCCCAGCTCTAACATTCTGTGTTCTATGGGCCCTCCCAGCTCTGACAATCTATGTTCTAAGAGCCCTCCCAGTTCTGACATTCTATGTTCTAAAGCCCCTCCCAGCTGTGACATCCTGTGTTCTAAGGCCCCTCCCAGCTGTGACATTCTGTGTTCTAAGGCCCCTCTCAGTTCTGACATCCTGTGTTCTAAGGCCCCTCCCAGCTCTCACATTGTGTGTTCTAAGGCCCCTCTCAGTTCTGACATTCTGTGTTCTAAGGCCCCTCCCAGCTGTGACATTCTGTGTTCTAAGGCCCCTCCCAGCTCTGACATCCTGTGTTCTAAGGCCCCTCCCAGCTGTGACATTCTGTGTTCTAAGGCCCCTCTCAGTTCTGACATCCTGTGTTCTAAGGCCCCTCCCAGCTGTGACATTCTATGTTCTAAAGCCCCTCCCAGCTGTGACATTCTGTGTTCTAAGGCCCCTCCCAGCTGTGACATCCTGTGTTCTAAGGCCCCTCCCAGCTCTCACATTGTGTGTTCTAAGACCCCTCTCAGTTCTGACATTCTGTGTTCTAAGGCTGTGACATTCTGTGTTCTAAGGCCCCCCTCAGTTCTGACATCCTGTGTTCTAAGGCCCCTCCCAGCTGTGACATTCTATCTTCTAAAGCCCCTCCCAGCTCTGACATTCTGTGCTCTAAGGCCCCTCCCAGCTGTGACATTCTGTGTTCTAAGGCCCCTCCCAGCTCTGACAGCCTATGTTCTAAAGCCCCTCCCAGCTCTGATATCTGAGGGAGATGAATGGAGAAGGGAAGACCTTGTGTTTAAGAAAGAAAAATGAAGCACTGCCCATTCTGGAGCAGCATCTCTCCACCTTCCCTACCACTCCCCTCTTCCTTCCTGCTCTCCAGCCTGGAGCTGCTGATCGTCTGCGGGTTGCTTTTCACGACCTAGCTGAAGGGAAGGGGCGAGCTGTGCCCAGGGACCAGGCCTTGGGGGATGCCTCTGGAATGCCAAGCCCAGCCCTTCAGCTCTGGGATTCCCTGCCCGTCTCTGCCCTAAGGCCCTATGAGAGTTGGCGTGAGAACTGGGAAATGTCAAGTGGGAGGCTTTGGAAGAGATTAAACAAAAAGCAGAACTCACCAAGGAGTCCTAGGAAGGATGCCCTGCCCTTACAGTCACCGTACAAGAGCCCCAGTCCTGTTCCCTGTGAGGGGGCCAGGAAAGGAGGCCACCGAGAAACACTTCCACCACCTGGTGCGCCCCTGGGGGCTTCACATCCCCCTCTTCCCTGTCATCTGGGGCCCTCCACCAAGAACCTGGGCCCAAGGCCTGCTCTCTTCATCTCTGGCACACTTAGGCAGGAGAGGGAACAGATCCAGAATCCACTGGAAGCTACACACACAGGTCCGGCCTCTAACTCCACCCCCACCCCTCGGTGCCCCCAGACAACAGCGGGAGCTGCCACCGCTCATCTCCGGGAGGATTTCAGAACAATGGGTTCTTACAGACTCCGACTGTCAGAACTGAAAGAAGCATTTGGTTCAACTCTCATTTTGTATTGGAGGGAACCAGGGCCCTAGAGAAATGATCTGTCCCATGTCATTTCTAGGCCTTAGCAGAGCTAGGCTGTGAACCCAGGGCTTCGACTCTAAGGTCAGGCCTCTTTCCACTAGGCCATTGTGCCCCTTCCTCACGTAGGTATGGAGGCAGCTGAAGGCCCGGGACCTGTGGCTAGGGCAGACCGAGATTTCTCCTTTTCACGCCCCAATCCATCACCCAAGGTGAACTCCTCCACACAGCCCACCCCACCACAGGCTACAGGCAAAGGCCCGACCCTTGCTTATGCATTAAGTCAGAGCAGAAGAAACTAGCCCAGTGCCTCGGCACTCACCGTGGCCACGATGCGCTTCACGGCGGCCGCCGAGAGCTCCTCCCCTTTGGGCTGCTCCACCAGGGTCATGCCCAGGTATTTGAGGTTGAACAGCATCCCCTCCAGCAGTGTCTCCCTGGTGTCTGTCCAGTTCTCAGGTAGTTCTGGTTGGGGCGGAGAAGGGAGGGAGGACAGAGCAACCATGAGGACCCGTGACTATGGGAGCTGCCCAATGACATCCCGTCCTAGAACTATATCCCAGGATATCCCCATAATGGGAAGGAGAAGGAGTGTGGGTATGCATGAGTGTGTGTACTGGGGTGGGGGACAAAGCAACCACGAGCCCCATGGGTCCCTCAGTGACATCAAAGAGATGCTCCCGTTCAGCCAGACGGCATCCTCATATGGTCCTGGACCAAGGGAAGGCTTCCCAGGAAGGTGGGAGACGAGGTAAGAGACAAGGAGGTCGGGGGGAGTCAGTGTTGGTGATGGGAGTAGGGGAGAACATTATTTAATTCATCAAACTAGATAGAGTTTGGCAACGACAGAATCACATCTCTGCAGGCCCCCAGCTGCCCACGTCCCCACGGATCCAAGGATTGCTGGGGGCTGTATTAGCTTATTAACCGGATGGCAGATGGGGTCAACCACATGTAGATCACCAAGGATGATAAGGATTCAAGAGAGTATTCCTGGGGAGACTGGAGGTGGGGGGAGCGGGCCATGGACCCCCAGAGACCATCGGGGGGCCAAAGAGGGAGGACAAAAAGAATGATAATAGTATAGTAAATAGCAACAGCGCACAGCTTTATATCACACTTTCAGGTTTGCAAAATACTTCACATATACAGGGTGATTCAAAGAGAACTGAACACGTTGCAAAATGTATTACTCAGTAACCAGGTTATATGTAAGCACCAAGCTGTAGCGAGTTACCCCAGGACATTTCTCTGATAGTTTCTTGATGAATTGACTTCATGTTCACAGATAACTTAGTTACTGAATGATACATTTTGCAAAGTGTTCAATTCTTTTTAAAACACCTTGTATTAAAATTATTTAGTTGTTAATTGGTGTGAGCAAGAACCCTGCTATAAATTATCCCCGTTTTACAGATGAGCAAACCGAGGCAGACAGAAGATCATAAAGCTCCTAAGTATCTGAGGCCAGATTAGAACTCAGCTCTTCCTGAGTCCGGGCTGACTACTACACTTTACAGGGACAGACAGATGGAGAGACAGATAGACAGACAGACAGACAGACATGCACACGCACACGCACACACGAACACACACTTGAGCTCACGAGGATCGGATACTCTCAGACCACCAGCTCTACCTCCAAAGTATCTGAGCCCTGAAGAAATCCCAAGCAAATAAAAAATATTTATAAGGAAGATTTGATCCCAACATAAAAGGAGGTCCCATTTCTGCAGCAGGTGCTTTTACCACAACCCCTTGCCTTAGGAAGCATGTGAGTTTAACTACCAATATCCACCATATGACAAATAGAGAAATCAAGGCTCCTCCAGGAGGGCGAAGGACCCACCCAGCTGCCGTAGTGCACTCACACAGTGGCGGCCCAAGCCTGAGTCTTCTGACCCCGAGCCCAACACGCTTCCCACTGAACCCCACTGCCTCTGCAGGTAAGGAACAGCCTCCTGACAAGTGGAACTATCCAGAAAAGGGCTGGGCAGCCTGATGAGGCAAGGAGCTCCCCACTGGAGAATATATTTGAGCTGGGATTGGATGACCACTAATCAGCTCTGAAATCGTATGATTCAATGGAAAGAAAAGGCAGACAGCAGGCCCTCAGCAGGCAGGAGGAGGAATGTTCTGGACCTAGCAGGGCAGAATAAGTTGGTGTTTTCATTCACACCCTACCTCCCTCCTGCATGTCGGGAAGCCACATTGCCCTCTGGAAAAGCAGCTCAGGATGGCTTGGTGAGAGACAATATCTGGGAGCTTTCTAGGGAGATGAGCAAAGCTGGGTGCAGAACAGCGGGGGTCCTGAGGGTGTCAAAGACAGAGGGCAGCCTGGGTTCAAATGGGCCACAAAGCCTGGAGGGTCAGCAGAGCAAGAGAGCCTGTGAAAGGCCACGTACAGAGAGGATTACCCAGCCTGCCCGAGAGGAGTTGAAAGACAAGGGGCAGCAGGAGACCCCGCAGAGGGGGTTGGTCCAGTGGCCTGGTGCTGCATGTCCTCAGAGTCTGCCTTCCACAACAAAGCAGGTGAGAGTCCTACCGTCCATGTTCTAGCCAGACACGCTGGGAACACTGTGTCAGACAGCCAAGAAGCATTTATTTAGCACCTGTTGTGGTCCAGGCACTATGCTAAGGGCTGGGGATTAAAAAACAAACCCAAACCCAACACCACAAAAAAAAAACCCCAAACCCAAACACCTGGTTCATTTCTTAGCACTAAATTTTAGAAAAGACAATTAACAAATTGGCGCTGGGTCAGAGGAAGAGTAGGAGATGGGGAGACCACATTTTATGGCAATGAGTCACAGGAAATGGGGGCATCTGACCTGGAGAATCAATCAATTGCCAAACGTTTACTAGACACTGTGCTAGGCACTGGGGATACCAAACCAAAAAATCACCTCTCTACCTGTAGAGAACTTAACAAGGGAGATAGCAAGTCCAGACAGAAATCCATACGGCATAAAGGGAATTAGAACAAACAAATACAAGCAGTTAACCACAAGGCAGTTGATGGATATCTCCAAGCAGAGCTGAGGAGAAATTTATGCTTAGATAGAGATTAGGCTGAACGTGGGGAGTTTTGGGATTCAGGGCAAACGGTGGCCTCAACCTGAGGTTATGATGGAAGCCCCTGGATGGGAGGAGCTATAACTCAATGCAGCCCAACGTGAGGCATGAACTCCCAGCTTGAATTTCTGGGGTTGCTATTTGGATCCAGTGAAACATACGCCCTGGTCACACATCGGGGTACAATGGACAGAGACCTGGGAAGCCTGGGTTTGAGTCTGGCCTTATCTACTTCCTAGCTCCCTGATTTTGGCCATGCACCTTTGATAAAGAGGAGACACCAGTGCCCTGCAGCGCCCTGCTGACCTCACAGGGGAGGCAGAGTGGAGAAGAGAGAGAAAGCCCATTGCTAGGCTTGAGGCCTAAGTCAGATACAGCAGCACTTTTCAGAAAAGCAAAGGTCTGGAAACAATGCTGAATGCAGAGAAGCATGGGGAGATTTATATGAAGAGATACAAAGTAAAGTAAGCAACAGACAATGACTTTAACAATGTAACTGTAAAGAACAGAAGCAAATAATTAAAATAAAAGATATGTAATTATAAGTGAACCTCCCTCTCTTTTCTTACAGAGGTGGAACACTGTGAGAAACACTATACTGTTAGACTCAGGTGTTACTTTCAGTTTTGCTGATGTGCCTTTTTTCCTCTATTCTGTTATTTGTCACAACAGCTGTCTTGGTAGTGAAGTAGGTTTCATGGGCTCACGGCTTTAGAACCGGGGATCAGAGAATAGGATCTGGAGCCAGAAGGGACCTTCAAGACCACTTCAAGATGAGCAAACTGGCAGGAAGACCGAGCAGGCAGCTGGGACAAGGGGTCTCTGGAAACATGTGCTTTACTAAACCACAAGCCACAACAGGCTGTGGCACCTTCATCTAATTAACCCTCTGGTGGCTGTACCAGAAGACACTGTGGTTTCAGGCTGTCTCCACCCTCCACTCCCTGGAAATGATATGGAGCGAAGTAGATTAAACATTGAAGTTTGGAGTGACCCGCTACCAGGGCTGGACCCTGAACCTCATCAGTCCGCCCACTGCAGACCAGAAAGTGGCCTTCAGCGTGACCCAGAACCACACTAGCCAACTCTTAACAGAGAAGTGATGTGGACCCGTGATGAAGAATGAGGCATGAAGTACTGGACACGGTCAACTCAGGGATTCACTTTGTTCGACTCATGCCTACGTGTTACAAAAGTCTTGCTTTCCTTTCTTTTTTTCCCCCTAACAAGTGGACGGGAGGTGAGAGGAAGAACATAACTTGTTCATTGAAAAAAATTTAATGAATATTTTTAAATATATAAGAAAACCCACTAGTTAGCTATACAATCCAGAAGACCCCAGATGAAAGCCTGTTGTCAATACTTATCCATGGAATTGTGGGCCTCCATTTCCTCAACTGTTAAAGTGAGGGGGCTGGATGAGACAGCCTCACAGATCCATTCCAGCTCTCTTTCCAACTACTAGAGGGGTCTCCTATTTCCTTCCAAAGGACCAACTCCCTGGGGGGAGCCTGTAAAATTTTCCAGCACTCTCTTCCCATCCACTGCTAACAGACTGGAGGACTTCAAGCCTGCTCTCTCTTGTGCTAGGCCCCCCACAGTCCTGCTGTCTCCTCTCCTTCCTCTAGAATATACGCTGTGCTTCCAGCACTCTTCTGGACCTTCTTCAATGTAGTTTCCGTTCCCTCCAATCCATGGCAACAGGCACTTGCCAAGGTCGCCTGTTGACCTCCTCAGTCTCAAAACATTTGCCACTCCCCTCTGACTTCTGGATGCTTGGCACTCAGGAAAGCAAAACTCCTCTCCAACTGGCCAGACTTCCTCCTTTCCAAATGAAAAATCTGAAACCCCTCCTAGGAAAAAAAGCCTTCCTGGAATAATGGGAACAGCATCATGGGCACTAGAACCTATTGTGCTCCCCACCATTCATTCTCCCACCTGCCCTTGGGTGAGCAAGCTGCCACTCTCCTCCTCTGCAGTGGGGGAGGGTTCACAGAATCTGATTGGGAAGAGACCCCAGGGGCCACTTGGTCCAGACTGTACCAGCCCCAAAGCCAATAACACCAAACGATCCAACACGGCCAGGGGAGTGCACCCTGGCCTTAGCTCAGAAAATTCTAGGGAGAAGAACCTACCACCTCTGAAGACAGTCTAGTCCACTTTCGGTCTGCTAAAATTGTTAAAGTTCTTTATAATGAGTCCAAATGTTTCCTCAAAGTTCCACTCACTGCTTAGTTCTACCATAAAACAGGTCTAGTCTTTCCAAGCCTTCTGACTGTGGGTGTTCCCCAGGGCTCTGAGCAGGGTCCCCATCTCTTCACGATCTCCCTTGGTGATCTTACTAGCTCCTGTGGATTCAATTATGCTCTCAGACCTAGAAAGCCAGCCCCAATCTCTCTCCTGGGCTACAATCAGGCATCTCCAACTATCTCCTAAACATCTGAACTGGGTGTCCTATAGACAGCTCCAACTCAACATGCACAAACAGAGCTTATTATTTAATCCCCCCAATCCTTGCCTCCAAACTTTCCTGTTCTGGGAAGGGTACTATCACTTTCCCAGGCACCCGGGGCTAACAACCTCAGTGGCATCCTCAACTCTCCACTCTGCCTCACCCCCAAATCCAATCCACTACTAAACCCTGACCTTTCTATCTTGGTGATGTCTCCCACCTATGTCCCCTTCTCTCTACTCACGTAGCCACAACCCTGAGGCTCTCACCAATTCTCCCAGAACGATGCTACTGTACCTTCTTACTGGCCTCCCTGCTTCAAGTCTCTCAGCACTCTAAATCTGACCATGGAACCCCTTCCCCTCAACGAGTACCAGTGGCTCCCTAACTGTCCTGCGATCACATGGTGCCAAGGAAGACACTGTGGGGTCAGCAGAAAGGCGGCAGGAAAGTGTGGGCTGACGAGGTTTCCATTCATGGAACTCAAGGCCTCCTGGGCCCTGTAAGCTCAAGAGGCTTTGGGTTCAGGCCAGGGATGGACTCTCCCCTCGTGTCTGCCATTCAAGGCCTGGCCCTGATGCCTGCCGAGGGGCTCATTCATCACCAACTTCCCTACGGGGTGACCAATTCCAGGGGATGTGGCAACACTGACTAAGTACAAAAGGGATTATAATCTATGTCAGTGGAGGGGTCACCCTACTACTCCTTCTGGTGGCAAGTAAGAAGAACTTAGGAGAAGCATGGTGGACCAAGGAAACCCTCTATGGCATGAGAGGCAGGAATACAATCCCTGAAATCAGGAGACCAAATGAAAGTATCTCTAAGGCCCCTCCCAGCTCTGACTTTCTAATAAGGCCCTTCCAAGCGGAGATTTTATATTGTAAGACTCCTCTCAGCTTTCACGTTCTGTGCTCTAAGGCCCACCCCCCCCCATCAGCTCTGATAGTCTGTGTTCTAAGAACCCTCCCAGCTCTGACATTCTGTGTTCTAAGGGCCCTCCCAGCTCTGACATCCTGGGTTCTAAGGGCCCTCCCAGCTCTGACATTCTGGATTCTAAGGGCCCTCCCAGCTCTGACATCCTGTGTTCTAAGGGCCCTTCCAGCTCTGACATCCTGTGTTCTAAGGGTCCTTCCAGCTCTGACATTCTGGGTTCTAAGGGCCCTTCCAGCTCTGACATTCTGGGTTCTAAGGACCCTCCCAGCTCTGACATTCTGGGTTCTAAGGGCCCTCCCAGCTGACATTCTGGGTTCTAAGGGCCCTCCCGGCTCTGACATCCTGTGTTCTTAGGGCCCAGCTCTGACATTCTGTGTCCTAAGGGCCCTCTCAGCTCTGACATCCTGTTTTCTAAGGGCCCTCCCAGCTCTGACATCCTGTGTTCACTAAGGGCCCTTCCAGCTCTGACATCCTGGGTTCTAAGGGCCCTTCCAGCTCCGACATCCTGGGTTCTAAGGACCCTCCCAGCTCTGACATCCTGTGTTCTAAGGGCCCTCCCAGCTCTGACATTCTGGGTTCTAAGGACTCTCCCAGCTCTGACATTCTGGGTTCTAAGGGCCCTCCCAGCTCTGACATTCTGGGTTCTAAGGGCCCTCCTAGCACTGACATTCTGGGTTCTATGGGCCCTCCCAGCTGACAACTCTGATAATTTATGTTCCAAGATTCCTCCTTGCTCTGATACTCTAGGTTCTAAGATCCCTTTCGGTTCTGGTCATTTATGTTCTAAGGTTCTTAGAACATTCCACAACCCAGAATTCTGTTTCTACAATGGACACCAGTTACACAGGATCAACATTGGATCAAAGATTTCAAAGCAGAAAGCACCTCGGAGGACATCTAGTCTAAGCTAGTTTTTCAGAGAACAGGTCTGGAGTCCTTTGGGCCACCCAGGTGGTGCCTGAGGCTGATGGAAGGGTCCGATCCAGAGGGGATTATCATTGAGGAGACCAGCAGCAGCCTACACTGATCACGAATGCTTAGCTACCCTATTCCCAAAGCTTCTCAGAGATTCCTTTCCACTTGTAGCCTCTGCTCCACCTGCAGCCGGGCCCCTACCTGCCCTACCTCACACCTCCCCAGAGTCCCAACACAAGCTTTCTTTCCTCTTCCTCCTTGCTTCTTCTTCTTCCTCCCGGACATAGTAACCTCCCACCAGCCAGCCTCCCACTGACTGCAATCCTATCCCTCTTTCAAAGCTCACCTCAAGGCCTCGAGTGAGAGCAATATCACAGAGAAAGGGACCCTCGAGACCACCTTGTAACCTTTTCATTTTACAGAAATAGAAAGTGAGGCATACACAGGCCAAGTGGATTGCCCAAGGTGGCACAAGCAGTAAATGTCAGAGGAAGGCTGTGACTCCGGAGCAGTGTTCTCCATGTCGTACAGCACCAGGCCTCCAGGAAGCCTCCCTCTATTCCTCCACTTCATCCTGGCTCTGTCCTACAGGCTCCCCCAAAACAAAGTCGGCCTCACTCTATAGCCAAAGACTCATATACTTCACACAACGGACAGCATACAGGAGGAGATCAACAGAGATCTGCCTAATTAAAGGTAATTCAGAGCCCCTCGCCTCCTCAATGTCCCTAAGCCAAGGGTTCCTAATGGCTGCACCATCTAGCAACATCATGATTCACCCAAGAGGAGTTCTTTCAGGTCTTCAAACTCTCCAGGGCAAGAGGAAGGGTGAGCCTTGAACTAGGCCTAATACCAACCCCTCAGAAAAATGCCCCCTCGCCTTCCACAGCCCCCACTCCAGCTGGGCCTGTTGGTACAGACACGGAGGGATGGTGCTGTTTTAACTCCGCCATTTTACAGATGACCTGCTGCTGAAGCTAAATGAGGACAGACCATATGCTCCATCTGAATTTTTACCTCAGGTTGGTCCACGGGCAGATGTTAATGAGATCTGTCCATTCTCATTATCATCTGATCCCACGAAGGATGTGCAGGGCCAGGCCTCAACACAGTGCCCTTCCAGGCTGAGTATCATCCATAGAAGGGAGAGGCCCTCACTCTGCGAGGATTCCTGGAAGGGCAACTGAAAGGGACTATGGGCCACATATGGGCCATAGACCCACCCCTCCAGAAAGCTAGCATGTTCATAGGATGTCAGAGCTGGGAGGGCCCTTAGAAATCTATTCTAACTCCCATGAACCAAATTCTCAGGGATGAAATGGGCAAGGGGGGCAATATACTGTAGGAGCAAAAACCACAGGGGCAGGAGTCCAGAACCCAAGGTTACATATACTGCCACCTCTGCCTCTAACCTTAAGCAAATAGCCTTGTCTTGGTTTCCTCTGTCAAATGGGAATAATGCCACCTGTCCTAGGGAAGAAGAAAATGAGATAAATGACAAAGTGTTATATAATGATCACTATTGCTATTAAAGGGGCATATCAAAAAGGGGGTTTCTCATCCTTCTGGCTGTCAGTATGGCCTAGGCAAAGAGAAGGAGGGGAGCTGGGAAGAATTGGGCCACAGAGAAACCTTGCTGTCCTGATGCTCAATGCTTCTCACGCCACCTCAATCAGTACCTGTGGGACCTTGGGCAGGTCACTTCTGGGGCCTCTCAGTTTGCTCATCTGTAAAATGGAAGGGTTGGCCTCGATGGCCTCGGAGGTCCATCCTAGCTCTAGAGATAGGATACCCTGTGACTAGGTGCCAATGGAGAGTTTAATTCAGGGTCCCTCTCTCTCACTCTCAGCTTTCTGGCTCACCCTCCAGGAGGTTAATGCCCCCATACTCTAGATGGTCCATACTGTCAACTCTTCCATCACTTGAGCTCCAAAGGAGAGACTCCAAAGCTCCAAAGGAAAGACCTTCCTCCTCACCTGGGGGAGTCTGAGCCGCTGCTCAGGGAGAGAGCGGGCTGGCAAGCATTCCACCAAAAGCTTCCCCCAGGAGACAGTTTGATAGAATGGGCCTACCCTCACTTCGGGGCCTAAGCACTGACCCAGGCCACCCCAAAGGCTCAAGACCAAGATAGCCAGGAGCTATGAACAGCTCCCCAAGCAGGCCCAAGGGGAAGAATGCCCTGGAATACTTATGGCCCTATTAAAATTCCCTGGGAAGTAGAAGCTGCAAAGATGGCAAGGAGGTAGAGAGTATCAACGGCATAAGGAGAACAGTCAGACGTCGAGTTAAGAGCTCCAGCCCTGCCACCAGTCCTAGCCTGAACTACCTGCGTGGCCTGCCCCTTCCTCTGTCTCTGGGCCTCAATGCTCCCCGTCTACAAAAGAAGCTAGGTTGTCTCTAAGGCCCCTCCAGTTCTGACACTCTATGTTCTAAGGGCCCTCCCAGCTCTGACACTCCATGTTCTAAGGGCCCTCCCAGCCCTGACATTCTGGGTTCTAAGGGCCCTCTCAGCTCTGACACTCAATGTTCTAAGGACCCTCTTAGCTCTGACACTCAGTGTTCTAAGGGTCCTCCCAGCTCTGACACTCTATGTTCTAAGGGTCTTCCCAGCTCTGACACTCCATGTTCTAAGGACCCTCTTAGCTCTGACACTCAGTGTTCTAAGGGTCCTCCCAGCTCTG
>CM053622.1:769222602-769239458 GCA_028646595.1 Phalanger gymnotis
CAGCTCTGACACTCTATGTTCTAAGGGCCCTCCCAGCCCTGACATTCTGTGTTCTAAGGGTCTTCCCAGCTCTGACACTCCATGTTCTAAGGGCCCTCCCAGCCCTAACATTCTGTGTTCTAAGGGCCCTCCCAGCCCTAACATTCTGTGTTCTAAGGGCCCTCACAGCTCTGACACTCAATGTTCTAAGGGCCCTCCCAGTTCTGACACTCTATGTTGTAAGGGCCCTCCCAGCTTTGACATTCTGTGTTCTAAGGGCTCTCCCAGCCCTGACATTCTTCATTCTAAGTTTCTCCCCGCTCCCAGCTCTAATTATCTTTTCCCTCTCAATTCCGACATTCTGTCTTCTTTCATTCTTTATTCTAAGATCCTGCCAAGCTCTGAACATCTACATTCTAAATTCTTTTCTGACTGACATTCTATGTTCCAAGCCCCAACCCCAGCTCCAGCATTATTTATGTTCTAAGGTCCCTTCGTAATTCTGAAATTGTGTTCTAAATTCCCCCTCCTCCCAGTTCTGATATTTACTAATGTCCCTCTCATCTCCCACATTCAATATCCTAAGAATCCCGCCTCAGCTCTGTTATTCTATGTCCTAAGACTTTTCCCAGTGATGACATTCTCTGTTCTAAGATCCTTTCTCTGACAATGTGTCCCAAATCCCTCCGGGCTCGGGCGGTCTGATTCCTGAGGTTTCTCTGGGCTCTGGCATTCTGCATTGGAAGGGCCCTCCCCTCTTCCCCCTCAGAGAGAACTGAGACCATCTCTGAGGATAATTGTGACCAGTTACAATTGTGACCCAAGGTCAGATCTAATATTAACTGTCTCCCTGGACAAAATGCTAGTGTCTCTCCAAAAGCTGACATTTTCCATGTGTCCCTGGGGCTGGGGGCAGGAGCCACGTCAGCCACCAGCCCATCTAAGGAGGCCCAGAGACTTGATGCCAAACCCGTGGCGCTCCCCTCCTGCAAACCCCAAAGGGTACAAACCACAACCAGCATCTCAGAGGCTTCCTCAACAATTTAATTCCACGTAAGCATTTCTTTAAATGCCTACCATGTCGAGCTAAGAGAAAGCTTAAATTCAGTTAAGTTGAGGATCTCACAGAAATCCAATGATGAAAATCACACGAGTGACAGGCACAAACTAAGCACTTTCTTCCATCTGAGGGTGAAGAATGTTACTGACTTTGGGGAGAGTGAGGAATGACGGAAGGCTTCCTGGAGTTGGTGACATGTCAGTTCGACTTTGATGGAGATAGGAATTCAGGAGACGAAGGCCTGAATCTTCCGCACCTAAGGCGTGAGCAAAAGCTGAGGAAACACAGGGCACATTCTGAGGACAGTCCAGTTTGCCTGGAATGGAGAGGATGAAGTGGGGAGCTATAGCAACTAGAAAGGGAGGGTAACCCCAGATGGCAGGCAATACGGAGGTTTCTGAGCCTCAGAACAACACGACACTATCTATCATGGAGGCGGAGTGATGACGATGATAATAACGAGGAACATTTACTGAAGTGGAAAGAGCACTGGTTCTAGGGTTCAAATCCCACTGCTGAGACTCAGTGCCTTTGGACTTTGGACAAGCCCCATCCTCTCTCTGTCCCCCTGTTCCTCACATATAAAATGAGGGGGTTGGACTAGATGACCTTTGAGGCCCCTTCCAGCTCTGACAGGGGTCCTAGGACCCAGGGAGGGAGGTAACAGAGGTATTACGATATCCTCATTTCAGATGAGGAAACTGAAGGTCAGAGAGGTCAAGGTGACTTGGCTAAGGTCACACAGCTGGTATCAGGACTGGAATGGGAACTCAAGTCTCCAACCCAGCTCTTCCCCTGATACTATATGGCTTCTGGAATGGAAGGGATGTAGGAGAAAGACGGGGTAGGGAGGCCTACTAGGAGGTCTAAGCAGGTGGGAACCCTCATGGACCCCTCTATCAGGAGAGAAATGTTAGAGGAAGGCAGTACAGTACAGAAGAAAGAACAGCCCTGAGAGAAGACTGAGATCTAGATCTCACCTCTGACACCGACTACCATCGGACCCGGAAAGCCACTTAATGTCAGCCAACAAGCATTTATTAAGCACCTACTATATGCCAGGCACTGTGCTAAGTGCTAGGGATGGGGGAGGGGGGGTCCCTGCCCTCTAAGAGCTCATAATCTAATGGTAGAGATACATGATAACAACTATGTAGGACCAAGCTATAGTGGAAACAATTTTGTAAACCATACAGTAGGTATATCTGCTATTAACTGTGAAGGGCATTATGATTTTCATATTAATTGATACATTGTGTATACCTACCATATGGTTTACAGAATTGTTTCCTCATAATGAAACTAATTAATTAAACCACTATTTAATTGCTAGCGCTTTGCCTCTGGCCTGCTGTTTCATCATTCCCAGGTTAGAGCCTGGCTCAGTAAAATTCTGTTAACATAATGTAGTGGGCAACTTGGAGGTATTCCATAAAGGGAAGGCACAAGCTTTAAGGGGGATCAGGAAAGCCTTCGAGTAAAAGCTGGGACTTTAGCAGAGAGGTCAGAGTCAGGGAGAGAGCCCCAGGCATGGGGGGCAGCCAGAGAGAATGTCTGGAGCAGAGCGGGGAAGGGGTGAGGGGGAGGCTCGCTTAGGAAAGCTTCTGAACCCCGGGAAGCAATAGGGAGCCCCTGGAGTTTAATGGGCAAAGGGATCGGTCAGATGGTCAGCCAGGGCTGTAGGAAAATCACTAGTGTCTGAATGGAAGATGGACTGGAGTAGAGAGAGACTTGCGGCAGATAGCCTCCCCAGCAGCTGTTGTAGTAGTCCAGGCGTGAGCTGATGAGGGTCTGCACCAGAGGGTGGCAGGGTCAGAGAAGAGAATGCGCTCAACACATCTGCCCTCATCTCCAAAATGCGGGTCTGGAGGTTGGACTAGATTGCCTTCTAACTCTAGTCCTATGGTCTAGTGACATAAGCCAAGGTCTCTGGGGCTTTCTGCTGGCAGTGGGAGGGGCCTGTGGCTTACCCCCTGATTCCACTCTCATCACACCTAGCCAATTTCCTTCCCCAGCGCTCCCCTGGCACTCTGAACTCTTCCTACATCGTCCTTAGTCAGCCAACAAGCATTTATTAAGCTTTTACTGTATGCAAGGCAGGCTGCCAAGCGCCGAAGTCACAAAGAAAACCCAAAAAATCCCTGCCCCCAAGGAGCGCACAGTCTAACGGTGGAAACAACCTGAAAACCACCACATCCAACTAGTCCTTTAAACCAGCACTTTTCCAGCATCCCAAGCCTCAAGGACAGGAACAGACCAAAGTAGGATAAAACTTGGTAACCACCTCCCCTCCCCCCAACCCTGACTACTCAGGCCTCATACAAACACACAGCAGATACCTATTGAACTCATCGTGGGCAGGTGACAATTCAAACAACAACACAGAGATGAGAGGTGGGGAAAGAGGACCCAGACCCTGCCTCTTATGCTGTGTCTCTATCTCTGAGCCTCAGTTTCCTCATCTGTCAAACAAGATGATCCTAAAGGTACCGTTCAGTTCTGCATCTATGGCCTTATAGGTCGGCTGATCCAGAATGGAGTCCGGTCTAGGACATTTACTGGCTCCAGGACCAAGCCCCTTCTCCACCTCTTTAACCCTCAGGGTCTTCATCTGTAGAATGGAACCAACCAGACTCATACTCCCTACCTTACAGGTCCCAGAGGAAGTACGTTACATTAAGTCCTACAAAAAGTGTTGAATGAATGAATGAGCCAAGAAGGCAGTCTCAATGGTTTGACATGACCTGTTGGTTCCTTTTTTTCATTAGATTGTGAGCTTCCTGAAAATAAAGCCTGCCTTTTGCCTCTTTTTTTTTAATCCCCAAGGCTTAGCACAGTGCCAGGCACATAGTAGGTGATAATGTTTATTGACTGGCTAACCTTTGAATTCAATCATTTCCTCTCCTCCTTGGGTATAGACACTGTTGTCTCTTCCCCATTGCCTATGAGAAGAGCAAAATCGAATAACTAGATCCAAGGTCCAGGCCAGGAAGCAGGTGATTAAAAAGACAATGGGTACAATCAGGGTGGCAATTCAACAAGCATTTATTGGGCACCCACCATTTTGTAGGTTCTGTGCCAGGAAAACAAAGTCACAATCAAAACAGTCCTTCTCCTTAAGGAACTTCCACTCTGCGGTCCTAAGTACACACAGAGCCTGAGTTCTGACCATGTCACACCTCCACAACCACCTTCAAAAACCATCAATGGCTCCCTATGGCCTCTACAATAACTACCAACTACTCGCCCTGGTATTTAAAATCCTACACAATCTGGCTCCCTCTTCTATCTTTGCAGTCTTAGTTCACGCTATTCTCTTCCACATTTTCTAAAGCGGACCTGCTCTTCCACCCAACACGACATCTCTCTCTAATATCCATGCTTTGCCTGGAATGCATTCTCCCTGGCTTAGAATACTTCGCTTCCTTCTAGGCTCAGCTCAAGCAAAGGATAGCCAGGGGCAAGTAGTAGCAGAAAAGATGCCGAAGACAGGTCTGATCAAGAAAGGACGAGGGGAGTCTGACTTCAGAGGTGTGCCGAGGAAACGGGCCTCTATCGTCTTCCTAACAAGGAGAGCCATCCCAGCGTGGAAGAGGCTGCCTCAGGAGGTGATGGGGCTCCCTTCCTCGGAGGCCTGTAAGCCTAAGGCTTCTTTGAGGGGGTATAAACTGGATTAAATAGAGACTGGTGTCCCTTCCAATTCTCAACTCCGGGCATTTTGTGCTTGCTCTGGTAGAAAGTCTTCGAGCCACAGCCATGGTCAATGGAGCACTTTGTTTGCTTAACTGTACTTTGTCACAAGGGTGACAGTGTTTTAAAAAGCATCAATTTTAAAAAAAAGACACGGGCTCAAGAACAAGAGAAAATGGATGGACAGCAGTGTAAGTCAGGGAGAGATTGCTGCCTCTATGGTCAAAAGACCCAAGTTCTGAGCCTGGCTCCATCTAAGGTGACTTCAGGAAACTCAGTTTTCTTCCCTGGGTCTTAGTTTCCCTGGCCAGGATTTTGTAAAGGTCTCTTCAGCTCTAAGTCTGTGATAATATGACAACCAGAGTGAAGTGGGAGAGAGTGAGAGAGGCGAAGAGAAGAGAAAGAGACAGAGAGAGAAGACAGTTACAGAGTTAGAGAGACAAAGGGGAGGGGAGGATACAGGAATAGACAGAAACAGGGGATGGATGGATGTATAGATATTAGAGATCCGAAGACAAATTAACAGAGATAGATAAAGCGAGTAAGTCAGGACTGTGGGGCACTGTGAACCTGGAATCCACAAAATATCAAAAGAAAGAGCCATATGTTAGTGGAATTTACAGAGAAAAGTGGACAAGAATGGGAAAAGCCCGAGACAAAGAATCCTTAGAGCTAAACCAAAGGAAGCAGACTCCATCGTGGATACATGGGAGGAGGGTCTTACTTAGAGACCCCTTCATTCTCTCCTGCCCCTCTACACATACACATACACACTCTCAGTCTCTCTCTCCCTCTCTCAGGACCTCTGAGAGACATGTCTCAGGAAGAAGGAGCTCATTGCCCTCCAGCTCCAAAACTGACCACACACACACACACATACACACACCACTGTAATTTATTGGATCATATGGTTTCAAGCTAGAATGAGTCTTAGACCAATCACTCTAATCCTTTCATTTCACACTGGAGGAAACTGACTTATCCAAAGTCATATGACAGACAGGGCTGAGACTTGAACCCAGGTTTCTCTGACCCCAAATCCCTAAAACATCAACAGCTGGTCCCCCTCTCCCACCTAGAAAACTGTCTTTCCCACACATTTACACGTGTGTGATACACACACACACACACACACACACACCGACCAAAAGAAAGTGATACCCTCTGCCTGTGCCCCAGCCCCCACAGCCCTCCTATCTAGTCTCCTCCCCACAAGCCAGCTGGGGACCACGGCACTGGCCACTGGCAGACCAACCCCAGCCTATATACAAATAGCGGCTTTCGGCCAGCGTTCTCAGAAGTTTGTTTGTAAATCTCACTCCCAAAGGGCCTGACCTGGGAGACAAACAGACGCTACAGTTCCTGGGGTGTCAGGCCAAAGGTCCGAGAGTCCCAACCTGATCAACCAGCCTGTCCCGGGTAGATTTAAGATCTCGGCCTCCTAATCTCTCTCCTAGGCGTCCAGGGCTGTCGGGGGGAGAGGCTAGGATTGCCGAGGCCACTCTGGCGCGCTAGCCGGGCCTCTCCCCATCTGTCCCTGGAGCTGTCCCCTTCCCAACTTCCCATTGGTCAGTGTCTGGGGGCTTCCCTGGACCCCAGAGCGCAGCCAAGCCGGACTTCCAGAATCTGCCCGGGGAAGGCGGCGTCCCCCACCCTGGCCCACAGACCTGGCCAAGAGAACCAGGTGGAGCCGGGGATCTAGACGGCGCTGGGCCTTGGCATCTCGGAGGGCCAGTGCCCCAGGGGGGCACACTAGTGCCGGCTGCTGCCAGCTCCGACAAAGGTGTGACGCCGGCGGGGCTCCAGGGGACAGATGCCCTAGGGGGAAGGTAGGGAACAACAGGTTTTAAAAATAGACCGAAGGCCTCCCCACGCCCCCACAGAAACTGGGAGGAGGAAGGGGAGGGCGAAGGATGATAAAGCCACATGTCCGCTTACAGCCCCAGCTTCTCGGACAGCGCCGGCCAGGCAGGTCAAGTATCAGTGCCCCCATCGTACAGGGAAAGAAACTGAGGCGCAGTGGGCACACAGTCTCACAGCTAGGACGTGTTCAGGGACAAGTGGGGGGCGCTTGTTCTATCTCCTGGAGATGCCCCCCCGCGGCCTGGGAGCCCCCGAGTCTGGGTCTACGGAGGGTGGGAAGAAGGTGCTCCAGGGCCCCCCCCCAAGGACCAGGATCTTTGGGAAAGACGGTGGCCCGGCTGGGGGTGGGGTGGGTGGGAGTCAAGTGCTCTTCCGAAAGTTAAGTGCTCCCCGCGCGCACTGCGCGCACACACACACGCGCGCGGGCGCGTGCACACTCACACTCACGCGCACTCATGCACACACGCACAAGCACCCCCGGGCAGGTGCTGCACCCCCTGCCACTGCAGGCCCTGACCTCCCGGGGCCACGGCCAAACTTTGCCAAACTCCGCCAAACTCCGAGCTGGGGGCCTCCCTCCGGGGGGTGGGGCGGGGAGGGATGGGGGAGGGAAGGAAAGGGGGCTCCAAGGGGCGCGCACACTCACTCCGGTGCCGCCCGCTGCCTCCCCAAGTCTGTTTAGCAATGCTGGGGCTGCGGATGAGCGCCCGGCCTGCCGACTTGAGCGCGTCCATGGCCCAGCTCCGGCCGCCGCCGCCGCTGCCGCCGCCAAAACTCTCCGCCTGGAAAAACTTTTCCGCTGGGGCCAGCGAGGCGCCCCGCCCCCTCTGGCTCCGCCCCGCCCCCTCCTGGCTCCGCCCCGCCCCGCCGAACCAAGCCCCGCCCCCTACGCCTCTAGGGTTCCATCACACGCGCTCCCAAAGAGGGGCGGGAGGATGCAAATTAAGCCCCGCCCAACCCTCGCCAGAACCTACAAGAGCACCCCGAGGAGGGGCGGGGCTGAGGATAAGGCGGGGCTGATGCAAATGACCCAACGTCAGCTACTCCACTGTCCCCCGTCCCCGCCTCCCCGCAGAGACAAAGAGTGTTTAACTAAGCTGAGGAAGGCGCTTGGCTGGCATCTGGGCTCTGACCCAGACCCTGGGAGGCGCTGCGTAGAACCTTCTGGGTTCTCTTTGCTTTCCGAGCACCCGGAGCCGGGCGGAGCAGCAGAGCTCACCACCCTCTCCTAACCCCCTTTTATTGTGCCTCGAGGTTCCCGCCCGCCCGCCCACGCCAAGGCCCCGAGCTCCAGCCACGTGGGAGCTGAGCCACAGATGAATGGAGGTCGGGACACAGTCGCCCTCCAGACCCACCTGCCTTCTCTCTGCTGTGAGGAGGGGCTGCTCTGGGCTTACAGGACCCTAGAGCCGGAGCCCAGGCTAATAGATCTGGAAGGGACCTGCGACATCATCTAAGGCCGTGGACTCTTGACCTGGAATCACTTTCAGGGGTCCAGGAACTTGGGGGGCCGGGAAAATGCGTTTTTATTTTCGCTAACGTCTACATGAAATCTAGTATTTCCTTTAGTGATTTGAAACTATTATTCTGAGGTGTCCAGAACTTCCACCAGACTGACAAAGGGGTCCAGCCCCTCTTATTCTTAAAGACGAGGAAACTGAGGCTGAGTCCGAATTTGAGTCGAGGTCTTCTTGATTCAAAATCCAGCCCTCTCTGGTGAGGGCTCAGTCTGGGGCCATGGCCCAGGAATAGAATCAAATGGAAAGGTCCGTTCTAAGGGTGAGATCCCATGAAATGAAGAAGCCTGGGCTAGGTCTTAACCCCAGACTGGCCACCACAGCAGGCTTGAGAGGTGACGACTGGCGTTCTTATCTCTGAACAGGCTTCCTGAAGGAGTCAGGCTTGGAAGCCGGCTGGTAAAGGAGCAGAACCCTGGCAGAGGGATAGATGGAAAAGTTGAGGGGAGGTGTGAGAAATGAGCTGGCCCAGCCAGCCTGGAACAAGGGTGTTAGAATCTGCACCTGCCCTTAGCGAGGAGACCACTTCCCAAAAACACAAGAAACAGCTCAGTCTTCTTCCTTATCCTTTTTTTGGAGCCCAACCCTGCCCCACCCTACAGATAAGGGATGAGTTTCCTGGCTTCTCCCCTAGGAAGTCAGGGAGGTGACCGGGTTTCCAGGTGACTCAGGTGAATGTCCACAGGCTCAGCTCGGATTTCACCTGATGCCCTGGCCTAGACTTTCACCAGCTGTTTCTTTCACTCTGCCTGACCCTGAATAATTCCTCTGCCCTTTCCGCAGCTGACTCCTGTCCTGAAAAGGTCCCACTCCTCCTCAGCCACCCAGCTCTACCTTCTTCCTGGCCTCCTTTCCACCCAGGCTCTTCCCAGGCTGTGGAGGCTAGCTTGCTACTTCTGGGAGGTTTTTTAAGGGATTCCTCACATACCCTGCAACACACACCTTGGCCAGAGGAAGCTTAGAACAGAGAGGGTCAGAGCTGGGAGGGGCTTTTCCCCCACATCAAATTGACCCTGTCATTTTATAGTTGGGAAAACTGAGGCCCAGAGAGGGGGGAAACACTCACTGAAGGTCCCACAGCTCAAATCAGAGCTGGTCCCAGAATCCTTTTGGGAAAAGTTATTCTTGGAAATATGTTTTGCATGACTGCAGGTGTCTAATGTATAGCAAAGTGCTCACCTCCTCAAGGAGGGGGGAGAAGAGGGAGGGAAAGAATTTAGAACTCAAAAATTATAAAAAACAAATGTTAGAAATTGGTTTTACATGTAATTGAGGGAAAAAATTCTTTAGAAAAGAAAAAAGTTATTAGTAAAGAGACTCCAAGCTAAATTGTCTTAGGGGAATGGATTTAGGCTGTAAATTCAGTGTTCCAAAAGACTTCCAAGGTCTCTGATACATTTTGTAAATACATCTTAATGAATAAGTAGAATCCAACGATATTAGGGTTTCTGGATTACTCTGGTGGAGAGAATGTGGTCTAATGGTTAGAGAAATATACTAAGAGACAAGAGACTAGGGTCTACTGCCTCTCCTACTTCTAAATACTGTGCAAGTTAGGGCAAGGGTGGATTCCTCTCAATATCACTTTCTTCATCTCTAAATTGAGGCATTTGGATTAGATAATCCCCAAGGCCCCTCCTATCTATGCTCTAAAGCTGCCCCCCCCAACATTCAAAGGGCCCTCCCAGCTCTGACATCCTGTGTTCTAAGGCCCTCCCAGCTCTGACATCCTGTGTTCTAAGGGCCTTCCCAGCTCTGACATCCTGTGTTCTAAGGGCCTTCCCAGCTCTGACATTCTGTGTTATAAAGTCCAGTGCTCTAACATTGTTGGTTTCCTTTCAAGTACTACTTGTAAGACCCTGGGGAAGTCACTTAATCTCTCTTACCTCAGTTTTCCCCACCTGTACAATAGGGATCATAATAGCACCTACCTCACAGATTTGTCCTGAGGATCACATAAGATAACGTATTTGCAGAACTTTTCAAACCTGAAAGCCCTAGCTGAATAATAGTTATTATTACATGTTCTATGCTCCTTCCTTCCAACTCTGATTCACTCTTGATCATACCTGCCTAGCCTTCCAGCTCCTTGCCTCTGTGAGAGCTGAGGCAGGTACTTGAAGGCTAAGACCCAACAACTGTTTATCTGACCTGGGTGGTGCCAGCCAGGGCCAAAGGACCTCTCACTAGGATATAGAAGGGGCAGTTTTGTTGGGGGCAGTGATTCTGCGTTTCTTCCCATCCTTCTACATGGGAGTCTCCCATCCCGGGGGCCTCCCTAGAGCTGGGCCAGGCCCTGCAACCCCAGACACAACGAAGGACTCCCTTGATTCAACAGGCTGAGTCAGCGTGAGGAGGGTTGGCCTCTGCCCAAGGAATTTTTCATTAACTCTCACTTGCAGCCTGCAGCCTCCACCTCCCTTTTTAACTTTTAACTTTTTAACTTTTAAACACAAAACCACCTTCCATGGTTCCCCATGAATCCCTGTTTCAAGTGGCATAGAATGTGGCTTCCCCCTCTCCCTCTGGATGGATCCCAAGATGATGTAATAGATGGAGAAATGGGTTTGGAATTAGAAAAACCTGAGTTTGAATCCTCAGATACTTATTAGTTGCATAATCCCAGACAAGTCACACACACACACACCCCAAAACAAAACTCTGTGCCTCAGTTTCCTCATCTGTAAAAGAAAAGTGTTGGCTCTGATGGCCTCTCAGACTCCTTCTAGCCCCAGAGGCAGCTAGGTGGCACAGGGCATAGAGTGGTTTGGCCTGGAGTCAAGAAGACCTGAGTTCAAATGTGACCTCAGATACTTACTAGCTGTGTGACCCTGGACAAGTCAAGTCATTTCTGTGTCAGTTTCCTCAACTGTTAAATGGAGATCCATAATAATCCCTACCTCCCCGGATTGTTGGAAGAAACAAGATAATATATGTAAAGCACATCGCGTAGTGCTTTACACATAGTAGGGGCTATATAAATGCCCTAATAAATTCCCTAAATCTATAGTAGGACCACATATAGGACATACCTGGCACAGCAATGGTGTCAAACTCAACTAGAAACAGGGAGCAGTAAACCATACAGAAGAATTTCTGTCTGCATAGTGACTTAGAAAACTACATATTAACATTGTCTATATTCTATTGTACTTTCATTTATTTTGTTAAATATCTCCCAGCTGCATTTTAATCTGGCTTAGGCTGCACTAAGGAGTGTTGGGGACCATGTATTTCATACCTCCGCTGTACAGGACCCATATCCTATGCGTCACAATACTAATAACTGCCATGAAGAGTGTTTAAGATTTGTCAAGTACTCAGACTAATAATCAAGTATTCCTAAAGCACCTACTGTGTGCCAGCTGCTGGGGAGATGGACAAAAAAGAAGCCATCTCTGCCCTCAAGGAGCTGACATTCTGTTGAAGAAACTACATACACCGAACACACTATTTAAAACATGTACAAGATAATTTTGGGAGAGAGAAGGAGGAATCAGGAAAGTCTTCCTGTAGGAGGTGATGCTTGAGTTGAGCTTTCCCCCATTACCCCATTTGCTCCTCACCATACGAGGGAGGGGCCACTAATATTGTACCCATTTTGCAAATCAGGAAAAATGAGGCTCAGAAAGAGTCCTATAGCCAGAGTGAAAAACAAGATCAGAGGCCAGGTCTACAGGAATCCAAGGCCAGGACACATCTGCACTGGGCCATGCTGCCTGCCCTGTATATTGGGCTGGGCCCCCGGCTCCTTGTGTGGCACAAAGGCAGTTTAGGCAGTTTTAGTACTTTGTACTCCCCAGGGTGGCAGATAAGGCCCACCTAAGGTAAAGGTGCCAAGGTCACTCCAATCCTGACTGACTTCTGCCTGCATTTGCATAAGGGCCCCATTGTTAGGAGAAGGCCTGCTGAGACCATTCATCTTCTCCTTTGCAAGGAAGGACACACTGGTCAGGATGGGGCCACAGACTCACAGAGCAGTCCTACTAGATTCTGCAGGCCGGTTAGGTCAGGGGCTCAGAGCCTGGGCAAAGGAGGTTAAGGCTTCAACTCATTTCTCATGTTGTTCAGTCATGTCTGACCAACACTGTTCATGGGATCTTATGCAGCCCCTCCAACCTCCTCACTGCCCCCATATGTTTCCAGACTCATTCCTGCCCTCCACTTTGGTCCATCTTTAAGACCCATTTCAAATCCTGCCCTTTAAAATCCATCGAACAAATATTTATTAGTCGCCATGTATGAGCCTTGCACTATGCTATGTGTCAGGGATACAAAGAAAAAGGAAATTGTCTTTGTCCTCCAGAATTACATAACCCTGTGCCCTGCATTTGGGAAAGGATGACTTCATGAAGAGGTGGAGTAAGCAGCTGCTTGTATGATGACTTCAAAAACATTAAAAAGTCATTGCTGGAAAGGACTTAGTATATGGACTGTCAGAGTTGGAAGGGCCATCAAAACACACAATGTCAGAGCTAAAGGGGCCTTAGAATATTTTATTTTTTCCTCAGTTAGGTGTGAAAATAATTTTTATCACTTTTTTTTAAATTTTGAGTTCTAAATTCTCTCCCTTCCTTTCCTCCCCTCTCTCTGAGACATAAGGATTTGGTAGGTTATACATGTTCAAACATGCAAAACATATTTCCATATTAGTCATGTGAAGGAAAACAGATAAAGAACCCACAAAAAAATAAAGTAAAAAATAGCATGCTTCGAGTTGCATTCAGACTCCATCACTTCTTTCTCTGGAGGTGGATAGTAAGTTTCTTCATTAAGTCCTTCAGAAGTATCTTGTATTATTGCATTGATGATAATAATTATAACTAAGTTATTCATAGTTGGTCATGGTACCATATTGCTCTTACTGAGTACACTGTTCTCCTGATTTCTGTTCACTTTGCACCAGTTCCTGTAAGTCTTTCCAAGTTTTCCTGATACTTGCCTGGTCATCATTTCTAATAGCACAATAGCGTTCCATTACAATTATATACCACAACTGTTCAGCCATTCCCCCAATTGATGGACATCCCTTCAATTTCGAATTCTTAGCCACCACAGAAAGAACTGCTATAAATAGTTTATGCAAAAAGGTCCTTCGCCCTCTCCTTTTTAAAATCTCTTTGGGATACAGACCTAGTAGTGGTATTGCTGAGTCAAAGGGCATGCACAGATTTGTAGCCCTTTGGGCATAGTCCCAAATTGCCCTTCAGAATGGTTGGATAAGTTCATGACTTCACCAACAATGCATTAGTGTACCAATTTTCCCACATCCCTTCCAACAGTTATCATTTTCCCTTTCTGTGATATTAGCCAATCTGATAGATATGAGATGGTACCCCAGAGTTCTTTTTTTCCCCTCCAACAGTATTTTTTTCCAATTACATGTAAAGACAATTTTCAACATTCATTTTTTGAAAGATTTTGAGTTCCAAATTTTTCTCCCTCCACTCCCCCCTCCCCAAGACAGCAAGCAATCTGGTATCGGTTATACATGTGCAATCATGTAAAACATTT
This sequence comes from Phalanger gymnotis, assembly GCA_028646595.1. Classification (NCBI taxonomy): domain Eukaryota; kingdom Metazoa; phylum Chordata; class Mammalia; order Diprotodontia; family Phalangeridae; genus Phalanger; species Phalanger gymnotis. Next base: position 769,236,226 of record CM053622.1, read on the forward strand.
CCACTTCAGTTGTGTTATGAAATGAAAAATAGAACAAAAAGGAAAAAAAATCACAAAAATAAAAAAGCAAAAATAGTATGCTTCAATCTGTATTAAGACTCCATCAATTCTTTCTCTGGATGTGGATAGCATTTCCCATCATGAGTCTTTTGGACTTGTCTTGGATCCAAGACATTGCTGAGAAGAACTAAAACTGTCAAAGTTAGTCTTCTCACAATGTTTCTGGTACTGTGTACAATGGTCTACTGGTTCTGTTCACATCACTGATCATCAGTTCATGGAAATCTTTCCAAGTTTTTCTGAAATCTGCCTGCTCATCATTTCTTAAAGTACAATAGTTTTTCATTACAATCATATACCACAGCTTGTTTAGCCATTCCCCAGTTGATGGGCATCCCTTTGATTTCCAATTCTTACAAAAAGAGCTGCTATAAATATTTTTGTGCAAACAGGTCCTTTTCCCTTTCTTTTTTTTTTGGACGTCTTTGGGATACAGACCTAGCCGTGGTATTGTTAGATCAAAAGGTATGCACAGATTTATAGCCCTTTAGGCATAGTTCCAAATTGCTTTCCAGAATGATCAGATCTGTTCATAATTATTGAATAATATCAGTAATAATGGGCATCTTTGCTTCACCCCTGATCTTACTGGGAAGGCTTCTAGCTTATCCCCATTACAGATAATGCTTACTGATGCTTTTGGATAGATACTACTTATCATTTTAAGGAAAGCTCCATTTATTCCTATGCTCTCCAATATTTTAAATGGAAATGGATGTTGCATTTTGTCAAAAGCATTTTCTGCATCTATTGATGTAATCATATGATTTCTGTTGGTTTTGTTATTGATATGGTTGATTATGCTGATAGGTTTCCTAATATTGACCAGCTCTGCATTTTTGGTATAAACTCCGCCTGGTCATAGTATATGATCCATGTGAGACATTGCTGTAATTTCCTTGCTAGTATTTTATTTAAAATTTTTGCATCAATATTCATTAGGGAAATTGATCTATAATTTTCTTTCTCTGTTTTTGCTCTTCCTGGTGTGGGCATCAGCACCATATTTGTGTCATAAAAAGAATTTGGTACGACTCCTTCCTTGCCTATTTTTCCAAATAGTTTATATAATGTTAGAATTGGTTGTTTTTTATATGTTTGGTAGAATTCACTTGTGAATCCATCTGGGCCTTGTGATTTTTTCCTAGGGAGTTCATTGATGGCTTATTTAATTTAATTTCTAGGATGAGGTTATTTGAGTATTTTATTTCCTCTTCTATTAATCTGTGCAATTTGTGTTTTTGTAAATACTCATCCATTTTGCTTAGATTGTCAGATTTATTGACATATAATTGGGCAAAATAGTTCCTAATAATTAATTTCCTTTTCATTTAGGGGTGAATTCACCCTTTTATTTTTATTTTTATTTTTTATACTGGTAATTTGGTTTTCTTTTCTTTTTTTAAATCAAATTACTCAGTTGTTTAATCTGTTTTATTGGTTTTTTTTTTATAAAACCAGCTCCTACTTTTATTTATTAGTTCAATTTTATTAATCTCTTCTTTGATTTTAAGGCTTTCCAATTTTGTGTTTAAGGATTTTTAATTTGTTCTTTTTCTAGGTTTTTTTTTACTTGCATGTCCAATTCATTGATCTGCTCTTTCTCTATTTTATCGATGTAAAGCATTTAGAGATATAAATTTTTCCCTAAGTATTGCTTTGACTGCATCTCATAAATTTTGGCATATTGTCAAATTGTTGTCATTCTCTTTAATGAAATTATTGATTGTTTCTATGGTTTGTTCTTTGACCAACTCATTCTTTAGGATTAGAATATTTAGTTGCCATAAATTTTTCATCTTTTTTTCATGGCCCTTTGTTGAATCTAGAAAGGATGCATTTAATATTTCTGCTTTTCTGCATTTAGTTGTGAGGTTTTATGCCCTAAAACATGGTCAATTTTTGTGTAAGTGCTATTTTGTTGTTCAGTCATTTTTCCATTGTATCTGACTTTTCCTGATCCCATCTGAGGTTTTCTTGGCAAAGATACTGGAGTGATTTGACATTTCCTTCTCCAGTTCATTTCATAGATGAGGAAATTGGGACAAACAGGGTTAAGTGACTTGTTCAAGGTCACATAGCTGGTAAGTGTCTGAAACTAGATTTGAACTTGGAAAGATGAGTCTTCTTGACTCCAGGCTCAGCATTCCCCCTAGTTGCCCAGTACTACTGGAAAACAATATATTTCTTTCCATTCCTACTCAATTTTCTCCAGAGGCCTATCATATCTAACTTTTATAAAATTGTATTCATTTCCTTAATTTCTTTCTTGTTTATTTTTTGGTTAGATGTATCTAGTTCTGAGAGGGGACAGTTGAGGCCCCCCACCAGTATAATTTTACTGTCTATTTCCTCCTGTAACTCATTTAACTTCTTGAAAAATTTAGATGCTATACTATTTGATGCATATATGTTTAGTTTGTGTTTATGGTTTATGTTTAGGTTTTCTTCCTTATCTCTTTCAATTAGATCTATTTTTGCTTTTGCTTTGTCTGAGATCATGATTGCTACCTTTGATTTTTTTCACTTCAGTTAAAAGATTCTGCTCCAGCCCCTTACCTTTACTCTGTGTGTGTCTCTGTGCTTCAAATGTGTTTCTTGTAAACAACATATTATAGGATTCTAGTTTTTAATGTATTATGCTGTCCTCTTCCATTTTATGGGTGATTTCATCCCATTCACACTCACAGTTATGATTACTAACTGTGTGTTTCCCTTCACCCTATTTTCCCCATTTATCCATTTCTCTCTCTCTCCTTTCACCTTGTCCTGACTCACAAGTGTTTTGCTTCTAGCCACTGCCTCCCCCAATCTACCCTCTCTTCTATCAACCCCCTCCCATTTCTCTTTCCTTTCCCCCTCCCACTTCCAAATAGGATAAGATAGATTTCTATATCCAACTAAATGTGTATGTTATTCCCTTTCTGAGACAATTCCAGTGAGAGTAAGGTTCAAGCATTGCTCACCACCAACCCCATCTTTCCATCCACTGTAATAGGTCTTTCATGCCTTTTCATGTGAGATAATTTAGCTCATTCTACCTCTCCCTTCCCTCTCCTCCCAGTACAATCCTCTTTTTTTTTTAATTTATTTTTGACATGTTTGGTTTTCAGCATTGATTTTCACAGGCGTTTGAATTACAAATTTTCTCCCCATTTCCTCTCCCCCCCCCC
>CM053622.1:769239958-769260145 GCA_028646595.1 Phalanger gymnotis
CTGGGCTGGGGCCCTGCTTCCCTCTGCCACTTTGTGGGTTCTGCAGCTCTAGAATTGGTTCAGAGCCATTGTTTTATAGGTTTTGGGAGGAACTTGGTGGGGAGCTCACACCAGTCACTGCTTCCCAGCCGCCATCTTCCAGTACAATCCTCTTTCTCACCCCTTAATTGTGTTATTTTTTTTCAGATATCTCACATCATAGTCAACTTATACCCACACCCTCTGTCTATGTATACTCCTTTTAACTGCCCTAATAGTTCTTAAGAGTTACAAGTGTCATGGCAGCTAGGTGGCTCAGTGAGTAGAGCACCAGCCCTGGAGTCAGGAGTACCTGAGTTCAAATCTGGCCTCAGACACTTGACACACTTACTAGCTGTATGATCTTGGGAAATTCACTTAATCCCAATTGCCCTGCCCTCCCCCCTCCAAAAAAAAAAAAACAAAAAGAAAAGAGTTATAAGTATCATCTTCCCATGTAAGAATGTGAACAGTTTAACCTTATTGAATCCCTTATGTTTTCTCCTCCTTTTTATACTTCTCTTGGGTCTTGTATTTCAAAATCAAATTTTCTATTCAGCTCTGGTCTTTTCATCAGGAATGCTTAAAAGTCCTCTATTTCATTAAATATGCATTCTTCCCTCTGGAGGATTATACTCAGTTTTGCTGGATAGGAGATTCTTGATTGTAATCCTAGTTCCTTTGCCTTCTGGAATATCATATTCCAAGCCCTCCTATCCTCTCCACCCCCACTTAATAGTATTTTTTTCCAATTACACGTAAAGATAATTTTCAACATTCACTTTTGCAAGATTTTGAGTTCCAAATTTTTTTCTCACTCCTTTCTCCTCTCCCTCCTAAGATGGTAAGCAATATGATATGTTATACATGTACAATCACATTAAACATATTTCCACATTAGTCATGTTGCGAAAGAAGAAACAGAACAAAAGGGAAAAGTCATAAGAAACAAAAAAAGTGAAAATAGTATGCTTTGATCCATATTCAGGCTCCATAATTCTTTCTCTGGATGTGGATAACATTTTCCATCATAAGTCTTTTGGAACTGTCTTGGATCATTGCATTTCTGAGAGGAGCTAAGTCTATAAAGTCAGTCATCACACAATGTTGCTGTTACTGTGTACAATGTTCTCCTGGTTCTGCTCACTCCACTCAGCATCAGTTTATGTAAGTCCATGTTTTTCTGAAATCTGTCTGCTCATCATTTCTTATAGCACAACAGTATTCCATTACATATTCATAAATCACAACTTGTTCAGCCATTCCCCCATTGATAGGCATCCCCTCAATTTCCAATTCTTTGCCACCACAAAGAGAGCTGCTATAAATATTTTTGTACATATGGTTCCCTTTTTTGTGGTCTCTTTGGGATACGGACCTAGTAATGGTATTGCTGGATCAAAGGGTATGCACAGTTTTATAGCATAGTTCCAAATTGCACTCCAGAAGGGTTGAATCAGTTCACAACTCCACCAACAATGCATTAGTGTTCCAATTTTCCCATCCTCCAATCCTTTAATGTAGAAGCTGCTAAATCCTGTGTTTCCATGATAATATGAATCGTTTCCTCTAGCTGCTTGTAGTATTTTCTCTTTGACCTGGGGGCTACGGATCTCTTGCTAGAGGTGATTGGAGGATTCTTTTGATTTCCATTTTACCCACTAGTTCTAGGATATTAGGACCATTTTCCTTGATAATTTCTTAAAACATGATGTCCAGCCTCTTTTTTGATCATAGCTTTCAGGTAGTCCAATAATTCTTAAATCATCTCTCTTGGATTTATTTTCCAGGTCAGTTTTTTCTAATGAGATATTTCACATTTTTCTATTTTTTCATTCTTTTTGATTCTTTTATTGTTTCTTGATGTCTTATGGAGTCATTAGCTTCTGCCTGCCCAATAGTAATTTTCAAGGAATTATTTTCTTCAGTGAGCTTTTTGTACCTCCTTTCCATTTGGCCAATTCTACATTCTAAGTAGTTGTTTTCTTCAGTGAATTTTTGTATATCTTTTTCAATTTTTTGTGCTTTCTTTACCAAGCTGTTGACTCTTTTTTCCTTATTCTTTCGCATCACTCTCATTTCTTCTTCCTCTCCTATTTGATTTTTTAGATCCTTTGTGAGCTTTTCTAGGAGTTCTGAAGGGGCCTCAGAATATAGAATATCAGAGCTGGGAGAGATCTTAGAGTACAGAGTTTCAGGGCTGGGAGGGCTCTTAGAAAACAGGGTGTTGGAGCTGAGAGGGCCCTTAGAATAGTACTTCCAAACCTGTAAACCATTGAGAGGCCTTGGACTTACAAGGAGCCCACAAATCCATACAAACACCCAGCATTGCCATCTTTATCTTTATTTAACTCCAAACAACATATTCCTTGTGACTCAGGATAATAAATAAGAAGACATATCTTCTGTAGGCAAAATAAACTATATGTTTCATTTCTTTAATTAGCAGTGGTCAAGTTTATGGACCACTTCCTCCTATATGTTATGTCTGCCCCTTGTTGGGGTTAAATCCTTTCCTTATTGATGGGCTTCTCCATTCTAACCTGAGATAGACAGGGGTGTGTTGGTAAATGTTTAACAACTGGATCTCTGTGGGGGAAGAATTTCCCCCCACCCTGATACACTTTTAAGTTAAATTGGCATTATCAACACTTTTTTACTATCACTTTTTTAAGTCTAGACCAGGGGTGGGGAAACCATTCTTTAATGCTCTTTCATGTCCCCATTTTCATGGGCTCTCTGGGCTTCAATGTTCCCATCAGAAAATAAAATGGACATGCTTCAGCCAGTAGACCCTTCACACTGGCCAGGAATGCCAGGGACCCTGACAAACAGACTCCCAAAGGAACAGTCTGGGTATTGCTTGATACCCACCCCAGCTGCGTGTTTGGGTCAGATTTTTCTTCATTCCCAGGATGCTTTCAATACTTCATGATGGCCTTTAGCCTTGACATCATAATCATCTCTTGTCCCAATAATAATCTCCTCCTTATCCCACAGGTACCTCCACATGCGGGAAGTCATCAACTCCCATTAACTGTCTTACCAGGGATCTACTGCTGAGATAATGATGACCAGGAAGCAATCAAGCAACAAGTCCTCAGCCTGGTCCTGTGCTGAGTCCAGATGTGGGAAGGTGCTGAGAGATGAAGAGGAGGAGAAAGCCCTCCCCATCACTGCTGCAAACGAAGATGACGCTGGCACAGGAACCAATCAGAGAATAAAACGGGACAGTCTTGGATGCAGAGCAAGGCTTAGGTTTGACTGGCTTAGTGATTCGCAGAGTTTTAGAGCAGGGAGGGGTCTTCAAACAAAGACTGTCAGAGCTGGGAGAGACCTGAATGTCCCCTAGTTTCACTCCCTCATTTTATAGGTGAGGAAGCTGAGACTCAAGAGAGAAAGGTGGCCTGGCCAAGGTCACCTAGGTAACAAATGGCAGAACTGGGACTTTGTCCCATGTCTTCTTCTTTTTCTTTTTGGAGGCAAACTTGTGACTTGTGTAGGGTCACACAGTAGTGTCTGAGACCAAATCTGAGCTCAGGTCCTCCTGACTCCAGGGCTGGTGTTGTATCTGCCGCCCCCACCCTGTATCTTCCATCTGTACCTTTGGTGCCTTTAAAAAAAACTGAGGTCCAGCTCTGTGGGGAGCAAGGAAGGGCTGGAGCCAGCTCTAACTTCTTGGGAAAGCCAATTGTTAAATTTACACCTCAGAAAGTAGTGAATGGCACAAATCAGGCCTTGATTGATTGTTTTTGTTAATTGTCTAGACCAGGAGTGGGGAACCTGCAGCCTCAAGGCCATATGCGGCCCTCTAGGTCCTCAAGTGCAGCCCTTGGACTGAATCCAAACTTCACAGAACAAATCTGCTTAATAAAAGGATTTGTTCTGTAAAACTTAGACTTGGTCAAAAGGCCACACCTGAGGACCTAGAAGGCTGCATGTGGCCTTGAGGATGGAGGTTCCCCATCCCTGGTCTAGACTTTAAAAAGTGATAGGGAAAAAAATGTCAATAATGCCAATTTAACTTAAAAGTGTGTCAAGGAGGGAAAAAATTCTTCCCCCACAGAGATCCAGTTGTTAAACATTGACTAGCATACCCCTGTCTATCTCAGGCTAGAATGGAAAAGCCCATCAACAAGGAAAGGATTTAACCCCATAAGCAACAGACATAACATACAGGAGTAAGTGGTCTATGAGCTTGACCACTGCCAACTTCTACTGTTCCTTAGCTCCCAGATAAATCAGTGATGGTGGAGGAGGTTGGGAAAGAAGGTTTCCCCAAAGGGGTAGGACTTGAAGAGGATGGAGAGAGGGCCATGAAAGGTCGAAGAAGAGCCTTCAGGACAAGAGAGTGGGGAGGGAGAAAGTCAGTACTATGGGCTTGCGGTGACAACTGTCTCAGGCACACCACCCTTTGGGGAAAGGCAAAAACAGGAAGTGTTGAAACCAGCAAAGGCTGGGGGCTTCCCCCAAGCCATGCCTGGCACAGGGTCCTCTGAAGCCACTTGCCTCTTGCAATCATCCTAGACCTCTCACTCTCCCTTACCCCTATATTCAATCAGTTGCCAAGTTTTGTGGGTTCATCCCTGTAAATTCTGGAGGTCCCTACCCTGGCTCAGGCCCTCAGCCCTCTCACCACTTACAGTGCTCTCCTATTTGGTCTCCTGCTTCTAGTCTCTGCTCATCCATTCATCCTCCACAACCTGGCTGCCCGAGTGATTCCCCAAGTTCCCCAAGGCAAAGCTCTCAAGAAGATCCAGTGGCTCCCTATTGTCTCTGGGATCAAATGGAAACCCCTCAGTTTGGTATTTAAAGGCCCTCACCTCCAACCACCCTTTCTGGCCTTTCTACTTCCCTTCATAGAATCAAAAAGATGATCCAGGCAAACTGCCTTTTCCCCATCCCCATCCCCCATCATGACATGCCTTTGCCCTGGCTGTCCCTCATGGCTGAAATGCCCTCCCCCTTTACCTCCACCTGCGGGAACCCCCAGCCTCCTTCAAAGCTCACCTCAGATCATGCCTCCGACATGACATCTTTCCTGACCTCTCCCACTGCTATGCGCCCCCCCCCACATAACCTCATTTACCTTGTATGTGCTTTGTACTTAGAGGTTATGTGTTGTTTCCCTCAATAGAACACAAGCTCCTTGAGGGCAGACGCTTATCTGTTTGGGTATTTTGGACATGGGGCCTGGTACACAGTAGTAATCAACTAATGAAAGTTTGATGTTAGTCTAATCGATTGTATTTATGAATACCAGAACACCTTCGGCCTATTCAGCCTTGCCCAGAGGAAGAAGAAGCAGACACCTACCCAGGGGGAGGTCAGGATCTCCCAGAAAGCACCTTGGCCCCTAAATCCTTCCATGCTCTTACTCTCCTGGTGTAATGCCTGAAACCGCACAGTTAGCACTTCAGTATGTGCCCTTTCTAGCATCTTCTTCTAAACCTGTACCAGTCCTGGGAGGTGATGGACTAGAGAGCAGACAACACCCAACCTTGGGTCAGGAGACCTGAGTTTGAATTTCAAGGCCCAATGCTTGCTTGCTGCGTCACCTTGGACAAGTCGCATAAACTTAGAAAACTTCTAGTCTATCTCTCTCATTTTACAGAGAAGGGAGTTGATACCTGGAGAAGTGCCTTGACCAATGGAGCACAGGGAATATAAGTCATAAAGCCAGGACCGGAACCCAGGTCTCCTGATCAAGTCTAGTGTTCTTTATTTCACCGCCTTTATTTCACATCCCTGGGCCTCACTTTCCCCATCCATAGAATGGGAATAATAGCATCTATACTACTGATCTCAAAGTTTTATTGTAAAGAAAAAGTTTTATAAAACTGAAAATACTAGAAAAATGCAAATTCCTTTTACTATTATTAGTTTAAAATAATAACTCATCGCCAATAGGTTGGTAACTTGGTGGTAGATTCTCTAGTCACAGCAGCCTGTGAAAACCAAGAAAAATATAAAAAGGCCCTCCATCCTATAGGGCTCCATCCTTTTTTTTTTTTTCAGTGTTAGAGCAGAGCAGCAGAAAGGAGGGCAGGGAGTTGTATATATTCTGTGTTTACATATATGAGTATGTATCTACCTTTTCATAAACATGTGTACAGATTTAGATATGTGGATAGATATAGAAATAGCAATAGATACAGGTATCACACCTACACATAGTAAGCACTATACAAATATTAGTTGTTATGTAGATGTATAGATGTAGAAATAGATCTAAAATATAGTAAGATGCTATATGTAGTATATAATAAGATATAGTCAGTGCTATATAAATGTTGGCTATTACATCTATATATTTATATATATTACATCTATATAGATGTAGAAATGGATGTATAGAGATGCAGATAGCAGAGTTCAGATTTAGTGTCAGATTCTTGTTCAGTTGTTTCTGACTCTTTGTGACCCCATATGGGGTTTTCTCATCAAAGATACTGGAAGGGTTTGCTATTTCCTTCTCCAGCTCATTTGACAGATGAGGAAACTGAGGCAAACAGGATGAAGTGACTTGCCCAGGTTCACACAGCTAGTAAATGTCTGAGACTGGATTTGAACTCAGGTCTTCCTCACTCCAGGTCCGGGTACCCTATCCACTGCCCCACCTCGCTGCCCCAAAGCTGTTCCCAGAAACTTGCTAGCTGTAAAACCCTAGTCAAGTCACTTCATCTTTTTCTGCCTCAGTTTCCTCATCTGCAAAATAAGGATAATGATAGCACTTACCACTAGGTTTGTGGTGAGGATAAAATGAGATAATATTCATAAAGCCCTTAAAGCAACATCATCATCATCATCACGGCTAGTAATAACATACATCTCCCTGGCAGAATGTAAGTTCCATGAGGGCAGAGTTGGTTCAATTTTGTCTTTGTATCCCCATTATGTGTTTAACAATGTTGATTGATTGACACAAGAGTAGAACAGAAAGGGCGTGCATGGATAGGTTGCAACCTGCATGGTCGGAGGGAATATCCACACAATGAGATGGAAGATCTGTTTGAGTATATTCGTAAGCTGTCATCAGTCACTTACACCTCAGTCTGTATTGTCGTAGCAGTTAACTCGACTCAATGAATTATTGTTATTAAACTCCTATTTGCAAGGCAAGGCAGCTGAGAGCCCAGGGTGAGGATGTCTTGGAAGGCAAGAGAAGAGCTGATAGGTTTTATAGGAGACAGGTGATCTCTACTGCTACTTCTCATTGCAGAAGATCCACACACCAGGGGCAGGGGCAGGGGTAGGGGTAGGGGTGGGAGTAGGTGTGGGGGTAGCGGCAGGGGCAGGGGCAGGGGCAGGGGCAGGGGCAGCGGCGGCAGCAGGATACTACAGATAAAATGACTCAAAAAACCAGGCAAGACAAGGCTTAGCAAAAGACCATGGATTATATATGATACAGAAAGAGCATGCCAGAGGTGAAAGTGAAGTATCTCTTCAGCCGTTCCGTAAAGGGTTTAAAAGGGCTGAACTTAAGAGCCATAGGGCCTGAGGCTGTGTGATCTTGGGTGACTGAAACGAGATGTGCCTCAGTTTCCTCATCTGTAAAATGAGAGGTTCAGATTAGATAGTTTCTAAAGTCTCTTCCATCTCTAGAACTAAGGTCCTACGAACTTACAGGGAGAGTATAGAGGAAGAATAGATTACTGGCAACGATGTGCTAGCAAATGTTTAACAATCAGCTCTCCAAAAAAAGTGCTCATGGCAAGCTTGTAAATTGAATCTGAATTATTAATATTTTCTTCATCACTTTCTTAAGTTTAGACAGTCAACCAAACAATAAATTAAGTCTTGATTTAGAGTGTTTGCTGATTTGGGGGATACAAATGTTCGCAATGAAAATTTAACAATCAACTCCAACACACCCCTAGATGGAATTCTGTTCTAAGTATCTACCAATGGGTATTTGAGTCTTTTGTGGTTTTAATATTTTTGTGTGTGGAGTGCGTGTAAAGAAAATAAGTGACTGCCTTATACCCGTTCTATCCCATATATTGAATACCTTAAAAAATTTTATTTTTATTTTTAGTTCAAAATTTTCTCCTTCCCTCTACCTCTCCCCCACCCATTGAGAAAGCAAGAAATATTATACCCATTACACATATGAAGTCATGCAAAACATTTCTACATTAAGCGAATTCTTCAAAAAAAAAACCAAGAAAAATAAAGGAAAAAAATTCTTCACCCCGTATTATGAGTCCATTAGTTCTCCCTCTGGAAGTGGATAGGATTTCATTTCAGAAGTCCTTTGGAGTTGTGGTGGATCATCACCTTGATCAGCATTACTAAATCTTTAACAGTGGATTACCTTTACAAAATGGCTGTTACTGTGTATACTGTTCTCCTGGTTCTGCTCATTTCACTTTGCATCAATTCATACAAGTCTTCCCAGGTTTTTCTAAAAGCATCCTGCTTGTCATTTCTTCAGCATAAGTTTACCATCACAGTTGCATACCACAACTTGTTCATCCATTCCCCAGTTGATGGGCATCCCCTCAGTTTCCAATTCTTTCCATCACAAATAGACCTATTGGAAATATTTTTGTATGTATGGGTCCTTTTCCTTCTTATTTGATGTCTTTGAGATACAGACCTAATAGTGGTATTGCTAGGTCAAAGAGTATCAGCTTTATAGCCCTTAGGGTATAGTTCCAAATTGTTCTTGAGAAAATCATATTGCTTCCATTTCAATTGATCCTATTTTGTAATTGACTTTATTCTGTATCTTGTATAACTACCTAAGTCCTGTTCTCTGTCTTTGAGTTAAGAAGTGCATAGGTTCAGAAGTTCAGCCTTCCTCTCTGAGCTAAGCTGTCCTATAAATCACCTTAATTTAAAGCAATATATTATCTCTAGAAATCTTACTGCTCATGCACAATTAAGGGAGACCCATTATCTTTCTAAGGAGCCTTGCATACCCATGTACAATTAAGAGAGAACTGTAATATTGCTAACAAGCCCTGCAGGGGTCCATAAATCAATCAGCATTCCTTAATGACAAGAAGGGATAGCCTTGCATTCCAAACTTCTGGCCAATCATATTGTTTTCCCCATCTATGATGCTGCCTTCTAGCATGTGGATGCTCTTTATTTTGACTATAAAAATGATCGGTCTGCCCTCATTTGAGGTCTGGAGCTAAAGAACCCTTTTATTGGTCATTGCTAGCTATACCAATGGGGGCAGCTAGGGGGTGCAATGGATAGAGCCTTGGATCTGGAGTTCAAATCTGGCTTCAGATACTTCCTAGCTGTGTGACTTAAGTCACTTAATGCTAGCCAAGTCACATAACCCTATTTGCCTCAGTTTCCAGTATCTCTGCCAAGAAAACCCTGAATGGCATCACAAAGAGTCAAACATGACTGAAATGACCAAACAACGAGAAGAAGCCTTACCAATAAATTGAATGTGCTCGGAACTTTGTGCCTCAGTTTACTTTAATTTCAATCATGACATTCTATAGAATGGTTGGACTAGTTTACAACAATGCATTAGTGTACCCGTTTTCCCACAGCCCCTCTACCTCTACCTTTTGTCATTTTCCTTTTCTGTCATGTTAGCCAATCTAATGGATAGAAAGTGGTACCTCAGAGTTGTTTTAATTTGCATTTTTCTAATTATTAGTGATTTAGGGTATTTTTATATGACTATTGATAGCTTTGATTTCTTCCCTGAAAGCTGCCTGTTTATATCCTTTGATCATTTATCAACTGGGGAATGGCTCCTATTTTTACAAATTTGGCTCCATTCTCTATATATTTTAGAAAAGAGACCTTTGTCAGAGAAATTTACCATAAATCTTCTCCCTACCCCCATCTCCCCAGTTTCCTGCTTTTCTTCTAATTTTGACTGTATTTGTTTTGTATGAGCAAAACTTAATTTTATGTAATCACAATTATCCATTTTACCTTCTATGAAACTCTCTACCTCTTATTTGGTCATGAACTTTTCACCATCCATAGATCTGACAGGTAATTTCTTTCATGCTTCCTTAATTTGCTTATGGTATCATACTTTATGTCTAAATCATGTACTATTTTTGAACCTATCTTGGTATATGATATGAGATGTTGGTCTAAGTCCAGTTTCTATCAAACCATTTTCCAGTTTTCCTAGTAGCTGTTTTTCCCCCTCCAAATAGTGAGTTCTTGCCCCAATAGCTAGGATCTTAGAGTTCATCAAACATTAGACTACTGTGTTCTTCTGGTTCTGTATAACGTGAACCTAATCTATTCCACTGATGCACCACTCTATTTCTTAGCCAGTACCAAATTATTTTGATGATTTCTGCTTTATAATATAGTTTGAGATTTCCTACTGCAAGCCCTCTTCCTTTATAAGTTTTTTCAATGATTACCTTGATAGTCTTGACCTTTTGTTCCTCCAGATGAATTTTGTTGTCTTTTCTAATTCCATAAAGTAATTCAAATTTGATTGGTATAGCACTGAATAAGTAAATTAACTTATGTAGCATTGTCATTTTTAATGATATTGGCTTGACCTAGGCATGAGCAATTAATATTTCCTCCAATTATTTAAATGTCCTTATTTGGAGTGTTTTTGGTTTGGTTTTGTTTTTTCAATTCAAATCGTATTTTATTTTTTCCAATTACGTCTAAAGACAATTTTTTAACATTCATTTTTTTATGTAAAATTTTGAGTTCCAAATTTTCTCCCTCCTATCTCCCTAAGATACTTGGCAATTTGCTATAGGTTATATATGTACAATCATGTAAAACGTATTTCCATATTAATCATATTGTGAAAGAAGAAATAGAACAAAAGGAAAAATAAAGAAATTGAAAATAATACACTTCATCTGCATTCAGACTCCATCAGTTCTTTCTTTGGATGGGGATAGCATTTTTCATCATGGGTTTAGACTCACCTTGGATAATTGTACTGCTGAGAAGACCTAAGTAAATCATAGCTGATCATCACAAAATGTTACTGTGTATAATGTTCTCACTTTATTTTGAATCGGTTCGTATAAGTCTTTCCAGGTTTTTCTCATGCCATCCTGCTCACCATTTCTTGTAGTACAATAGGATTCCATCACAATCGTATACCACAACTTATTCAATCACTTCCCAATTGATAGACATCCTCTCAATTTCCACTTCTTTGCCACTGCAAAAAAAGAGCTGCAACAAATATTTTTGTACATGTGGGTCCTTTTTCCTTTTTTATGATCTCTTTGGGATACAAACCTAGTAGTGGTATTGCTAAGTCAAAGGGTATGCACAGTTTGATTGCTTTTGGGCTTAGTTCCAAATTGTTCTTATGGAGTGTTTCTGCAATCACGTTCATATAGTTCTTGTGTATCTTCAAAAGGAGACTTCCAAATATTTTTATATTGTCTGCAGTTATCTCTTCTTGTTGGATATGGAAATTCTGATGATTTTCATGGGTTTATTTTATATCCTGCAACTTTGCTAAAGTTGTTAATTGTTTCAACTAGTTTTTTGGTTGACTCTCTAGGGCTCCGTAAGTAACCATCATATCACCTACAAAAAGTGATAGTTTTGTCCCCTCGTTGCCTATTCTTATTCCTTAGATTTATTTTTTATTTCTTAGTGTTATAGCTTACATTTCTAACAATATAAAATAATAATGGTGATAATGGACACTCTTGCTTCACTCCTGGTCTGACTGGGAAAGTCTTCTAGTTTATTACAATTACAAATGATGCTTGCCTTTGGTTTTAATAGATACTGTTTATCATTTTAAGAAAAACTCCATTTATTTCTATGCCTTCTAATGTTTTTTTTAATAGCAATGGGTGTCATATTTTGTAAAAAGCTTTTTCTGTATCTATGCTTTGCACATAGCAGATACTTAATAATAAATGGCATTTGGCCCCATCCCATCAACTTCCCTCCAACAGCTTTAAGTTGTTCGGTAATTTTTTAGTCATGTCTGATTTTTCATGATACCTTTTTGGTTTTTTCTTGGTAAAGATGCTGGAGTGGTTTGCCATTTCCTTCTCCAGCTCATTTTACAGATGCATAAACTGAGGCCAGTCTCACACAACTAGTAAGTAACTGAGGACAGATTTGAACTCAGGAAGATGAATCTTCCTAACTCCATGCCCAGAATTCTATGCACTATGGTGCCACCTAGCTACCTGAATATCCTTTTTGATTAAGTCTATTTTGTTTTTGCTTTATCTGAGATCACAATTCCTACCCTTGCCTTTTTTTTTACTTCAGCTGAAGCATACTAGAGTCTGCTCCAACCCCCTATTTTAATTCTGCATCTCTGTTTCAAGTGTCTCTCTTGTAAACCACATATTGTTGAATTCTACTATCCTCTTGTGTTTTATGCGTGAGTTCATCCCATTCACATTCAGAGCTATGAATGATAACCGTGTATTTCCTTCCATCCTATTCTCTTCTATCCATCCTTTCTTTTTATACCCTGTCCCTTCCTCAAAAGTCTCCTTGATTTCTCTCCACTGCCTCCCTTAATCTACCCTTCCTTTTATCACCTCCTCCCTTTTTTTCTTACTCCTTCCCCTCCTACTTCTCTGTTGGGTAAGATGAATGCTAAACCCAGTTGTGTGTGTATATATTCTTCCCTTTTTGAATCAGTTCATATGAGAGTGAGGTTCAAATGTTGCCCACTCCCCCCCACCTCACATTTGCCCTTCCACTGCAAAAATTCTTCCTTGAAGACTTACAAGAACTGGCACAAAGTGAAGTGAGAAGAATGGGGAGATCATCATATACAGTAACAGCAATGTTGTAATGATGAGCAACCGTGAAAGACTTGGTAACTCTGATCAAAACAGTGATCCAAGACAAGTTCAAAGGACTCAAGATGAAAAAAAGCTATCCACCTCCAGAGAGAACTGATGAACTCTGAGTGCAAACTGAGTCATAATTTTTTTCTTTCTTTCTTTTTCTTTCTCTTTCCTTCCTTCCTTCCTTCCTTCCTTCCTTCCTTCCTTCCTTCCTTCCTTCCTTCCTTCCTTCCTTCCTTCCTTCTTTCCTTCCTTCCTTTCTTCAGTTCTTTCTTTCTTTCTTTCTTTCTTTCTTTCTTTCTTTCTTTCTTTCTTTCTTTTTCTTTCTCTCTCTTATTCTTTCTTCCTTCTTTTCTGCCTTCCTTCCTTCCATTTTTTCTGTTTTTTTGTGATATGGTTAATATGGAAATGCATTGCATTATTTCATATGTATGATTGATATATATTGTTTGCCTTCTCAGTAAATGGGGGAAAGAGGAAAAGAATGTGGAACTCAAAATTTAAAAAGAAAAAAACATACTGAAGCATGCTATTTTCACTTTCTTTCATTTTTTTTCTTTTATTCAAATATTCTTGTACAAAATGACTAATAAGGAAATGTTTTACATAATTACACATATAACCTCTATCCCATTGCTTACCATCTCAGGGAGGAAGGAAGGGAGATGGAACTCAAACATTTAAATTAAAAAATGTTCCTTGCACCTCTCTTTTTATGTGAGATAGTTTCCCTCATTCTTCCCCACCCTTCCCCTTCCTCCCAGTGAATCTCTCTTTTTCATACTTCAATTTGTCTTTTGAGATAATTTTAACATGACAGACTCACACCCATTCTATCTTTTTAAAGTAGACTCCTTCTAATTGCTCTAATGAAGATAAAGGTCTTAGGGATTACATGTATTATCTTCCCATATAGGAAGGTAACCATTTTAACCTTATTTAGTCCCTTATGATTTCTCATTCATATTTACCTTTTTGTGCTTCTGTTGACTCTTGTGTTTGAATGTCAGATTTTCTATTCAGTTCTGGTCTTTTCATTAGGAATGCTTGAAAGTCCTCCATTTCATTAAACATCCCTGTAGGATTTTCCTGTAGGATTATACTCAGTTTTTCTGGGTAGGCTATTCTTGGTTGTGATCTTAGCTCCTTTGCCTTCTGGAATATTCTCTCTAGACCTTCTGTTCTTTATAGAGGTAGCTGCTAATCTTGTGTGATCCTGACTATGTCTTCACAGTATTTGAATAATTTCTTTTTAGCTGCTTATAATATTTTCTCCTTGAACTGAGAGCTTTGGAATTTGGCTATAATATTCTGGGAGTTTTCATTTTGGGATCTCTTTCAGGAGGTGATCAGTGGATTCTTTCCATTTCTACCTTGTTCTCTGGCTCTAAGATATCTGGGCACTTTTCTTTTATAATTTCTTAAAATATAGTGTCTAGGCTCCTTTTTTGACCATGGCTTTCAGGTAGTCCAATAATTCTTAAATTGTCTCTCCTTGATCTATTTTCCAGGTCAGTTGTTTTTCTTATGCGGTATTTCACACTTTCTTCTTTTTTTATGTCTTTTTTCAATGTTTTTTTTAGTCTTTTATTTTATTGCTTCTTGGTGTTTCATGGAATCGTTAGCTTTCACTTGACTAACTCTAATGTTTAAGGAATTATTTTCTTCAGTGAGATTTTTGTGCCTCTTTTAACATCTGGTCAATTCCAGTTTTTAAGAAGTTATTTTCTTCTTAAGAAGTATTTTTGTGCTGTTCAGTAATTTTATCAGATGTTAGTTTTTTCAAGATTTCTTGCATTGCTCTCATTTCCCATTTTTTCCTCTACCATTCTGATTTCTAAAATAAAAACAAGTTTCTGTTTTAACAATGTCTTTCTTTAGCTTTTCTAGAAATTCTTATTGGCCTTGTCTCCAATCTGCATTTTTCTCTGAGGTTTTGCTTGCAGATGTTTCCAAGTCATTGTCTTCTAAGTTTGTCTTGAATTTCCCTGTCACCATCATAGTTTTTAATGGCCAGGTTCTTTTTGTTGTTGTTGTTTGCTCATTTTTCCAGCCTATTTCTTGCCTTTGGACTTTACATTAGAGTTGGGCTCTACCTCTGCTCACCTCTGAGGGGGATAACAAACTTCAGCTTCAGTCTTTTATGTCCCTCTGCTGCTTCCTCTGGGGGCCTGTAAGTTTTTGGTGTTTCCAAAGTAGTATGATCCAGGAAAAGGTCTGGTCATTGCCCTTCTGATCTGAGTTCTGGTCCTTACACAGGTAGGACCTCATGACCACAACCATTCTTCTCTACCCTGCAACTGAGACCCTAAGCTGGGCGATAGACAGCAGAGCTGCCCAATGGTGCCCAATCTTGTGTCCAGTGCTAGTGCAGGGTTCCTGTGGAACCTCTTTCTGACCAGGTATTCAGTCCCTTATACACTGGGCTGCCACCACCACCAGTACTGCCTTACTCATGCCCAGCCCCCACCCCAGTGTTGGGCTGGAGAAATGATTCACTGTGACTTCTCGTTGGATAGTTCTACTCAGAATTCTGTTTGATGAGCTTTTAAAAAATTGTTTAGAGGGATATCTAGGGAGAGCTTGGCAAAAATGCTCACTTTCTTCCACCATCTTGGCTCTGCCCCATTGAGTACTTTTCTAGAATGATCCTGTTGGTGTCTTTTGAGGAGATCCTCAACATGAGCCAAACTCAAGTTTTTTCAAAGAGATTTGGAGGAATAATGAGCCAGAGTGTGAAGGGGGAAAGCCAAAAAACCTTATCCCTCCCCTCTCCTTTAAATTAGGTCAGGTTTCTCCAGGACTGAGCCCAAATCCTATAGTCCCAAGCAGGACTCCTTTAGTCAAGTCAATAAGCATTTCTTAAACTCCTACATTGAGAAAACATATATTAATTAAGCACCTAGATAGATAACAAGCTTTTTTGTTAAACACTATTAAGTATTTGCTATGTTTGAGACATTGTGCTAAGCACTTTATAAATATATCTTGTTTTATCCTCACAACAACCCTGGGGACCCAGGTAGGTGTTATTATTGTCCTTATTTTACAGATGAGGAAATCAAGTCAAACAGATGTTAAATGACTTGCTCAGGTCTTCTTGGTTCCAAGTCTTGGGCTCTGTCACTTTGCCTCTTAGCTGCCTTTAATGAACCTACTTGGTGCCTGACACTGTACTAAGAGCTGGGGATACAAAAAAAAGCAAAAACCAGTTAGTTCCTACTCCCAAGGAGCTCCCAGTCTAATGGGTGAGACAATGTGCAGCTATGTACAAATAAAATATAGGCAGGATAAAATTGAGCATAGTCTCAAAGAGAAGGCACTAGTGTTAAAAGGGATTGGAAAAGGTTTCTTAAAGAAGGTGGAATTTTAGCGGCGACTTGGAAGAAACCATTGGAGCCAAGAGGTGGAGATAAGGAGGGATGGGACTGTGCCAGTGAAGAAGCAAGGAATCTGAAGATGGAATATCTTGTTTGGAAAACTGCAAAGAAGCTAGTGTCACTAGATCTCAGATGACAAGAGAGAGATTAAATCTAAGGAGACTGGAAAAGTGGGAGGAGGGTGGGTTATGGAGAGCTTTGAAACAACAAAAGATTTTATATTTGATCCTGGAGATGATAAGGGGCTGCTGGCCATTGTTGAATGGGGGAAGGGGGTGCCATGATGAGAGCACTTTGATGGGTGAGTAGCATGTGAACTGTTGTGGGGAAAGACTTGAGGTATCCAGACTCTCCAGCAGTAAGGAGGGTAGTGTTAGAGGAGGAAAGGGGGCTGGAGAGATTCTGAAGGTACCTTCAGAGTGGCCAACAGATTGTCCCATATGGGGGTGAGAGAGAGTGAAGATGACACCTAGGTTGGAAGCCTAGGGGACAGCAGGAGAATAGTAATACACTTGAAAGTAATAGAAGGGCAGGGGTGGAGGACTTGACAATAAATTGGATATGGGGGGTGGGGTAATGAGAGGGTAGGGGGTTTTGTCTGACACTTGGGTTTCTAGTATTTGTGAGAGAGTGTGACCCACTCCTTTGGGCCATGGGTTTTGTAGCGTGAAGAGAGGGCTGGAAACTTAGCTGCCCAGCCTTTGTCAACACCCCTCATGCAATAGGCTCCCTATGTATTTGTTCATTGGAATATGGAAGCCTTGAAAAGGGCCTCGAGCCAAATCAGGCCTTAGCATCCCAGCCTTGATTTCCCCCTACCCCTACCCCAATGGAGCAGGCCCCTTAAATGTTTGTTGTTTGGAATCACAGAAGCCCCCCAAAAGGGCCCAAGTCCAATTAGGCTACAGCAGCCCTGGGGGTGGGGGCGGGGTAACAAGGCTGCCCTTTGTCGGGGACAACACATGCCTAGGGCCTACATGTACAGACAGAGCCAGGGTGTATTTTTAAAAACAATTAATTACCAGCCAAATTGGAAGGAAAGTGAGATCGCACTGTGCTGATTGAGTTACCAAGGGACTGGCGCATACCGTTTGGGAAATGATTTTCATGACAATCAACATGAAAAAAAGTCAGCATGTGGAATGGCTGTAATTTTGCATCTATAATTCTCTCCCGTTGTGTTTGTCACTCTCCTCACCACTCTCCCCACCCCCAATCCAAGGCTGGCTCTAGAGACCTCTCACAATCACAGAGAGCAATTCATCCACAAACCTCTCAACACGTATTTATTGATGCAGGGTTGTGTGGCCTGCACCTTCCCACCTGGCCAGAGCCCAGGTGGCCTGGCCACTTAAATCAGGTGCTGGGGGAAAGGAAGCTGAAATTCACCTTCTATCTAT
Source organism: Phalanger gymnotis (assembly GCA_028646595.1). Taxonomy (NCBI): domain Eukaryota; kingdom Metazoa; phylum Chordata; class Mammalia; order Diprotodontia; family Phalangeridae; genus Phalanger; species Phalanger gymnotis. The sequence continues at coordinate 769,257,509 of CM053622.1, forward strand.
TCATAAAACCACAGACTATGAAAGTTGGGAGGGCCCCTAGAACCTAGAATGTCAGAGTTGGAAGAGTCTTTAGAATGCCAAATGTCAGAAATGGGAGGGACCTTAGAACACAAAGTGTCAGAGCTTGGAGGGCCCTTAAAACACAGAATGTCAGAGCTTGGAGGGCCCTTAAAATACCGAATGTCAGAGCTGGGAGGGTCCTTAGAACACAGAATGTCAGAAATGGAAGGGACCTTAGAACACAGAGTGTCAGAGCTGGGAGAGTCCTTAGAACCTAGAATGTCAGAAGCAAAAAAGACCTTAGACCTCTGTGTCAGATTTGGAAGGACCTCAGTAGAAAAACCAAAAAGCAGTAAATTGCCCCAGCTCAGGAGGGGCCCTGTGGACCCAGGATGCCGAGTTAAATGGAGCCTCAGAAGGTCTGGTCTAGCTCACACATCTTTCCAGCTCAGTTCACCAAGCTTCTACTGAACACCTGCTGTCTACCTGCCCTGCCTTGTACCAGACTCTGTGAGGAATAAAGGAATGGAAAAGCCTGGTCCAGGCCTTGGGGGAGTTCAGTCTAGTGGAGACATGAGCCTTGTGCAGAGGTGCTGAGTTGATGGGGTTATGAGGAGCCCAGGAGGTTACTGCCTTGGCGGTTCTTGGGACTGGGCAGTATGGGGGAGGGCTTCCTGGAGGAGGCTGCTTGAAGCTTGCCCTTAAAGTGGGAGGGTGTGCGGAGATTCTGGTTTAAATGGCAAGGTGTGTGTGTGAGAGGAGGCAGGGTGGGGATGCCAGATAGCAGGAGCAAAGGTGAGTAGTGCCCCAGCTATGTTTGGGGACCTGGAGGAGGCCATCCCAGTCTGAGTGAAGGGTGGGCATTAAGGGACAGAGGGAGAGGTCAGAAAGATCTAACTCCAGTCTTTCTACCTCCTAGGCACACATTTACAGCCTCCACATTATGGTAAGCGCAGTTGACCTTGGCCCTGCTCCTAGGGTCCCAGATGGGGGAAGGGTGAGGGACAGCGGAGCTGGCTCTGCCTGACCTGTCCCTCCTCCTCCCCCCCTTTGCCTGTTTGTCCCTCCTCCCAATGCCCTACTTAACTGACTGCCCGCTGATGCTGTCATCACTGATCAGTGTCAGCCTAGAATCCTGGTCCCTGGGGCCAATGTATTCCTTTCCCCTTCCCCTCCCTCCCCAGGCCACCAGCTGCCACAGAGACACTCTAACCTGTTCAGACCTGGCTGCCTCCCCAGGTCACAATGTTCCAAGGGCTGAGCCTCAGACCAGGACAGGTCACATCCTTCTGATCCAGACAGAGTGGGACCCTCCTCATCCCCAGCCACCGACGGGGCCATTTGGCACCAGGGGAGACAAGGGCCAGGAAAGGAAGAAGGGGATTGCCCGAATTCTGGCCGAGGAGTCCTCTGTGCTTACCTTGAAAGTAAGCTTGGGGAAGGTGAGGCCGGCCAGGCAGAGAGGGCCGGGGAGTCTGGGTACCTGAGTTCCAATCCCAAGCCTTCCAATAATCTGCAGCCTCATTGACTCTAAGTCACTCCCCCTCTATTATTTTCTCATCCGTAAATTGACAAGATGATCTCTAAGGCTCCTCCCAGCTCTGACATCCTGTGTTCTAAGGCCCCTCCCAGCTCTGACATCCTATGTTCTAAGGGCCCTTCCAGCTCTGACATCCTGTGTTGTAAAGGCCCTCCCAGCTCTGACATCCTGTGTTCTAAGGCCCCTCCCAGCTCTGACATACTGTGTTCTAAGGCCCCTCCAGGCCCCTCCCAGCTCTGACATCCTGTGTTCTAAGGGCCCTCCCAGCTCTGACATCCCGTGTTCTAAGGTCCTTCTCAGCTCTGACAGTCTGTATTCTAAGGACTCTACTAGCTCTGACATTCTGTGTTCTAAGGGCTCTCCCAGCTCTGACATCCTGTGTTCTAAGGGACCTCCCAGCTCTGACATCCTATGTTCTAAGGGCCCTCCCAGCTCTGACATCCTGTGTTCTAAGGGCCCTCCCAGCTCTGACATCCTGTGTTCTAAGGCCCCTCCAGGCCCCTCCCAGCTCTGACATTCTGTGTTCTAAGGGCCCTCCCAGCTCTGACATCCTCTGTTCTAAGGCCCCTCTCAGCTGTGATCTCCTGTGTTCTAAAGGCCCTCTCAGCTTTGACATCCTGTGTTCTAAGGGCCCTTCCAGCTCTGACATCCTGTGTTCTAAGGGCCCTCCCAGCTCTGACATCCTGTGTTCTAAGGCCCCTCCAAGCCCCTCCCAGCTCTGACATCCTGTGTTCTAGAGGCCCTTCCAGATCTGACATCCTGTGTTCTAAGGGCCCTCCAGGCCCCTCCCAGCTCTGACATCCTATGTTCTAAGGGCCCTTCCAGCTCTGACATCCTGTGTTCTAAGGCCCCTCCAAGCTCTGACATTCTGTGTTCTAAGGGCCCTCCCAGCTCTGACATCCTGTGTTCTAAGGCCCCTCCCAGCTCTGACATCCTATGTTCTAAGGGCCCTTCCAGCTCTGACATCCTGTGTTGTAAAGGCCCTCCCGGCTCTGACATCCTATGTTCTAAGGCCCCTCCCAGCTCTGACATCCTGTGTTCTAAGGCCTCTCCAGGCCCCTCCCAGCTCTGACATCCTGTGTTCTAAGGGCCCTCCC
>CM053622.1:769260645-769294213 GCA_028646595.1 Phalanger gymnotis
CATCCTGTGTTCTAAGGGCCCTTCCAGCTCTGACATCCTGTGTTCTAAAGGCCCTCCCATCTCTGACATCCTGTGTTCTAAGGGCCCTCCCAGCTCTGACATCCTGTGGTCTAAGGGCCCTCTCAGCTCTGACATCCTGTGTTCTAAGGGCCCTCCCAGCTCTGACACCCTATGTTCTAAGGGCCTTCCCAGCTCTGACATCCTGTGTTCCAAGGCCCCTGCAGGCCCCTCCCAGCTCTGACACCCTGTGTTCTAAGGGCCCTCCCAGCTCTGACATTCCATTTCCTAACATTTTTTGTTTTAAAAGCCCTCTCATTTATGTCACCCTATGTCCTAAGGTTTTTGCCAGCTCTTTCTATGGCTCAGGGTAGCAAAGGTCAGGTCGTAGAGACCAAACCCATAGCAGGCTGGATCTCGATAAAACAGGACATTCCAATGTTCTTACTGAAGAATGCAGTTTGCCTAGTAAGCAGCAAACCAAAGCTGGAACCAGAGAGTCTAGTCCAGAGTCAAGAGCCATCTTGTCCGTGTATCCCTGACATGTGTCCAAATCAGCATTTATACAGCACCTTTTATGGGCTTTACAAAGGTTGTTTCATTTGACACAGAGCTCCCTTTTCTTTTCCAGCACACTCAAGAGAAAAACCCCGTGGTCCCATAATTCTAAACTTCAGAGTTCCAGGGTCACAACTGGTGGGCATCCAGGATAGACCGAGTGGCTGAGATCAGCTCAGAGAGATAGGGACTTAAGGGGAGCACCTCCTGGGGGCTTTTTGTAAGTGGGGGAAAGGCTGGGCACCTTGCTAACAGTGCCAAGAGAATACAAAGCTGAGTTATTACCAGGACACTACTTTCTTTGCAACCCTCAACATGTGAGCAACTCTCATTAGTTTTTGAGGGCCTCAGTTCCCCCATCTGTAAAATGGGCTGACTCTAGCCCAAGATTCAACCTGAAACCTACACCAGAGCAGTGGAGCTTAACTGATAGTTACTACCTGCGCCTCTCCCCCCTTTCCCTCCTCCTGGCTGTCCATCCACTGCCCTACCTAGCACTCTCGCCTGCCAGGACAGAATGAGGTTGGTTGGGTCTGTTGATGGATGAGTTTAATAACCACAAAGCTCCTGCACCAGGCCTGCTTAACCCTTCAGGTGCACTGGGGAGCCAGAGGGGTCCAGTAGAAGCAATGATGGATTTAAAGACCTGCTATGGGTCATAGCTTTGTCACCACCTGCGTGACCTTGGGCAGGTCATTTACCTGGTCTCAGACTCAGTTTCCTCATCTGTAAAACAAAGGGGGTTGAACTAGATTTTCTCTAAGGTTCCTTCCAATTTTCAATCCCATGGCTTTCTTTTTCTCTGTCCCAGGCTCAAACTTACGCCTGGCCAGTGTCAGAATAGGAAGGGCAAAGAAGGTCTTGACAGGCAGCACTGGCGAGAAGGGATCTGGCATCCTTGTATCTTTTTTTGGGATGTTTCAGCTCTCACGCAACCATCCTCCCCAAGTCCTGGGACTTTTTCCCCTTTTTCTCTCTTGTCTAGTTCTATGGGAATAAAGGCCAGGAATGGGGCCCAGGTCCCCCCTCCCTCTCACTGCTCCCTTCTCTCAGTCACTCTGGGATGGGCAGAGGTGAATTGAGGGATTTCTGGAGCACCTTTTTTCTTGCCCCTAAGCTACAGACTCATCCAAGACCTGGGCCATGACTCCCCCTCCTTCCCCTTCCCCCCAATTTCATTCACCAATCCGTTATTCCCCACCCAGCAGAGCCTCCATTGCGGGGCAAGGCCTTGGCTGTGAGCAGAGCTCACAGGATTGGAGATTTACAGCTAGAGAAGACTTTAAAAACTCATTCGACATAGGAGGAAACTGAGGCCCAACCAGACTGAGTCATCTAAAGTCACCCACATGACAGGTGGCAGATGGGTGGTGTAGCAGATAGACGTGGACTTGGACACAGAAAGACCCAAGTTCCAATCTAACCTTAGACACTTAGAGCTGTGCATCCTGGGCTTGGCTGCTCTATCAGGGCTCATCTATAAAATGGAGATAACCATAGCAGAGTTGTTGAGAAGATTAAATGAGATAGCATATGGAAGAAACCTCATAAGCTTTAAAGCTCTATCCAAATGTTTGGTCAATTTTTGACAGTTGGTCAATTGGTCAGTTGTCAATTGTTGGTCAATTGTTGGTCAATTTTTCAGTTGTCTCTGACTCTTTGTGACCCCATTTGGGGTTTTCTTGGCAAAGATACTGGAGTGGTTTGCCATTTCCTTCTCCAGCTCATTTTACAGATGAGGAAACTGAGGCAAACAGGGTGAAATGACTTCCCCAGGGTCACACAGCTAGTGAGTGTCTGAGACCAGATTTAAACTCAGGTCTTCCTGACTCTATCCAATGCACCATCTAGCCATGCTATATAAATACCAGTTATTACAGGTCAGAGGCAGAATTTGAACCCAAGTCCTTAGAATCCAGCGCTTTCCACTTACATCGTATATTTCCTTGATGATGGTCCTTATACCACTTTATGCACATGGGTCACTAACAGAAATAGGTTGTGGCCTACTTGCGCCCACCAGGGCTCCCTCCACTCCTCTTTGGGACACCCAAAATGTTGTTTCTTTGAAGATTATAGTGTTCTGAGATTCACAATCACACGATGCTGCCAAGCCAGGGAGAGAGTGGCATAAAATTCAACGTGGCTGAAACATAAAGTTAGTGATAGGGAAATAACGTGAAATAAGGATGAAAAGTCAGGCTGGAGCCAGATTCGGGAGGGCCTCAGAGTTCCAGGCTCAGCCGCTCACATCTCATCTCAAGGCCACGAGGTGGGTACTAAAGGCTTTGGAGCAGGGGAGGCCCGTGGCCAGATGTGGGCCTTGAGTAGGTGACTTTTGGTGGCTAGCTATATGATGAATGGAAGGAAAGGGGGGAACTGGAATAAGGAAGGCCAATGAGGAACCTAGAACCAGGATTGGGAGCAAGAGGTGATGAGAACCCCGGGCTGGGGTAATAGCCATGGAAATAGAATGTAAGGAGTAGAAGCGATTGGCAAGATACAACTGATAGGAAGTCAACTGATTGGGAGATGTGGAGGTTAAGAGGCCCGGAAGAGAATTTTAGGTGCGGGAAGGATCGCCAGGCATCCCATCTTCCATCCAGATTTCTCTTGGCTTTGGGGGCTTCGATTTGGTCTTGGTAGAGGTCCAGACTGGTATTCAGAGGACCCAGGCTCTCATCTCAGTTCAGGCACTCTGTGTATGTGTGACCTTGTCCAAGTCAAGGTTTTTCTCATCTGGAAAGTGGGGATGAGGAGACCAAGCACAGGGGGAAAGGATTTTTGGTCTTCCTTACCAGCCTGGTTCCCCCACCCATGTCTGCTGGGGTGAAGTACCCACTCATCTTAAAAGAAGGAAGCCATCCCCTTCCATGTCCCCCCTCCCTTCTCCCCTCCTTCCCGGTCCTGATGAGTAGAGCTCATTCTGACCATTCTTCACTTCCGCAGAGAGGTAATTTGCTGAGCACACTGGGAGCCCCTTAAAAATCTGGTCACATTGCAACCGTCTGGGTTACCATGGTGACCCCAGTTTGAATTTTCTCTCCCCAGGGGGAGTTCATAGTAATTAACACGCCACTTAGAGCCAGGCTGCCCATCACCGATGTGAAGGGAGCCCTGCTGCCCAGGATGAGAGGGGAAATCAGCACGGCCCCACAGGCCGCCTGGGATACTTGGGCAAGGTGGTGTCAGGCCACATCCGAGAAGCCCAGGACCAGGCAGGTCATCGACCATTCCACTGTCTTCTGCCTTGCACACAGCACAGGGAAAGCGCCATGTTTTAGGAAGAACGTTGATAAGCTAGAGATGGTCAGAAGGAGGATGATGGGGATGTTGTGGGGGATGGGGGACCTTGGAACGTAAGCATCAGGTATGGAAACTGGAGAAGCTTAGCTTGGAGAAGAATTAAGCAGGGCAGGAGAGTCATTTCATGTATTTGAAATATTATGGCACAGAAGAAAACATAGACCTGTTCTCTCCAGTCCTAGAGGGTAAATATTATTAATGGAGCCCCTTTAGGTTTAAAGTTTGCAAAGTACTTTACATTTATTATCTCATTTGATTCTCAAGGCAACTCTGGGAAGTAAGAGCTATTGTTAATGGCATTTCACAAATGAAGAAATTGAGGCTGAGAAAGGTTAAGCCATTTTCCCTGGGTCCCACAGCTAATATCTTGAAGCAGAATTTGAACTCACATCTTCCTCATTCCTGCAGCTGGGTGGCACCATAGTGGGTAGGATCCTGGGCCTGGAGGCAGGAAGACTCCTCTCTTTGAGTACAAATCTGGCCTCAGACACTTACTAGCTGTGTGACCCTGAGCAAGTCACTTCACCCTATTTGCCTCAGTTTCTTCCTTTGTAAAATGAGCTGGAGAAGGAAATGGCAAATTACTCGAGTGTCATTGTTAAGAAAACCCCAAATGGGGTCACGAAGAGTCAGGTACAACTGAAAAACGGCTGAACAACAACTTCCTCATTCCAAGGAGTGATGGGTGGAAGTGGTGGGGAAGAGATTTAGGCCTGATAGAGGGAAAAGACTTCCTAACAACAGAGCTGTACCAAAGTGCTTCAGAAGGGAAGGGGTTTCCCCTCACTGGAGGCCTTCAAGCAGAGGCTGAGTAACCACTTCTCAGATGCGCGGGGCCAGATTCCTGCTCAGGTGTAGCCTGGATAAGATGGCGGCCTCGCAGGTCCCTTTGGACTCCGAGATCCTGCAACTCTCTCTGGTCTTGCTTCCTTGCTCCTGGCCCAGGTGCTAAGAGAATGCTAGAGCTGGGGAGAACCCTGGAGCCCAGAACAGCCTCTTTTCCATCTCTTCCATCCTCTTCCACCCATCACCTCTCACCTGGACTAACAAAGCCTTTGTTGCCTCCTAGCTCTCCTCTCTATAACCCATCCGGCACTTGCTCCCTCCAGATCGTGCCGATGCCTTTGGGGGAATCTGTGGCAAGACCTGGGTTTTGGAGCCTTCCCTCTCTTAAAGAAGCTGCCCCAGCCTGAGCCCTGCCTTGGTAACTTGGGAACAGGCCGACTGCACCAAGGTGAATCGATAGACATTTAAGTCCCTATTATATACCAGGCAACAGTGAAAGACAGTGGCTCACCGTGATGGAAAAAATACGAGACAGGCTGTCAGAACACCTTGGCTCCAGTTCTGACTTTGCCACCAACCTCGGATAAGTCCAACCTCCTTTATGGACCTAAATGTATCTGTTTGTCAGATGAAGCGGCTGGACCAAATGATTAAGTTCTGGTCTCCCTCTACATTCCCAGTTTTCCTGATGAGCCCTATGTCCCCATGCAGGCTCTAAGTCTGTGCCCTGCCCTTCAGAGCCCGTCATAGGGCTGAGGAACAAGCTGGGTGCTGGCAAGGGAGGGCCGAGTAAGGGGAGGGCTTTCCTGGTGGCCTGGCCCCTCTCCATGTTCCATTTCTCTGGGCAGAGGCTGGGCCACACCAAGAGCACACAGAAAAAAAGAGCAGAGACTCAACTGTGCATGGGGGCAGGTTAGAAAGCAGTGAGGTTTGAATCCTGGAAGTGGTCTGGGGATGGGGGAGAGGAGAAGAGGCTGTGAACAGAAGACTTCTCTAGGACCCCCAGGCTTTGTGCCTTCGAGCCTAATTACCCAGGCAGCAGCTATAAGCCCAGCAACTTGCTGGAACCCCAGACAGGCCAGTCCCCATGCCCAGCTACCACCGTCAGAGTTATCGGTTTGGCTCTAGAAATTCAGCTTGCCTTGGTTTATACAGAAAGGTCTGTGATGGCCTTCCCCTCTTGGAACTCACAGATTGGGAGCTGGAAAGGATGACTGTCTGACTCCTTCATTTTATAGATAAGGAAAGGAAAAGTTCAGGGAATGAATTGATTTCCTGTAGGCTCACAACATCTAGAGCTGGACAAGGACAGCAGGTCCAACCTTTCACACAAAGGCGGGGACTCAGGCAGAGATGGAGGAAGTAATAATAATCACCAGCAGAGGGAGGATTTGAACCCAGATCCCCTGACTCTGGAGGCTTTTGCCACCAAGTCACTGACTTGCCCGTGGTCAGGAAACCAGCATCGGACACAAGATCGCTGTCTTATATCACGTAGCCTTGGTGGCTCAGAGGCTGGCTGGCATTCTATCCGCAATGCCAGATAGTCTCTGTGGCATTTTACTTGCATTTCTCTGCATATGTCACTGACTGCATTATAGAACCAAACACCCTAGCCACACGTCTTCTCTCCGTCCCACTCTTCACCAGCCACCCCATTCTGGAGGGCAGGAACCACACCTTATCCAAACTTCCTCCCCCTCCTCCCACCTTCTGCGCACAGTAGGCACTAATGTTGGCTGAGTTTGCGGGACCCTTTGACACCCAATAAAGGCAGAGGAGCTGGGCTTCAATGCTGGCTCCAACATGTCTTACATGTATAACCTTGTCATTTCTTGTGGGCCTGGGCTTTGTCACCTGTAAAGGGAACGGGCTGATCCACTGATGTCTAAGGTTTCTTTCAGCTTAAAACCCCGTGATCGTGGAGCTCATAGCCCAGTAGAGGCATACATCACATACACAGGTGACCAGAGTACGTACTATCACCTAGCACAGGCACTGAAGAGGCTGCAGATAAAGGGAGGTGAGCTGGGAGGGGGTTGTGGGACACAGGTACAAGGTGACGGATTAGGCAAGGTGAGGAAGGCTTCCTGGATGAGACAGAATCTGAGCTGCGCTTTGGAGGTAGATAAGAATTCAGCAGGTGGAGAGGAATCTGCTGGACACCCCTGGCTTCAGGAAGAGCCGGAGCCAAGCAAACAGAGGCAGGAAAGTGGGAGGCTATCAAGGGGACACAGAACAGCCTGTTATACTAGAGCACAGAGTGAGGGAAGCAGGATAACAGAAGGCTGGAAAGGCCCTACTGGGGCCCAGTAGGAAAGAGGAGTGAGGACCAACTTCACAATTTTGCTAATGGGTCAGTTCTGTAACCAGAGCCCAGCCAACCATTATCCCCAACAGATTCTGAACATGTCCCCTTCCCCGCCTTATCCCTTTGAGCAGCTTAACTCCCTTCTCTCACTAGAGGGCAAGATCAGGGTTTGAGAAGCAGCCTGGAATAGCAGAGTCTAGGGCTAGGATATAGGAGACCTGGGTTCAAGTACTGTCTCTGGCACTGAGTGACCCTGGGCAAATCACTCCTCCTCTGAAGATTGGTGTTTTCTCCTTTATAAAGCAAGAAGAGGATCTCGAAGGCCACTTCTAGCCCTAACACAGCCTCAATTTTGTAATTATTCCCCCAGCCTCAGCTCACCCCTATCCACTCTAAGCTTCCTGGGGGAATAGAATAAGGCTGGGACCCAGAGTAACAGACTCTCATGACTGGATCTCAGCCTGAATGAAGAATGACTTAGCCCACCGAAATGCTCTACCTTCAACATAGCCAAACACACCTGGCCTGGGGCCACATAAAGTAACAGGGACAAGGGGGATGAGACAAATGACCAGAGAGAGCAGCAAGCTGTTTTCACTGGTCTTTCTACTGTCCTTGACATCACAAGCCCATCTCAGTGAAGGAGTCCCTGTTACCCCAAAGAATCCCGCACCTTTTGGGAACACTGCATGCTAAGTACCAGGACCACACACTACCGAAGAATTTAGAGCTGGATGGCTTTTGGAACGTTAGAGCTGGAAGGGACCTTAGAACACAATGTTCCAACCAAAAAGGATCTTGGGACAAAATATTAGAAGGTAGAATGCTACAGGCCTCAGAGATTGTCTAGTGGGGCTAACCCTCTTATTAACTACATGAGAAAATGGAGAATTGAAGAGGGGAGCCGAGAATATGCAAAGACTGATCTGTTATGGTAAGAGATTTACCTCCCTCACTCCCAACATGAAAAGATTTTAGTAGATGTCAGGAAGGAACGCTGAACTACCAGGACAGTCAGACATTGGAAGGGGCTCCAAAGGTAGCGTAAGGGTTAGTGTGCTTTCCACCATTGGAGATGTCCAAGGAGAGACTAGATGAATACCAGAAGGGGAAAATGTAGGCAGAGCTGACTCTCAGACAGCTCTTTCATCTCTGAGCTAAGATTCAGATAAAAAAGTAACCTCATGCTTCTATATACACCTTTATGAGGAAAAGGCTGGTGGGAACCATTCTACTTCCTGAAGATCCTTAGAGAATGACAATTAAAAAAAATGAGTTCCAGAACTTGTTGCCTTTGAGGTCAAATCATAAATAGTCAATGTGCAGTCATTAAGCATTTATTAAGTGCCTAGGTGCCAGGCACTATGCTAAAGAGATAAAGAATCCACTTCTTTAGGGGACCTACGCCCCCAAATAATGTTTTCAAGCATCAAGTTCAAAACCAGCTTATGACTTTGGACAAGTAATTTCTTCTCTCTAGGCCTTAATTCTGCCTCTCTATAAAATGAGAGTTGGACTAGACAAGCCCTAAGATCCTTCCAGTAGCAGTGTTTGGCTGGGAGAGTTGGACTGTAAGGAAAGCTGAGAGCTGCAGAATTGATGCTTCAGAACTGTGGCGCTGGGGAAGACTTCGAGAGTCGCTTGTTCAGCTAGGAGGTCGAATCAGTTGGCACTTAAATTAATTCAGACTATTCACTGGAAGGTCAGATACCAAAGCTGAAGCTTAAATACTTTGGCCACATAATGAGAAGATGGGACTCATTAGGAAAGACCCTGATGCTGGGAAAGATTGAAGGCCAAAGGGGATGTCAGAGGGTGAGATGAATGGGTCATCGAGACAATGGAGATGAACTTGGGCAGTCTTGGAGAGATAGAAGGGTCTGGTAGACTGTGGTTCGCGGAGTCACAGAGTTCCACAACTGAACAGCAACAAGATCCTTTCCATCTCCAACCCTTTGTGTTCTGCCATCGTGTTCTAAGGCCTTTTCACTTCCAACAGTCTAAATTCCAAATTGCCTTCCAGCTCCAACATCCTATGTTTGAAGGTCCCTCTCAGACCTCAGATTTTACAATTCTGATTCTTAGCAAAGAGGCATTCCTCCTGAGAGGGTTGAAATTGGGGAGTCTGGGGCTTTCGAAAGCTGTATGTGCCCTCTTGTGGCAGCTGAAGGGGTGATTTGGAAACAGGATTGGATTTCTCTTGACCTGTGTATGCCAGCCCCCACACTGGCTTTGCATTCAACTGTGGGAAACGTGGTCATCAAAAAAATAACGCAAGCAGCCCACAGGAAGGGTGCCCTGCTCCTTCCCTGGGCATGGTTCCTAGAGCAAGATTTTGACCAAAGCTCTGTTTCTGACGGTGTTTTTGCCAAGTATTCTATCCGAGGCGGGTGGGGGGTGGGAGGGCAAATGTTTAACAACAAACTCTCTAAAAGAATGTTATCATGACGTACTTTTCAGTTTAATAGGAAATGTTAATTTTCCTTTCTTAAGTCTAGACAATAAAACATCCTGGTTTTCCGAAGCATTAGCTATGTCCTCTGCGTAATAGGTGCTCACACTGAAAATTTAGCAATCTGCTCGAAAGCCAGTTCAAACTCCAGCAACATGCTTGGTCCCATCTCACCTCGTTGTGATTTGTAATGTCAATTCAGCTAAGAAAAAAAATGAATCCGTGCCTACCACGAGCGAGGTCCCATGCTTCCTGGTAGGGGCGCGAAAATGAAAAACTGGCCAGGTCCTCGCTCTCAATGGGCAGTGGGGAAAGGGAGCAGGAAGGGACCGTCTTAAACATAATGTGATTTTATTTTATACGCGCAACACACATGCACACACACCCCCACACACACATGTATATATGTAATTATATATACAAAATTACACATATAATTTTACATCATATACATATAATATGATATCACAAATATAAATGGAATACAAGGCAGAGTGAGTGCCTTGTATTGGCAACCAAGCAAAGCAACAGACAATCCAGGAAAGTTTGAGGAGGGAGAGGTTGCATGGGGCAGCAGTGTGGCAGGGTGGAACAAGTTTTAGACTGGGAAAGGGAATAAAGAGGTATTTATTAAGCACCTACTATGTGCCAAGCACTATGCTAAACACTTTAGACTTATTATCTCATTTGAGCTTCACCACTGCCCTGAGAGGGAAGAGCTGTTCTCACCCCATTTCACAGACGTGGAAACTGAGGCAAATGGAGGTGAAGTGACTTTCCCAGGGTAATACAATTAGTTTGTATCCAAGGCTGGATTTGAACTCAGATCTCCCTGCCTCCCAGGCAAGTGCTCTACCCAATGCACCACCTAGCAGTAAAGACAACGGTAACAGTAGTAATGATAGCTCGCATTTATATATACCATGGCACTTTACAGTTTGTAAAGCTCTTTATACGTCATCCAGCGCTCAAGCACTCTGAGAGGTAGGGTTATTCCCATGTTACAGATGAAGAAGACAGAGGTTAAGAGTTACACACCTCCTAAGTACCCGAGGCCACATTCTTTACTCCAAGCCCAACATGATTCCCTGCATCACCTAGCTGCCTTGAGGAAGGCCCGAGTTCAAATCTTGCCTCTGACTTACCAGCTGCATGGCCCCAGGCAAAGCTCTCAGCTCTCTTGCTTAGCCTGGGAGGAGTGGTCCCTCCTTCTCTGGGCTGCTGGGAGGAAGAGATGAGCTGATATCGATAGAGCATGGTAGGAATCTTCCCTGGGGCTGCCGGGAGGCTGAAATGAACCAAAATCAATAATGCTGGGCTTTGGGAACCTTCAAGGCTGGTCTAACTGCCAGCGGGGCTCCCCGTGGGAGGACCACCGGCGGCTTCTCAGAGAAGCCGGGCCTCGAGCTGCTTCTCCTCCGAGCAGGACGTCAGTAGGCAGAGATGCGGAGGGCATTTGCTTCCAGGTGGGAGGACTGCCCTGCACAGAGGCAGGAGAGGACGGGGTGAAGGGAGTGATGGGGAGGAAGGCCAAGAAGGTAGGTAGAGGCTAACTGAACCACCAGGCTGAGGGGTTTGGCTCTTATCCTGAGATGACATGTGAGCAACTTCAGATTGATGCAGTAAGGAGGCAGTTATGTGAACGGTGGCCTGGAGAGGGGGAGGAGTAGAGGCAAGGAGGCCAGGTAGGAGGCTGCAGTGGCCCAGAAGGGGCGGCAGTAGAAATGAGAGCAGCCCCAGGCTGGCTGAGTGGAGAGGAGACAATGGATACAAGAGTACATTGGGGGAAGGGATAGGAGTTGGGGACCGCGAATCAGAAGACCCACAAGGCCCTTCTCTGGGCCTCAATTTCCTCATCTCTAAAATGAGGTGAGACCACCTTGAATATGGGGAGGGGGATGAGAGAGGGCTCAGTAGGATTCTAAGGTTTCTAGCCTGGGTGATAGGGAAATTGTGACGAGGGGACCAATTCAGGAAGGAAGAGGATGAGGCAGCTAGATAGTATAGCATATTCCCGACTTGCAATTAGGAAAACCCGAGTTCGAATCCTGCATCAGACACTTACCAGTTGTGTGCCCCTGGGCAAGACAGTTGACCTTCAGGAACCTTCTCTGCTTCACCAGACGAGTCCCTAATGGGTATACCTCCAGGACCTGAGAGGAATCGGAACAGCCCTGTGTCTTTTAGGGGGCTACCGGAGGAGCATACACCGCTATCAGTGACAGCTTGGCATTTCTGTAAAATAGGATAACAGCACCTACCTCCCAGGGTTATTGTGAAGACCAAACAAGATTATAGGTAAAGCACTCTGCGAACTTTAAACCTTCCACAGGCATTCGTTATGAATTAGCACAAGCCCACTTTTGTGCATGCTGAGTTTGACTCATTTGTGGGACACCAAGGTGGTGTCAGGCACGCAGAACAGTGAAGGGAGTGACTGAGACTCTCCAGATGTAGACACGGACAGATGTGGCTGCATTTGCATACAGATGACACCGTAACTTCCCACGGAAACTGTAAGAGGGGTTTCCATAGGATAACAAACCACGAAAGATTATCTAGAGAGAAGACAAATAAGGATGGAGCTTTGAGGGATGTTTATACTGGTAAAAGAAAGATGCAGTATGAAGAAGAGACAGGTAGGAGACAATGCCATGGGAAGAGGGAGAGACAGAGATAAAGACTGAGGGAAGGAGGGGAGAAGGGGAGAGACAGAGAAAGAAAAGTAGGGGAGAGAGAGGGAGAGACAGAGAGAGAGAGAGAGAGAGAGAGACAGAGACGGAGACAGACAGAGACAGAGACAGACAGACACAGAGATAAAGATGGAGGGAAGAGAGAGACACAGAAAGAAGGGTAGCGGAGAGAGAGAGACAGACAGATGGACAGAGACAGACAGAGACAAAGATGGAGGGAAAGAAGGGAGAGACAGAGAAAGAAAGGTGAGGGGGAGACAGAGACAGAGAGAATATGAATATCAAGGTCACCAGGGTCACGTGCTATTCTGACATACTGAGGGTTGTTGTAAGAGGAAAAGGGTAGGCTCTTGAAGTAGAAATAGATTCCACTGAGAATTTGTATGGAATCCTAGCCCACGAGTTGGTTGGAAATGCCAAAGATAGGCCCCAGTGCATAGTATGGCCTGGGGTCTTCACAGGGAACACAATAGCAGGGTTCCTCCTACCCCCAAACCCTAGAGCATTCATTCAGAGTCTAAGGGGTCTAGGATCACAAGTTTGGGGAATTAGAAGGAATTTCAGGCAACCCTTTCATTTGACAGTGAAGGAAATTAGGCCCAGACAGGGGACTGGCTTGCCTTCCTAGGTCAACACAACAGAGCCCGGATTAGTTCTGAAGCCTCATGATATCCTGTTCAATGCATTATGTAGGGATTTTTGTTTTCCCTTACTTGGTGCTTAAGGAAGCTTGGGGGCGCCATAGTGAATAAAACGCTGGGTCTGGAGTCAGGAAGACTCATCTCCCTGAGTTACAATCTAGTCTCAGACACTTCCTAGCTGTGTGATCCTGGGCAAGTCACTTCACCCTGTTTGCCTCAGTTCCCTCGTCTGTAAAATGAGTCAGAGAAAGAAATGGCAAACCACTCCAGTGTCTTCACCAAGAAAACTCCACATGGGGTCACAGAGAATTGAACATGACTGAAAAATGATACCACCACCGCAACAAAAAAGGACAATTGTCACAGAGCAGGCTCTGTTCTGCCCTGACCAGGAGGCCATGAAGCCACGCTGAGAATGGCTGCTATGAATCTCAAACTCTCCCAGCCCCCTCTGTTCCCTGGCCAGAGACCTCTGTGTTACATCACTTCATCTCTGTTAGGCAGCACCACGCTATCACTGATAGAGGGTGCTTGCTCTTTCCATAGTCCCCTCTAAGACACAGGTCTGCTCCCAATTTCTCTCTGATCTTAGAGATATGCCGGTAAGGGGCTCGTCTGGTAAAGCTGAGAGAGTTGTCTCTCCTACCCCCAAACCATCTGTCATCCTCGACATCCAGCCTTCCTCTTTCCTTCCTTTACAGGGCCCCAGAGATTTTCTAAAGCAGCACCAAGTATTTGTCACTCAGTCGTTTTTCAGTGGTACCCAACGACTCTTTGTGACCCCATTTGGGGTTTTCTTGGCAGGGATATTGGAGTGGTTTGCCATTTCCTTCTCCACCTCATTTTGATGAAGAAACTGAGGCAAAAGGGTGAAGTGACTTGCCCAGGATCACACAGCTATATAGTGTCTGACTCTAGGCCCAGCAGTCTATCTACTGTACCACCAAAGAAGGCCCTGCCTGCCATGCTTCTAGGTACAGAGGGAGATTTCTCCTAGACAGAGAAGCATATTTCTAGGGATGCACAGTGGAAATAGCTCTGGACTTGGTGTCAAAGCCTGGCCTCAGACTCTGGATCAGCTGCTGTGGGATTTTGGGGAAGACACTTAAACGTGCAAGTTCAAATTCCCAAGGCACTTGAAGGCTTACAAAGCCCTTCCCCGCAATCCTTGGCAGCTGGTGGTGGAAGGATCACTTCCATTTTGCAGGTGAAGAAACAGGCTCACAGAGGTTTAATAACTTGCTCAGGCCCAGAATGTAAGTGCCAGGGTCAATATTCAAATTCAGGTCTCCTGACTCCAAGGCCGGTGCTTTCCTCACCCCACTTATACTGACACCCCCATTATCTCCATTGGTAACAATCTTTGCACCACTTACCTCACAGGCTCCCCACTGGGGCTTCTAAATGCTCTAGAAATAGGAACTAAGATGATTAACAATTGCCTTGGCTCTTGGGGAAGTCTCTTGTGCTTGGTGAAATCCTGCAAGATCTTGGAAAGAATTCCCTGATGAGACAAACTATTACCAGAAGGCAGACCCTGTGAGGACGGGCACAACCTGCCCCGAGTGATCGTTAGGGAGGAGATGCCAGGCCAAGGGGCTTTCTCTCCCCCTGCTGGAAACAATTCTGTCGCCTATCTCTACCATCATTCCGATTCCATTACAGAAATGCTGATTCAATTAAGACATGACCTCTCCAATTTCAGGTCTAATCTCCATTCGCTATTAATTAGCTTTGGATTGAGTTCTTCACCCACAGCTCTGACTGCGTCCCAACCTCCCACCCTAATGCAACAGATAATTCATGTGAGATGTAGTGTTCCAGATTTTCTCAGCTGTTATTGCAAAGCTCAGAAAGTAAAGGGACTCTTCTCTGCAGGAATTAAGCTCTTAATTCTACTCAAGCTCCAGGGGTTTTGTTTTGTGAAATGAAAGGGTGACAAGCTTATGAATCTGCATTTCAGGGAAGCCGGCCCGAGAGCCAAGAAGCCAAGGACAGGATGTTGCAAGAGGGGAATGGTACCCATGTTCCCACCCTTACTCAGTCTTCGTTGTGTCAGGGACTTAGGAGGATGTATCAGAAGTTAGTTTAAGCTTGACCCTAGGGGCTCTTGGTGGGATACTGCAATAGAGAGAGTAAAAGTCTTTCCTTCCCTGCACTCCTACCCCTTCAACTGGACTGTGGTCTTCTACTGGGTGTTTCTAGGCCTGAAGCCAACTTGCCACATAAAGTGGACCAGGTGAATCCTCAGGTCCCTTTGACCTCCAATAAACTGGGTTTACAGTGCATTCACAGGGCTTGGTCAGGCTAATCCCAGAGCAATCTATGCACTAAGCACCTGATAACGGCCCACTATTTTGGCTTAATTAAGCGGATTGACTTTTAAGGATGTGCAATGCACTCCATTAGCTCCCTCTAGTGTGAATTTTTGATGAGGCAGCCAGACGGGAAATGTCAGATGCTTTCAGTTCACCTGGGGCCGGGGTGTGTGTGCAGAATAGGGACTGCCTAATCATTTCCAGCCCTCTGTGCTTGGCTGGAAGGCCTGGGGATAGCCCATTCCACAGGATTACAGGACCCAGAGGCCACTGAGTCCAGGCTCCCCATTTCACGGAGGAGGAAAATTAAGGCCCAGAGATGAAAAGTGTCTAAAGTCACACAGGTTGTAAATCGTAGAGATGGTCCTTCAAGCCCAAATCCAGTGCTCCCAGGGCTCATCTTAAAGAAGTGAGGGGGAGGTGAGGGTGCTTGGGAACAAGCAGGCAACTGTGCTGAGCCCTTTGAAAAAAATACTACCTCCTTTGATCTCCATTAACAACCCTGGGAGCTGGCTGTTATCGCCATCTCCACTCCACAGCTGAGGAAACTAAATAAAGGTAAAATGACCACCTGCCCAGGGTCACACAGCTAGTAAGTGTCCGAGGCTGGATTGAACTCAGGTCTTCCTGACTCTGTCCACTACAACACTAGCTGCCTCAAGAAGTAACCTGAGAAGACCACAGTGGGGCGTGAAGACATCTAACGACAACTCCCTTATGTAAATGTGAAGGGATGTTAATGTCTCCTCAGACAATCCAAACAAACCTAGCAATCTCTCCTGGTAAATATTTAAACATCTCAAGGTGGTAAACATTGCTTTATGGCAGAGGACAGAATTATAAGGTACAGTTACTTTATGGAGACCATCCTGAAGATGTCCCGAGGGAAACCGAACAAGCCAATGGGAATCGTGAAGGCAGAAACATTCTTCCAGGGAGCCAAAGGCCAAGTCAGGCACTTTCCCTGGGGACCTGGAAGGACATGTCAGTGCTGCCTATGGCATTAAGGACTATACTCGTGCAAGATGCTCGATGACGGGCAGGAATCCGAAAGGGGATGGGAGTAAGGATGGAGGCCAGAGTGCCAAGAGCAGAATTTTCCTAAACTGGAGCCAAGGCCAGTTGGGAAGAGTGGCCAAGAGAGGAGGCCCGTGCCAAGAGAGGCGGCCCGTGCCAAGAGAGGCATCTGGCTTCTCTGAAGAAGAAAACAGTTGAAGCTACTGAACACAACAGGGGGCCAGGGGAGGATAGGAGTGGTCACTTTGTAGGTCAGCTCAAGGGCTAGAACAAAATGAAAACCCAATGGCTTCCCCCACCCCCCCTTTTCTTTTTACCATATTAAAAATGAAGTTAAACCAGATTGGGGGTTGGGAGGGACAGAGAGAAAAGGAAAATGGGAAGCAGGTGGTGGTGGATAAAGGAGTTGGGGCTTCTCCACTCAATCCTCCATCAGGCTGAAAACGACCGTCATCTTAGGATTCTAGCTCTGGCTCTGCCATCGATTTCACGTGGCACCTTGGACAAGCCCCTTTATCAGACTCAGTTTCCTCATCTGTAAAGTGAGGAGGCTGGCCCAAATGGTCTCTAAGATTCTGCCTGGCTCTGGCATGCCCTGCTTCTGTGATACTCTATTATCCACTATATTTTTTTTTAGGGAAGAGGAACAACAGAAATACAAGATGTCAAGTCAGCAACACCCTCAATCAGATAGCTGCCTAGGGGAAAAAAAAGGGACATGTTTTATATAAGGAACACATAAAAATTATATATACACACACACATATATATATGTATATTACATATATATATACACATATATATAGCCATATATATCTTTGAACTCTTGGCCTCCCAGAGAACTGAGGCAGATTCCTCCCCCAACCTGCTGTCTTCTCTCTTGAGCAGACTTAGGCTGTGTTGGTCAACTACCACCTGGAATGGTGGAGGGGGCAGGGGGGGAAATTAGTGCCATACCCCACCACGCTGAGGGCATACTACATTGCTGGTTTCATTTTAAAAGTTAAAACGGCAGAAAGGTAGTCATATCTGCAAGAAATTGTTTATTCTTTTAAACCCCACAGAATAAAAGAATGCAGCCAAGACCAAGTAGTGAACGAAAATGATGTCCCAAAGGGGAGCAAAATGGGGGAAACCCTCAACACAAATAGTGACAATTTTTCATGTTTTGCACAAAGATGAAAAATCCGTGACATTTCTGAGTAACACTTTTATGGTGACAATTACACAAGATGATTCAAAAATGCAAAATGATAGCAACATGCACATCTGGCTGAAGCTAAAAATTGTTTGCTTTTTGTTTTAATACCAAAAGAAGGCCTGTGTTTAAAGTGATGAATCTTTTAACATTTCTATTTTTACTGACTTGCTTACTCTATGTAATTTGTTTTAAATGAGACATTACATGCCAATTACATGAAACTTTTGAAAAGAGCTGCGTTCTTCTAGAACCCCCAGCAAGAAAACCAAATTGGTCCATTTGGTTTCTGAATTTTCCTAGCATCCAAACAATTTTGCCTTGCCTGCCCGCCCCTACCCCATCCTGAAACGCTCCCCAGAGTCGCCAGTGCAGTTTTCTACCCGTGTGTAATATACATCCGAAGCTGAAGTCTTGGTGTGATTCATGAGTGTCTTTAAAAGAACAAACTTTAAAAGAAAACTCCTTGGCACAATAGCTGAGAAAGTCGGTCATGCTCAGCGGTCAAACACAAGATGGTGTGGAGTGGAAATCAAAGTTAAAAAAAAACCAAAACACCCACAAACCCAGAAGTGCTCCTTTTATTGGCCATCTTCAGTCTCAGGCGTATGGTACCCCGCACAGCCCAGCTCTCCCTTCCCGAGAGTGCTCTGCTTCGCTACCTGGGCTCTTTCGGGGGTGTGGGGAGGTGCAACTGAGGCATGGGACAGAATGCTGCTCAAGACCCAGAGGAGGCCCGACACCTCGGCGCCAGCCCAGCTACCATCGCGTCCGCTTTTTGCAGGATGATGGGTAATGAGCTCGATGTTGAAGCTAAATGACAGTGAAGGGGGAATGGTGTGAAAACTACCAAGTCTCCTCTTGAAACGTCTCTTTCCCAAGGCACTGTGAGTAGGACTGCTAGTGATGCTAACAGACTAAAAACACCGAGGGGAACAGACAGACGACGCGATGGCTACCATCATATTACCGGCCATTCGTGCTATTGGTTTTTAACCTGTGTGCTTCCACAACGCCCCTTAAATTTGTTTGGCCCTTTGGTGGGGGGGGGGGGGGGGAAATCCACTTCTTTCCCTGTGACATCAACATCCTCTTCTTTAATACCAGCTATAAAAATCAAAGCTTTGTCAGACACATTATTGAACCCTTTCCACCTAAAAACTAAAAGAATTTTCATCATTATCCCACGTGGATCCAATCTGCAGGTTTAGTTTGATTATTTCAAACAAAAGATTAAAAACAAAAACAAAAAAGAAAACAAACCAAAAGAAAGGGTTGACAGTCAAGCAAAGCCCTGCATTTTTTTTTAAGAGGAAACCATGAAGAGGACATAAAAGGCAAAATTGGCTATGTGAAATCCAAGAGTTGTTTTAATGCATCGGCCGAGAAAAATAAATTGCAAAGTTCTGTGAGGTTTGCTAAAAATTTACAAGAAAAACTGATGGGCAGTTCTAATCAGACTTGGATGTTCTCCCCACCCCCCACCCCCTTTCTTTTTTTCAAATGACAACATATACAGTCCCACACAATACAATTTTTTTTATCTTGACTGCAAGAGATGCTCCTTTGCGATGCCTTCTACGTGGCCAAAATGTTGGGCAAATACAAAGTTGGCATTCATTTCTTCAGGGGCTGATAAACAGAGGCATTGGGATCAAGTCCAGATGGGCTGGTCTCCACAAATTTGGAAGAATAATGGGGGGAAACAGGACTCAGGGGGCTGGTGGCTGCAGTGTACGTTATGCTGGGCATGACCGCCATGACTTCTGCGATTTTCTGTTTGAGGTCCTTGATTTCCTGATCTTTCTGAATGATTTGCCCTGGAAGAATAAAGACATGGCATTAGACCCCTCTGAGGCATCTGGATTCAGGGGATGGGTGTTGAGAGGTGAACTGTGAGGAGGAAACAGAGCCAGGAATCTGGGCAACATGTCTACTGAAAACCACAACTGTATGACTTTTGTACGTCCAGGGGGCAGGTTTTTAGATGCTTTAGTGACCCACGTCTGAGGTGACTGCATCCCAGCTCCTGGATAGTCACCACTGAATTTAGTGGTGATGCCGCCATGCCTGAGAGTGTCGCCACATCAAGAAAGACGGCCTAGTACAAAGGCACACCAAGCACTACACGGGGTGTCCAGAGGCTTGGGCTCGAGGCTCAGCTCTGGCAATAATTTGCTGTGTGACTTTCATTAGGTCATTTGACTTGTTAGAGTCTCAATGTGCTCCTGTAGACTGATGGAGCAGGAGAACATGGTGAGGAAGGGTCTCTGAGATGGCGTTCATGTGCTAAGGTCCTTGCTAGCTGGGACAATCTGAGTTCTACATCTTAGGCGCCTATCACCTGATACTGTGTGGGTCCTCGCAGCTTCTTCAAACTCTGAGAGTCTATGACCCCGAGTCAGATGTGGTGAATAAGTTGAGGACTGACATTGTGCACTCTGATAGAACAAAAGATGTACCAGGCAAGTGGGAAATCCTCACTTCAGACAGTTCTTTTGTCATTAACACAGAGACAGGGGCCACCGAGATGTTTGGCATCACTAACAAAAGGGCATTCTCCTTCACCAAGTGTGGTTCTAAAGTGGGAAGGCTGATTCATTCAAGTCACTCACAAAACCAGACCCCTCCTGGCATAGCGAGAGTGCGACTGGGTCTGCCAGCCTGGGACACCTGACTCCCCTCCCTTGCTTCTCATCTCCAGCTAGTTTTAAAGGCTCGCTCCCTGACCTCCACACTCAGTCTGGCAGGTTGACTTCTTCCCATTCACACAGCACCAGTTCAGGCCCTCATCACTTCTTGCTTGGACTATTAGCCTAATCCAACAGCCTCCTAAATGCTTTTTTCCCTGCTGCCAGGCTCCTCTTCCAATCTAAAGGGATCTTTCTACAGCACAGCCTTAGGCACAGGAGCCTCTCTGATGCTTCTTTGCTCCCTATTCCTAAGCTGTTTGCCTTTCAAATATTCACCCTCCAGCTCTTCCTGAGCGTTCCTGTCCTTCTAGCCCTCTGCGCTCAGCCAAAGTCTCCCCCTTACTGACCCTCTGCTTAATAACACATCTCCATACCTTTGCCCGGGCTGTCCCCCATGCCACAATGCATTTCTGCTTCACCTCTGCCTTCCTTCGAGGCTCAGCTTAGATGCCACCTCCTACACAAGCCGCATCTGGATAACCCCAACTGCTAGTATCCTTCCCCAGAAGTCGCTTAGTATCTACTTTGTATTTAAATATCAGTGTCTAAGTGAAGCTGCTTTTCCCTAATAGAATGAAAGCCCCTTAAGTTCTTGCACTGTTGTCTTTGTCCCTCTCGGGCAGTGCCTACTGTGTGCATAGCACATGATGAGTGTTCAACAAAAGGCTGCAGAAGGGATAGAGCAGGATCTCTTCTTCCAAGAGTGGATGCTGCTTGAGGGCCTTCCTCAGAATGTCTCACTCAAAGCTGAGGGTCAGCAGTTCTGACCAATCCTTTTAGTGCTACAAGAGAGGCCAGAGAGCGAAAGAGATAAGAACACATCTCTATTCAGGGAGAATTAGAAAAGGCCATGTGCCTCCAAGTGGGCCAAAATCAAATTCGGGCCTGCCTTCAGGTCAGAGCCTGAGGTCTCTAATGGACTCTGCTCTCAAATTGGTGCATGTGGTTTCCATTCCTCTGTGTGCCTCCACCAGGCAATGGTGGAGGTGGCTGTGTGGCACGAGGGGCATAGCCCCTGGAATCTGCAGACCTCTGTGAGAGGCCTTTCTCTGCCACTTGGCTAGCTGTATGACCATGGGTGCTTCACATCGTGTCTCTGAACAGCGACAGGATGAGAGGGAGACGGGAACTACACAAATTCCCTCCTTTCTAGAGCTGGGGTTACCAACGAACGAGATCATATGGTGCTACAGACAGGACAACAGCCAACTAATCAGGCAACATGCAACTGGGATACAAAGACAAATCAAACAGTACCTGCTCTTAAGGAGTTTACATTTACTGGGGAGAAACAACATACATATAAAGACATAAGACCTACTTTACACACACAGTAAACACAAGGTAACTGGGTGTGGCCAGCTAACGTAGGTGTTCAGGCAGCAAGCCAGAGAGCTGGGCCAGCAGAGAGGAAGGTGTACATTTCAGGCATGCTGGGTGGACAGCCAGCCTGGGCAGAAGCTTAAGAGAAGAAATGATGGGAAGGTCTTTATCAGCTAAATGGTTTTTTATTTTTAAACCCTGGAGGCAATGCGCAATCAATGAAACGTCTTGAAAAAGGCAGTGCCAGTGTCTGGCACTCTGGCAGCTTTTGGCCACCAGCTCATCTCCAGGGGAGATGACACTGTGGGGTGGGCATGGGGGAATCCTCTTTGGGGAGATCTGCCAGGACCTTCTTGCTTTCGATGATTTGCTCTACTACGTTTTTGGGAAGAGGCTTCCATGCTAAGACTCCTTCTCTTTTGTGCCTACCACTCCTATGCTGGCCACTGGTTGATTCTTGGCCTGGATGAAGGCCCTGCAGAGCTCCCAAAGGCTGTGTCTATCTACCACAAAGCCATTCTGCCCAAAGGACTCACACCACTTGTGGCTCATTCACATCTACCTGGGGTAACAGTAACTCAGTGTAGCCCAGTTGGTTGAGGTTGTGACTAGGTTATCCAACCTACAGATCTCTGTGAAGGCCATAGCCTCTCACGTGGTGACTTCAGACAGCTCTCCAACACGTAGCATGCACTAGACATGGTGGCCAGCTTTGCTGAAGTACCTGCCCATGAATGGTTTCTCCGGAGGCTTCCCTGAGCCCCTGCCCAAGGGAGCTGGGTAGCCATTATCTTTTAGAAAGGCTTGTTGAGACTGGGTAGTCATGTTAAATGGAGCTGCTCTTTCTCAAGTTCAACAGCCTAGCCTCTGGCAGGAAGCCTGCCCCAGACTGCCTGGAGAAGGGAACTGTATGACCCTTGGAAGACACAGAGTGGACGTTGTTGGAATCTTCGGATTTGTACTTCACAGCACTGCTGTGATCTCTGACACATGGCATGACATGGGGTGGCCTGCAGGAAGCTGATCTCCAGCCAGCTGGTTGTTTCCATCAGGGCCTACAATTTCTGGTGGTGTGGGAGGGATCAAGGGAGGAAAAAGAGGAGCCTTTGGAGGAGAGTAGAGCAGCCACAGTAGGGAACATTTTAACACTTTAAAAAACAACCTAGGCCTTAGAGGAGGACTTAACTACCCTGCATGCTAATCCTCTCCTGTTAGTAGTTAATTCTTATATAAACAGGTGTTGGAACAATGGCCCAATTTACATATATTTATTAACACACTACTTGACTTTCAATGTTTGGAACTGTTCTTCCTGACTTTGGTCACTGTAAAATCTATACTGTCTGTAAAACTGGATTTTTGAGGACTGGATGAGACCTTCTGTCTATATGGATATTTACACCTTTTCTTGCCCACCTTCTGCCTGAACTATTGAGAAAGCCTTCTGATTAGCGTCTCTGCCTCAAGCTTCTCCCCAATCCAATCGGCCCATTTCCCTTCAGCTGCCACGTCTGACCATGTCCCTTCTGAATTAGCAAACTCCAGGAGTTCCAATCATCCTGAGGACCCAATATAAGCTCCTCCATGGGACACTCAGGTCTCCTCCCTTCAGACTGAGCTGCACCGGCCTCCCTGTGGTCCCCAGCCCACACCCTTCCACCTATGGACTATATGCCTCTTCCCTGGCACTCCTCATTTCCAGAACGCTCCCCTCTCTCCCCATGGACTTGCAGTTTCCCTGGGATCCTTCAATACTCAGTTCAAATACCACCTTTGGCAGCAGCTTCTCCTGGTCCTTTCTCGCCCACCCTATGCTCCCTTTCCTCCCTTCCCTCTGAGATTCCTTTCCACTTACACTGTATATGTAGATCTTATATGTACACAGTTATCTGCATGCTGTCTTTCCTGTTAGAACGTAAACTCCTCGAGATTAAGGACCATGGGTTCTTTTTTTAAACCATTTTGCCTCTCCCCAGTGTTTCCTAGCACACAGTAAGAGCTCAATAAATGCTTGCTGCCTGACCGACCCGTGACCCAATCGAGCTGTACCTTGGGCAATCTCGAGCTGCCGTTTAGCGTCTCCTAGAGCAGAGAAAAGATCCAGCTTGATTCTCGTCTCGGCACTCAGGCTGTTTTCTAAGTGTTGGGTTTTGTCCTGCATGGCTGACAGTGCTGACATTAACACCTCTGTATCCTTTTCATTCTCTTTGTATTTCCGGAGCTCCTGAGAAGGGCAAGGAGACCAGTCAATTCCACAAAGACACGCGTGTGCTGAATACAGATTCTGGGACGTCTGATTCTGCAGGACGCGTGAAGATGGAGAAAGCGGATAACCTCGTCAGGAAGAAATTTCTACTTTGGCAGTAGAGCTAAAATAGCCGTTTAAATAACTCTAATACAAGGCAGAACCACAGCTAATGCAAAGGAGAGCTCCAAACAATGTAGGGGTTAGAGGTTTGATGAAGGTGAGGTCAGATCCAGTGAGGAGCATCAGAGGAAGGAGACACAGAGAAGGGAGGATATGAAATGAGAGACCTGTTTTTACAGGCAGAAACATGAGGGATGGCAGAGGGAAGGAGACAGAAGTTCCATTCCAAACGTGAGAGGCGGATCCCAGGGTCACAGAGGTAGAGGCGCAAGGGTCAGACTCCAAGCGGAACCAGATTAAAATGTAAGTGGGAAATATCTAACAAAACAAAAGTGCAATACCACATAAACAATGTTACCCCATGGGATCCTACGTCAATATGGGGCTCTAGGGACAGGATTCCATTTCAGTTTGACACTGCTACTCGAGTCGAGGCCCCTCATTTTACAGGTGAGGAAACTGAGGCCCAGAGAGGTGGAGATACTTGCCAAAGATCCCACAGGACATAAGTGGTCGGGTCAGAATTTGAATTCAGATCCTGTGACTCTAAGTTCAGCACTCATTCCACTATCCCAGGGTACAAACATGAACTTGGTAAGGAGCAAAGGGAAGGTATGCACAGGGTGAGAATGGGACAGCAGGGGCCATCTGATCTGGATGGATTACAGAGCTTCCTAAAGGATGTGGGAGGAAAGCCCTGCCCTGGCTGCTTGGCTAAGGGATGGAGGCTTCGTTTGGAGATAATGAGACACATTAAAAAGTTCTAAGCAGAGGGTTGGCTTAGGGAAGTTTCATGAGCTGTGTGAGGATAAGAACCTCAGGCAGGGGAACCAGCAGCAATGCCACTGTTCCAAGTGTCCAAGCAGGAGGTGAGGGGGGCCTGCCTGCACTGGGGTGGGGCAGCAAGGGGTGAAGGGGGCCTGCCTGCACTGGGGTAGGGCAGCAGGAGGTGAGGGGGGCCTGCCTGCACTGGGGTGGGGCAGCAGGAGGTGAGGGGGGCCTGCCTGCACTGGGGGTGGGGCAGCAGCAGGTAAGCCAGGCACCTGATACCTCAGGGGCTGAGCCGACAGTAGTAATGCCTGGTTGTGGGCTGGGGGGCTAAGGGTGAGACACTCATTATGAGAGACAAGGAAGGACCTGAAGGTGACTGAGGTTTTCCAGCTTAGGCGGCTGGGAAGATGGCAGAGCCATCAGCAGAAAGAGCAGACACTAAGCGCTTGCTGTATGCATGGTGCTGGGACTGAGCTTAGAGGGTTTTCTGGGGGGAAGGGAACAAAGCAAGGAATTAACAAGAACTGTTAAGTAGTAGTTTGGGTTTCAGCTAGAACTAAATAAAGAATCTGAATTCTCAATTCAAATTCCACCCGTGTGAGTTTAGCAGATGAAGCACAAGTACCTCGGAGTTTGGGGGGCTGGAGCCCTGCCGTAGGGAGCATTGTTATATTAGGGCACACAAAGCAGGCATTTGGTGAAAACGATCTGCATTTGCAATGGGCCTCTGACAAGGCAACAAAGCATTCGG
The DNA here is from genome assembly GCA_028646595.1 of Phalanger gymnotis. Classification (NCBI taxonomy): domain Eukaryota; kingdom Metazoa; phylum Chordata; class Mammalia; order Diprotodontia; family Phalangeridae; genus Phalanger; species Phalanger gymnotis. The sequence continues at coordinate 769,285,829 of CM053622.1, forward strand.
CCCTTCCCCAGAGAAGGCTTCCTTGTTGCCATTGTGGAGAGCAACAAAGGCTGCATTCCTTGCCTGCTGCTATTTCAGGGAACTGCAGCTGAACAGATGGGCTCAGACTGCCCGGGAAACTGCCAGGATGGCCCTTTTCTCTTTGGACCAGAGGGTGAAACAGTGGCCTATGGCTGGGAGCTACAGGGAAACAGACGTGGCCTCAATACAAGAAGGAATTTCCTAACACTTCCCAACACAGAATGGGAAACCCAGTTCTGCCATGGTTCTCCCACTGACAGTCGTGTGCAAGAACCCAAGGAAAGGGGGTCACACTCTATGGCCTCTAAGGCCCTCCCAAACCCCAACGGTCTGGGATTCTGATTGTTTAGAGTAGAAACTCACCTTTTAAAAACATCCACAAAAAAGCCATGGAATCAGCACTTTTGAAAGGCACACAGGATCCCTGGTGAAGGGAGGGCCCCTAGCTGAGGCTGTTGTGTCACCAGGATAGACATCACAAAGGCTGTGCACAGACCCGGCATGTCCTATGCCAGAACCCCAGCTCCTCTCCATTAGCCCGCACTGACCTGGGAGGAGGCAGGCTTGGGGTGGAGGGAGCACATCAAAAGCCGCTGTGAAGGGTCTCATGCTCAGGAGCCAGGGCAGCAGGAAGACCAGGGACTGGGGTCAGGCCTGGATGGATCCCAACTCCCACGGTTATTCTCTAAGAGGAATTGACCAACTCACTTTGCCTTCATGGGCCTCAGATTCCTCATCCACAAAAGAGGGATAAAAAGGACTTGTCCTTCTCCAGGGTCACTGTGCAGTTCCAGTGAGATGACAGACGTCATGTGTTTTCTAGCGTGTAAATGAGCTAATAGTCTAGAGAGCCTCTAAGGCTTTTTCTGGTGCCAACAAAGTCTAAGATTCAGTTTCCTTATAGTGGGCATAAAAATTGTGGTATTAGATTCATCTGAAAGCTCTCCTCCTTCAGACACAAGTATGCTATGGCGTCTGGCAGACAACAGACAAAATAAACGTTTGTAGACTGACTGATCGACATTATCCTAGGAAGCAGACTTAGGGGAAAAAGAGACCCATCAGCCCCTCACTATGTCTCCCTTCGCTTTTCATTCCTGAAGGCCTCCATCAAGGAGGGGGATGTCCTCCTTACCTGAACTTTAATTTCTAACTCTCTGATTTGGTCCTCTTTCAATTTCATGTCAATCGTTAGCTTCTTGCATTCTGTCTCGAGCTCTCGGATGCGATTCCGTAAGGTTTCGGTGCATTCTCCCCTTTGGAAAAGAGAAGCAGGGAAGGAAAGGATTCACAAAGATTCCTAGATGCGTCCCAGCGCAGGATCCCAAGCTCCCATTCATCCCGAGGCTAGGCGTGCCCTTTTAGCCCCATTTACTCCTCCCTTGACCTCTACCTCCAGCTCCCCAGGACATTAAACACAAGAGATCATTACTAGAGTGTCAGATCTGCAATGTTCTGGGAACACCAGGCCTTTCCAATAGAACACAGAGGGCAAGAGAAAGCCCTCTGTGGGAGGGCCTGAGTCTCCTAGCTTAATCTTCCAAGAAGGTGCTGTGTGATATAGGCAACAATCTATCTTTTTCTGAGCCTTTGGTTCTTCATTTAAGAAGCAAGGAGGGTAGGATCATCTACCTCCCTGATTATGGTGATGAATGGCCCATTGCCAGCCCATTCCCCATGCCCCATTAAGATAGCAGCACGGGAGTGGAAAAAAAAAGCTCCAATCACAGCTCTTCTCACTGACCAGCTAGGTGACCCAGGCAAGTCACCTCCTCTCTCTTCTCTGTAGAATGGGGGCGATATTTCTTGTACTACCTTTCATTTAATAAACCTTAAAGCGTTAAATAAATGAGAGCTATTAAATTCAAATAAGTTACTAAGATGTAGGACAGAAATAAAATTAATTAAGCATTCTCCTCCGACATCTGCCAAAGAGGCAGACTTCAGAACTGGCAGGACTTCCATCTACCTACTTTTACCCGGAAAGAGATCTTGAATATTACAAAAGATCTTCCATAAATGTATTGGTAAGCAATTTTTCAACAAGAACAAGACCAAAAAGACAGGCTTCAATTGTTATGGAGGAAGATTTGTGTCACACACCTCAAAGGATCGTCCCATTCTTTGTCAAAGGAACACTGGAAAGTAACGTCAAGGGGGCAGCAGGTTCTCTTAACAGAGTTCTTAAGAAAAGGATAGATGGGATTTGGGGTGGTGGCTTCAGTGCAGTCCTGCTTGGAGGCCGGCCAAAGACAGACTGTTATAATACCACGAACGTTTTCTCCAAAGCCCAAGAATTTAGAGGGGCTGGCTGGGGACTGATTGTACTATTAAGGCAGCTAAATGGCTCAGTGGTTAGAGGGCTGGGCCTGGAGTCAAGAAGACCTGAGTTCAAATCCAGCCTCAGACACTTACTAGCTTTGTGATCTTGGGCAAGTCACTTAACCTGTTTGTGTTAATCCACAGGAGAAGGAAATGGCAAACCACTCCAGTATGTTTGCCAAGAAACCCCATGGACATATGGTCCACAGAGTCACAAAAAGTGGGCCAGGAGTGAACACCTGAAGCACAACAAAGGATTGATGAAGCTGAAAAAACAGAGTCAGATTGTGGGTAGCAAGGAAGGGCTATACAAGATCAGGAATTCTAAAGTATTCATCTCCTTTTGAAGGGGAAATGATTATTCACCAATTATTATGCATATGCAAAAACCTAAAAGAAGGCCATGAATATGCCAAAGGTTGACAAGTAAATTGCTTGTTTAATAAAACAAAGCAAAACTCAAGGAGGAATTACCGTAGGATTATACCACACAAATGCAAATTAGGATAGAAATTAAAAATAGAATAAATAATAATTTACACTCATCCTGCATCTGCAGATTTTCATGTATTTTGTCAACAAGTATAAATAGTCCCATCTTGCAGATGGGGTAAGTGAGGCCCAGAAAACTCAGTGAGATGTTTGTACAGTGAGCTGGAGATGAAGAAATTTGCCTTTTAATCTTCATACCTCCTTGGTGGAATGCAGACCAGTGAGACTTCAGATGGGGGAATCCTCAAACATAGAGGTCAGGTTTCTGTTGTATAGACAACTCTCTCTTTTCGCTGCTTGGTTAATTTGGCCTTAATAAAGACCTGTATTCGATTTTCCCTGCCCCTTTCCATTCATGTCCAAACAGATGAAGGTAGTGGCAGGTGAAGAGTCTGACCAGGCCGTGGGTGGGTTGGGTGCCCTCTTTATTGTAGGGCCTCTGGCCATTTGCCGTGTCTAAAAGCAGCCTCTACCTAGAGTAACTTAAAAGGGCAATTGGGGAGATCCCAAAATGAAACAGGCCTCTTCTCAAATCAAATTCTTAGGAAACAGGTTTAACATGTATGTGGATAAGACCTGGAGTAAAATTCTTAGAAAATCTTTCAGGAAGGTCATCACTTGGACCACCGACTCTGAAGCAGAGAGGATGGCACAGTACAGAGGAAAAGGGCCCTAGACTTAGATTTGAGTCTTGGCTCTGAGTATATCTGTGCCCCCTGTGAGGCAGGTGACTTTAGACATAGGAGGTTCAGTTTCTTCATCTGTGAAATGGTGATAATACTGCATCAAGTACCACTTACTTTACTGGGTTTTTCTGGGGAAAGCACTTTGTAAACCACAAATTTGCTATCGACATGTACAGTGCAGCAGTGGAAGGGATGCTAGATCTGGAGTCAGAGGCCCTGAGGGTCATTATCACCTGGGGGACTTTGGACAAGTTACTTGTGTATTGTGAAGGGGATAGCTTCATCTGTCAAATGAAGGGATGGGACCCTATGGTCTCTACATGCCCTTTCAGCGCTAAATCTAGGAGCCTCTGATCCAAATGTGAGCACCACCATTCCTGTGTCAGAGGCAGCACAGTGTAATGGATAGAGCAGCACGTACTGGTTTTATGACCATGAGCAAGTCACTTGACTTCTTGGGATGCCAGGTGGCAATTCTCTATGGTTACACAGCTAGAGGAGTTGTCAGCAGTTTCCATTGGTGGATCGCCCAGTCCACCCTGGAGGCTTCCTACTTTGATGGAACTCCAGGTTAAAAAAAAAAACCCACCTTAGAGCCTCATGAGGCTAGTGAGCCACAGACTCATGAAAGGACCAATGTTCATCTGATCACCTAGTGCCGTCAGTCGACCCCAAACGTATTTATGCAGGCCTAGCTGTGCCCCCAACAGGCTCCCAGCACCTCGAGTTACAAGTCCTATCTTCACTTTGGGAAAGCCAGGCTCAGATCCAAGATGGCAGAGCTGGCATTGAGTACCTGGTAGCAGCAGCAAAGGCAACAGCTCGGGCAGCAGTTGCTTCTTCTAACTTCTTCCTTTTTTTCTCCTCCATTAATTGCTTTTCTACAAAGCTTCGGGCCTCCTGCTCTGCTTTCAGTTTTTTCTCCAACTGGCTGATGGTCTGCTTATCCTTTTGTTTCATTTGTACAGCATTATGTAATCTGTGGGGAAATGAGTTTTATGGAAAGCTTTAGGATTGGAGGTACCCACTGTAAAACCTGCAGACATACAATCTCTATCAGATCCAAGCCAAGTCAACAGGGAGCTCCTATAATCAATATCTCAATCTGTGTTTCCTGGACTAACGCAACCATGAAACATTTGGGGGCATGAAATACGTTTATGGAATCCATAAATCAAACATCTCTAGTTAAAGCCACAGGCCACTCAGGGTAGGGGTTGGGAGATGCATTAGGGCCAAGGTTACAGGAGTAATTTTGATAATAGCACAATGCTTTTCGTGCAGTAAGCACTTAAAAAGGCTTTTTCATTCATTCGTTCATTCATTCAATACAGAGAAAGAACAGGTGGGAATCTGTGAAAGTAAAGGAGCAGCTGTCTTCAGACCTGTAGAACACGAAGATTCTCAGCTGTTTACAGATCAATATCCACAGCTCCCATGGAACCTACATTATTGTTTCAGACTCACTGAATGAGATGCATTAGAGGATACAGGAATGAAGGCTCCAGCTCTGGGGCTGATGAGAGAGGGGGAAATAATCTAAACGCTCTCTTGGGATAGAGAGGATACAAATTTGGGGAAAAACTAGACAGGCATCCGGGGAAAGGAAGCTTCTCGATCACCGATGAAGAGAGTCCCAGAAGCGATCCTAGTTTTTCAGAGCACCCTCAACACTGCACTGTACAGAATGTTCCCTCAAACAGAATCTGGGGTAAACTGGATGAGAAATTATGTGATATATAAAGGCATAAACAAAACTTAATTTTTTAAAAAAAGGTCATGCTGGAGACAAATACCTTCCTCCAGACAGACACTCTGTCGCCTACTTGGCAGACTCTCTGTGGATCCCTTTGGGCAAGCGCTTCATTCAGAGTTATTCTAATTTCGATGAAAAGCTCCAGCCCTGGCTCATGCCAATTGGTACCCAAAGTACCAAGACAGCCAGAGGGAGGCTGAGAAGGCCAGTCTGCTCACACGGCTGCTGTGATGAAGGCCACCTAAAAGCCTAACATGTGGTCATGCTGATGCCTAACACTTCACCACCACTCCCAATTTCTAAAGTTCCATGTTTTCAAATGGTTTACAAATTGCATAAATTCTTTCTGTGGGAGAAGACCATGGATCCTCTTAAGTGTAAAAATTGCCCTCTAGCTAGAGATTTTTAAAAAACCAAATTGACCAAAATGAAACTTATGGTTCTGGAAAAAATTACTCAGGCCTTAAAAAGATTCACCCATGACTGCTCATCTCGATAAGTGAAACCAGTGAAAAGTTTGTCATTTTTTCTGAGTTCTAGAAATGGAAAATCAGTAAAATGAGTTCTACAAAAGAAAGATAAATGCCTAACAGGATTTTCAAGGTTGACAATAACTAGGGTGATTTCTTGACAGTTCTAATTCAAAAGTTCAAAAGCTCAACCTCTTCTTCCTTCCTTCCTTTCTAAACTAGACAACTTGAGCCATACATTGTTCACAAGGAAAGAACATGAAGCCGAACAACTACTTTGTAGCCCTTTCTAACCCCTTCTGTCTGCACTTACTGAGTTTTATTCTTGTCTGACAGGATCACAGCAGTACACACAGGCTGTTCTAATCCTGCTTGTTTTTTCTACCTTGAATCACCACATATATATCTTTTAAGATCCATTTACATTTCTAATGTTTGTTATTTTTAAAAGCCCCCAAAATATTTCTTGACATTGCTATAACATAATTTGTCTAGCCATTCCCCAAATGTTGGACAGATTGTTTCAAACTTTTTGCTATTACAAATAAAGATGAGGCACATATATTTATAGGGAGGGGTTATTTTCTATTTTTAGTAACATTTTTCAGTCATCTTGGTGCAATTGGTAGATCAAAGGGTATGATCACTTTCAGAACTATTAGCTCAACTTATTTTCAACCAAGCTAAAAAAAAACCCACAAATCAAACACAACATTATGGGCAAAATAAAATGTCTTAAGAAAAGAATTTGTTTGGCTTTGGGGGAAATAATTGGCAGATTCTACACATGTTATGCATGTGACAATCTCCATCAGTATTAAAATGAATGAAAGAAATACCTAAAACCTTTTAAAGAAAACACTTTACTAATGACTCTATCTTTCCTCCACTTGGTTCCTTGGACCGCAAACATCTTGGCTCCCAGCCTTGGAGGACAAGTGCATTTGGCCAGGCCTGGCGCTAGTCTGCAGTGAGAGCCTACTTGTTCTGGAGCAGCTCATTCTCTTGTCGGAGCTGGCCGATTTCCGAGCGAATCCCTCGCTCTGTGCTCGTCAGGGAGCTGATCTGACTGCGGAGCTCCTGTTCCACCTGCCTGCTGGCCTGCAGGTCAGCCTTTAACTTTTTAATATCTTGTTCCAACCTAAGAGAAGAAAAAACAGATGAGAGAGAGGGGGGCTTTTGCTGTGGTGTATACGCTGGGCTCTTGGGAAACTCTATGGGCTACTGCTGGAGTGAGTCGGGCACTGAACTTGGGCAGTGGTTAGGACCTCAGTACACAATCACATCTTTAAAAGATGGGTCTCAGCCACTTTCTGTCGAAGGATTTTGGTCTTTAGAACCAGAAGAAGCTTAGAGCTCACTTAATCTTATAGTTCACTTTAGGGACAAGTATACTAAGGCCTAGTGGTATCCCAGGTTTAGAATCAGAATTGCTGGGTTCACATTCCAGCTCCTTTACCTAAGAGCTTCTGGGTCTTAGACAAGTCACTTAATTTTTCTGGGCTTCTCCAAAGCCTCTTCTAAATCCTATGACCCTAAAAGAGATTAAGGGTCTTGTTCAGGACATATGGATTTTAAAGTGCAGAGCCAGGATTCAAACCTAGGCCCCAACTCCAAATCCGAGTCTCTTTTCACTATTCTATGAGGGCTGCTTCTGATTTCCCTCAAAGTCTTATGATCATAGAAGGGGATGGGTTGAGGGATAAGATAGGAGTTGCTGCGAGAGTATAAGTTGGGAAGGTACCTCTATAGTAGGACTCCCCATGGACCTTGAGGAGGGGGCTGTAGAAATGTCAACACTTTGTAGGACTACCAGGTAAGGCTTTGAGATCCACCAATATGTCATGACCTACTGGTTCATGTCAATAAAGAAAGCCACCTAAAAGATTATAAAAATTCCTTGAGACAATCTCCTAAGGTTGATAGAACCATGGGTAAATAATGTTTATGCTGGTATTTATGACTGTAGCAGAAAACCTCATTTAAGTCAGTTTTAAAAATTAATAACAAAAAACCATAAGTGCAAAATAAGATACTTGCCTCTACTTATTTCTTAAATGGTAAGGCTCCTTAAGGGTAGGCCATGCCACCCATCTTTTCATTTCCTTGCCAATATTCCAATTCTTTTGTATCACAAAGATTTCAATTCAACAAATGTTTACCTTGTGTAATACTGTGTGGGACACAAAAATAATGTACATTACAGGTCCTGCCCTCAAGGGATTTACAAACTTGTCAGGATCTGATAGAGATATGAATGCAATGCTTAAATAAGCAGTTAAGGAAGTGCTTGACTGGGCGATAAATGTAATGGTAAGGACAACAAATACTGTAGAAATTAGTTTGGAAGGATGAGAACACAATGTGTAGTGAGGTCAAGAGCAGCAAGGAAAGGGTGTCCCTGAGCTCACACGTAAAAGATAGGTGGGATTTAGGAAAGGTGGGAAGGAGTGGGGAAGGACAAACTAGGAAAAGGGAAAAACACTATCAAATGCTGAGGCAGGACTACCCAGAGTCCTCTGAAGGGAATAGAATGGAGACCAGTCTAGTTAGAAGAGAGGAGTTTGCATGGTAGAGAAGAGGAAGAAGGACCAGGGTTTAAGAGCATAAGGGATGCTCTTTAGAATAGAATGTATAG